>CM033470.1:240380536-240792094 GCA_019447015.1 Hymenochirus boettgeri
CTGTTCTGGTGGCTGGAACAGGGTTTGCACCCTGGGAACTCTGTTCTTGTTGCCGGAACAGGGCTCTGCAACCTGGAAACTCTGTTCTAGGGGCCGAAACGGGTCTGCACCCTGGGAACTCTGTTCTGGCTGCTTGAATAGGGGTTTGAACCCTGAGAATTCTGTTCTGGTGGCCAGAACAGGGGTCTGATTTCTGGAAACTCTGTCCTGGTTGCTGTAACAGAGTTTTGCACCCTATAAACTCTGTTCTGGCTGCTTGAATAGGGGTTTTCTCCCTGTGAATTCTGTTCTGGTGGCTGGAACAGGGGTCTGCACCCTGGGAACTCTGTTCTGGCTGCTTGAATAGGGGTTTTCACCCTGGGAATTCTGTTCTGGTGGCTGGAACAGGGTCTGCACCCTGGGAACTCTGCTCTGGTTGCCGGAACAGGGCTCTGCACCCTGGGAACCCTGTTCTAGGGGCCAGAACAGGGCTCTGCACCCTGGAAACCCTGTTTTGGCTGTTTGAATAGTGTTGATTCAGAGGAAGGCAAAGAAAAAAAACACCAAAATTTTGTTCTTGACTCCAAGTGACAATTGAAAATATCCCTGGATCTCTACTTTATGTATCAATACCAGTGACCTGCAACATCCCTTGTTTTCAGAAACTCATCCAGCTTCTTTTCGAAAATATCCAAACATAGGCCCAAAATCATCCATAGAACCCCTGTTCCTGATGGGCGCAAACAAGCCAAAAGCATATCCTAACCCCCTGTTTCTGGCATCCAACAGAGCCAAAACATCCATGACTCCTATTCCGGCAGCCGGAACAGAGCCCAAAGGTCCCCAAACACGACTCGCACCATTCCGGCAGCCATAACAAGCCAAATGGGTCCCGACCTCCCCGTTTACCTGCGCCATGACATATCCAAAGGGTCACCGATCCCCCCGCGTTCCGGCATGCCAAACATAGGCCAAAGCCGATCCGGACCCCCCATTCTCTGGCAGCCCGTAACGAGCCACATGGGTCAAGACTTATCGTCCATTCCTGTGGCCATAACAAGAGCCAAAGCCATCCAGACCCCTGTTCCGGGGCCAGAACCGGCTAAACAGGCATCCAACCACCCCTTTCCGCAGCCATAACAGAGCCAAAAGCATCCAGACTCCCATTCGGCCGCCGGAACAGAGCAAAGGGTCCAGACTTCCCATTCCGGTGAGCCAGAACAGAGCCAAAAAGAATCATCCAGACGCCCCTGTTCGTCGGCCAGAACATAGTCCAAAGCTCCATACCACGTTCCGGCAGCCAGACAGAGCCAAAGGGTTCCAGACCCCCGTTCCGGTCAGCCAGAACAGAGCAAAATCATCCATACCGCCCCCATTCCGGCAGCCGGAACAGAGCCAAAGGTTCCAGACTTTCCCATTCCGGTGGCCATAACTAGCCAAAAGCTCCAGAAACCCACGTTCCGCAGCCATAACAGAGCCAAAGGTCCAGACGCCCCCTTTTCCTGCAGCCAGAACAGAGCCAAAGGTGGTCCCAGACCCCCCCGTTCCGTTACCGGCAGCCAAACAGAGCCAAAGCATCCAACCCCCCATCTCCGTTTCAGCCGGAACAATAGCCCATGGTTGTCCAGACTCCCATTCCGGTGTCCTAGAACAATGCCAAAAGAATGCCAGTAACCCCCTGTTCCTTCGGCCAGAAACGAATGCCAAAAGCATCCAGACCCCTGTTCCCCGTCATCCAGAAACAGAGCCAAAAGCAATCCAGACTACTTTTTCGCCCTTCTCGGCAGCCAGAACATAGCCAAAGGGGTCCAGACTCTCCCATTCCGGTGGCCATAACATAGCCAAAGCATCACAGACACCCCTGTGTCGCGGCGGCAGAACAATAGCCAAAGCATCCAGACCCCCTGTTCTGTGGCAGCCCGAACACTAGCCAAAAAGCATCCATCCTATTCCGGCAGCCGAACATAGCCACAGGGTCCCCAGACTCTTCCCCTTCCGGTGGCCATAACATATCCAAAATCATCCTTAACCCCTTTCCCTGCTTCCATAACCAGAGCCAAAAGCATCCAGATCCACGAAATATCCGGCATCCAAACAGAGCCCAAATTTAGTCCTACCCCCGTTCTCGGCTCCAAACAATAGCCAAAGGGGTCCAGACCCCGTTCGCTTAACCGGCAGCCAGAACAGATCCAAAAAGCATCCAACCCCCATTCTTTCAGCGTAACGAGAGCAAAGTTTCCAGACTTTCCCTTCCGGTTGCCATAACACTAGCCATCACCTCCAGAAAAAGAACACCAAAACAAATATTGTCCTTGCGCCAAAAAAAAAACAAATCCAATACAAAATGAAGCTCCAGGAAAAAACACCCTGTAAGGCGCTGCATCCTATGACACGAGAGCAACATCATCCCATGGGTAGGAATCAAAAACAAACTCCCATTCGGCAGCCGGTAACATAGCACAAAAAAAACAATTTGTCCACACTGGAAAAAAAAAAAGGGCATATAATGCCATGAGAGAAAAGTAGGAGCTGACGAATATACAACACAGAGGCCAAAAGCATCCGACCCCTGTTCGGCGGCCAGAACATAGCCAAATCAATCCAGCCCAACGTCCGGCAGCCATAACAGATCCAAATGGTCCAGCCCCCCCCGTTCCTTCAGCAAGTAACATAGCGCGAAAGCATCCAGACCCCCATCCTTCAGCCCGGAACAGAGCCAAGGTGTCCCGACTCTCACCATTCCGGTTGCCAGAACATGAGCCAAAGCAATCCAGACCCTACTTTCCGCGCCGACCAGAGTCCAAAGGGGTTCCAGAACCCCCGTTTCCGGCAGCCAGAACAGCGCCAAAGGGGTTCCAGACCCCGTTCCTGCAGCCCAGAAACAAGATTTCAAAGCATCCGAACCCCCCATTCCCTGCAGCCGGAACGAGCCAAAGGGGTCCAACTTTTCCATTCCTGTGGCCGAGAACGAGCAGAAGCATCCAGAACCACCCCTGTTTCCGGTGGCCAGACTGAGCCAAAAGCATCCCAGACCCCTGTCTGGTCAGCCAGACATAGCAAAGCTCCAGGACTCCTTTCCGCAGCCCGGAACAGAGCCAAAAAGGGGTCCAGACTCCATTCCGGCAAAGCCAGAACAGGCCAAATGGGTCCAGAACCCACCCCCCGTTCCTGGCGCCAAGAACAGAAGCCACAAGGGGGTCCAACCCCCCGTTTCCGTCAGCCCGAAAACCAAACATAGCCAAAGCCATCCAGACCCCCCATTTGGCAGCCGTAACAATCCAAAGTAGGGTCCATACTTCCCATTTCCGTTGTGCGAACAGGATTGCAAAAGCATCAAACCCCTGTTCCGGCGGCCAGGAACACTAGCCAAAAGCATCCAGACCCCTTTTCCGGCAGCCAGAAACAGAGCCAAAAGCATCCAGACCTCCCATTCTCCGGCAGCCGGAACAGAGCCAAAAGGGTTCCCCGACTTCCCTTCTGTGGCCGAACAGAGCCACAAGGCATCCAGTACCCCCTGTTCCGGCGTCCAGAACAGAGCCACAAGCATCCAGCAGACCCATCGTTCCGGCAGCCAGAACAGAGCCAAAAAGGGGTCGACCCCCCGTTCCCGGCACCCCCCCCCCAAGTAACATAAGCCAAAAGCATCTCAGACCCCCCGTTCCGCAGCAGAAACAGAGCCAAAGTTGTTCCCATACCCCCGTTCCGCAGCCAAACATAGCCAAAACATCCAGAGCACATACCCCCCTTATCCGGCATCCGGAACATAGGCCAAAAGTGGTCCAACGTCCGCATTCTCCGGTGGCCAGAACAGAGGTCCCCCAAAAGCACCATAACCCCCTGTTCCGGTGGCCAGAACAGAGCCAAACTCATCCCACCCCTGTTTTCGGCAGCCAGAACAGAGCCAAGCATCCAGGGGACTTTCCCTTCTGTCCGCCGTAACAGAGCCACAGGTTTCCACGACCCCATTCCGGTGGCCAGAAAAACATAGCCAAAAGCATCCAGACCCTGTTCCGGCGGCAGAAACAGAGCCAACATCCAGAACCCCCCGTTTTTTCCGGCAGCCAGAACAGAGCCACAGGGTTCCAGACCCCCCGTTACCGGCAGCCAAGAACAGATTCCAAAAGCATCCAGACCCCCCATTTTCCGGCAGCCGTAACAGAGCCACAGGTGTCCAACACTCCCATTCGGTTGGCCAGAAACAGAGCAGAAAGAATCCAGACCCACGTTCCGGCAGCCAGAACAGAGCAAACTGGGTCCATCCCCTTTCCGGCACCATCACCAGCCAAAAACCATCCAGACCCCCGTTCCAGCCATTCAGAACAGCGCCAAAAGCATCCATACCCCCCCATTCCAGCAGCCAGAACAATAGCCAACGGGGTCCATACTCCCATTCCGTGGCCAGAACAGAGCCAAAGCCTCCAGACCCCTGTTCCTCAGCCGTCAAGAGCCAAATGGTGTCCAGAAACACCCTTTCTGGCAGTCAGAGCAGAGCCAAAACATCCATACCCCCGTCATCCCAGACCCCCATATCCGGCCGCCGGACAAATCCAGCTTGGTCCAGACCCCCCGTTCCGGCGGCCAGAACAGAGCCAAGCCTCGGGACCACCCATTCGATCAATAGCGGAACAGATCCAAGGGTCCAGACTCCCATTCCGTTGGCCAATAACATAGCCAAAGGCATCCAGAACCCAGTTCCGGCAGCCAGTCACAGAGCCAAAGGGGTCCAGACCCCCGTTCCTGGCATCCAGAACAAGAGCCAAAGGGGTCCAGACCCCCCGTTCCGGCAGCCAGAACAGAAGAGCCAAAAGCATCCAGAACCCCCATTCCGTCAGCCGGACCAAGAGCCAAAGGGTCCAGCCTACCATTCGGTGGCCAGAACAGAGCCAACATAACCAGACCCCGTTGCCGGCGGCCAGAACAGAGCCAAAAGCATCAGATCACCTGTTTTGCTGGGCAGCCAGACTAGCCAAAGCTCCAGACGTCCCATTCCGGCAGCCGGAACAGACCAAAGGGGTCCAGACTTTCCCATTCCGGTTGCCGAGAACATAGCCAAAAGCATCCAGACCCCGTTCCGGCGGTCCAGAACATTATCCAAAGATGCATCCAGACCCCTCCAGTACCCCACGTTCCGGCAGCCAAACAGAGGCCCAAAAATCATCCAGTACCCCCCCTCTAAAATTAAAAAAAAAGAAAAAAAACCCTTCCGCAGCCGGAACAGGAGCCCAAGGGGTCCAGACTTTCCCATTCCGTTTGCCAGAACAATAGCAAAAGCATCCCGACACCCACGTTCCTTCAGCCAGAACATGAGCCCCAGCCAAAAGGGTCCAGTACCCCCCGTTCCGGCACCAGAACAAAGCCCAAAAACCATCCAGAGACCCCCCCCCCGTTCCGTCAGTCAAACAGGAGCCAAAATCATCCAGACCCCCCCCGCATTCCGGCCGCCAGAACAGAGCCAAAGGGTCCAGACTCCCATCCGGTGGCCATACCAGAGCCAAAAGCAATCAAGAAAACCCTGTTCCGGCAGCCGGAACAGAGCCACAGGGGTCCCGGACCCCCCGTTCCGTCATCAGAGCAGAGCCCAAAGCATCCAGACCCACCGCCCCCATTCCGGCAGCACGTAAACAGAACCAAAGGGGTCCATGAACCCCCTTGCATACACAAATCGGCCCATAACATAGTCAAAACATCGACCCCATTTCCGCATCCGGAACAGCCAAAGGGGTCCAGACTCCATTCGGTTGCCATAACGAGCCAAAGCCTCAGAAAACCCCACGTTCCTGCAGCCAGAACAGAGCCAGGGTCCGTTCCCTGCACTCGAACAAATCCAAAACCAATCAGAGACCCCCCCCCCGTTCCGGCAGTCAGAACAAGCCAAAAATCAATCCAACCCCCGTTACGGCAGCCGAACAGAGCCAAATGGGTCCAGAACCCCGTTTCCGGCAGCCGAACCTAAGCCAAGCTCCTAGACCCCCCCCCTTCTGGTCAGCCGGACACAGAGCAAAAGGGGGTTCCATACCCCGGTTCCGGCAGTCAGAACAGAGCCAAAATCATCCATACCCCCCCATTCCGGGGGCAAGCCGGAAACAGAGCCAAGGGTCCAGACCCCCCCGTCCGGCGGCCCAAACATAGCCAAAAGCATCCAGTACCCCTCCAGACCCCTCCCATTCCGGCTCCGAACAGAGCCAAGGGGTCCAGAGCAGAACTCCCATTCCGGTGGCCAGAAAGAGCAAAAAGCTCCGCCCGACCCCTGTTCCGGTGGCCATAACATAGCCACAGCATTCCAGACCCCCGTTCCGGCAGCCAGAACAGGAGCCAAGGTGTCCAGACCCCCGTTCCGGCACGTCAGAAGCACAAGCCAAAACCACCAGATCCCCCCCGTTTCCGTCCTGCGGCCAAACACGCCAAAACATCCAGATATCCCCCCCCCCGTTCACGGCAGCCAGAACAGAGCCAAAAGCATCCAGACCTTCACGTTCCTGGCAGCCACAAACAGTGCCAAAAAGTATCCTGACCACCCTTTCCGGCAGCCAGAACAGAGCCAAAGTAACCCATACCCTCTTCCTGCTTCCAAAACAAATCTAAGGGGGTAAAAAACCTTATTCCATCCAAGCTCTATAATAAATGGTGTAATTTTAATGTCCCTTACGAATAAAAAAAAAAAAAAAAAAAAAAAAAAAAAAAATAGTTGGCGCTGTTTTCATATTCTGTTTCCGGTTCCGCGACTGTTCCGGTTTTTTAAATAACCTGTCCCTGACAAGTGGCACTCATACAGTGTGTCAAGGATTACAATACAGCTGCTATGTGGCCCGGAGAAAAGGCACAATATAACCTTTTCCCTTAAGCTTTCCATAAAAGATTTTTTAATTCACATGTGAAATATCTATATCACAGACCCATACAATATTTATTCAAATCTTTACTTCTGCCTTGCTGCCTGCAATTAAACTTCCTTACTGTCAGGACACCGGTCTTGTAACAATGCTTATCATACACAATGCTGAAATGGAAATTAGATAACGGTGTTGGGGGGTTTTTATGGATCAGGAGAAAGGTTGCCAGCAAGTGCCCCTAGGTCACTAAAATTTAAGATTATCTGTGCTGGGGCCTGGGAAATCGAGAAACCTCACACTGTGGACTGGCACAACTATCTGGCATGCTAGCCAAACGTGGTACAGGAGGAACAGTAGAAATTGGTAAGTCGGGAACAGAGCACGGTCATACACAAGGAATCAGTCAGTGGCCTATATCCGGGATCAGGGCAAGTGGCACACAGCCGTGATTCGGAAACATGAATAAATTAAGACAAGAATACACCAACACAAGTAAGGGCTAAATCCTAAACTATTATATAACGGAGTGTGTGTCCCTAGCTGCTTACCACAGGTGGGCATATTCAATCTGAAAAAAATATTAGTAATAAAGTAGAGAGAGAAAAAGATGCAGATGCACTCAAAATATAAAAAAAAAAATTGAAACCATTTATATACAGGGAATACCAATCAATAAAAACATTTAAAGCAAGACAAAGTGTTCTAACATGATGATTACAAGTGCAAACTAGAAAGGGAAAGTTTTAAGTATAACTTTGACATTTGGCTTGACACGGTCTGCTTTTTGGAAGGGAATATACTATGTTTTGCTGCAGCTTTACAACTTAATAATGGGAATAATGAGTTTTGTAGTGGAACGTTTGTTTGGGGGGGGGGACAAAAAAACTTTTGTTTGTACCCCTACCCAAAGTGGTGCTAATTTTGATCCACTCAATCAGAAAAGCTAACTCTGATTGTTAGGGCAAATTAGTACCATTTTTCAATGTATAAGAACTTTTAATTGAATCCTCTTTTTGATGATTGGTCAAATTTGTTTTGTGACTTTAGTTACCCTTTAAATCTGCGCCACAGTAATGGATAATTAGAATCAGTAGGTGTTTGTACCTGTGTCGGTTGGGGATTTTAAAAAAACAAACTTTTTGATGATTGGTCAAAAATTGTATTTTTGGTTACCCTTTATGTATGGCTGCAACAGTAATGGGAGGGTCAGGTCATAGGTGTATGTCAACCGTGTGCACCATGGGCGGTTAAAAAATACGAACCTTTTTATCTATACACTCCAAATTAATTTTGTGACTTTAGTTACCCTTTAAGTATGGCTGCCACAGTAATGATAAGTAATCAGTAGTGTGTGTACGGTCTGGTGGAGGGGATGTCCTTTTTTGTGTTACAAAGCCAAAAACTATATGTTTATTTGAGGAGGAAATTCTACAATTAGTTTTTTTTGACTTAGTTACCGTTTTTAAATATGGCTGCCACCTTACCAATGGGATAAGTAGATCAGTAGTGTTGTACCTGGGTTCTGTTGATTTGGGGGGTATGTTTTTTTGTGTTTACAACCAGAACAAGCAATTTTTTTATGAGACTAAATCTAAATTAAGTTTTTTGACTTTAGTTACCCTTTAAAAGTGGCTATCATGGGAACTGGAAGGTAGGTCAGTCAGGTGGGTTGTACTGGGTCTGGGTGGGGGGGTTGGGAGTATCACCATTTGTATTTATGGTACCTGCAAAAGAACCTGTTGGTAATTCCACATTTGAGGGATTGTTACCGATTAAGTCTATGGAAAAAATGACCGGAATCACAGATAACCCGGTAAACCTTCCGCGGATTCCTTAGCTAGAAGAAGAAGCACTTTCTCATATATGCGTCGCACATACTGTAACGCGAATTCATGTCTCTAGCTCAAAAAACTGTGGGAGGAGATAACGGTCCAAAAAGCGGATAAGTAAAACGGAAAAGAAAAAGAAAGAGTTAGATAGAACAGTATTTGGTCCCTTTTCCAAGCAAATTAATAAAGTGCTAGTGCTATAAAAGTTATCATTTAAAGTATGTATATACAAAGGTAAGTATACATCGTAAATTATTGCACAACTCAGTGATCATCGCATTTTTTTTCAAAACCCAAGGTAAAGGAGGTAAGCCTGCCTCCAGTTTACCTTTTGGTCTCCATATCCACCAGCTGCTCCTGTTTCCAACTTACCCTTTGGTCTCCATATCTACCAGCTGCTCCTGCTTCCAGTTTACCCTTTGGTCTCCAAATCTACCAGCTGCTCCTGCTTCCAGTTTACCCTTTGGTCTCCATATCTACCAGCTTCTTCTGCTTCCAGTTTACCCTTTGGTCTCCATATCAACCAGCTGCTACTGATTCCAGTTTACCCTTTGGTCTCCATATCCACCAGCTGCTCTTGCCTCCAGTTTACCCCTTGGTCTCCATATCTACCAGCTGCTCCTGCTTCCAATTTACCCTTTGGTCTCCATATCTACCAGCTGCTCCTGCCTCCATTTTACCCTTTGGTCTCCATATACACCAGCTGCTCCTGCCTCCAGTTTACCCTTTGATCTCCATATCCACCAGCTGCTCCTGCCTCCAGTTACCTTTTAGTCTCCATATCCACCAGCTGCTACTACCTCCAGTTCTACCCTCACATCTCCATACCTGCTGCCTGAGCACCTTTTGTCTGCCTTGTTTATCCTTTGTTCTGCTGATTTCTCCACATTGTGGGATTGGCCTTTGTGGGTCTCTCTTCTGGTGCCTGCTTGCCGCACAGCATCCTCACCATCAGAGGCTCTAGGCAGGTGCTTAGACTCCGCGTCCAGAGGGGGTCTCATAGGGATCTTCGCCTAAAGATACTTAACAAAGAGTGAATGATGTAAAATCTTATGTGGTTTTACTGTCTGTCCATCTTTTTAAATGCACCTGAGTTTGAAAAACGGATACAAACTGATGTAGTGTGAACAAGCCCTAAAGCTATTGAAACTTTTAATTTGATCAATTGATAAAAAGCTGTTTACCTATTATTTCAGTGCCTGTGTTATGTAACCTTAATGGTATTTATGTTACCGGATATGCAGGGAGATTCAATAAAAGTTCTTATTGTTAATGGTTCTAATTTTGCTCCAACCAATCAGAGCTTATTTAACATTTGAAAGCTAATTTCTGATTGGTTGGGGCAAAATTAGCATCATTTTAAACTATTAGAACTTTTATTGAGAGTTTGCCTGCCAGGTGTAAGAAATAAGGCAATTCGTCCCTAGTTTCCTCCATGAAATAAAAGTGCGACATGGTGCATAATCAATTTTGACCCACCAAATTGATCCTTTATGAACCCAGTCATGGGTTTATATTGTATATATTTGTGTACTTGTGTGTTTTGGATATATTTCTGTAAGTAGGGGTTAGTTATATCTCTAAACAGTATTTGTTCTGTTTATGCTACAAATATAAAATTGCCATTTGTGGGTTCTGGAGGGCTTGACCTGCCATTTTTTTAGCTATAGAGTATAAAATAGACTGAACCATGATTGGTTGATTGGTAAGGTTAAATCATTTCAGTCAATGTTATTAGTTTACGCTTGTTGGAAACACAGTAAAATACTGGCCTAGTAAAGTAAAGAATTGAATTAGTAGAGAAAAGAACATTGATTTCCAAGACTTCTTTATTTAGTTCAATTTAAAATACATAATAATTGTTTTATGCTACATGTCCATTGAAATGTAAATTTGTGACATGTCAGTTTCTGTATGGCTTTAAATTGGTGCAATTTTTTTAGGTTTGTGTCAGGAGGCTACTGCCTGGTAGAGATGGACTTGAACCCGATTCTGAATCAGATGGGATTCTTTTTGAATGTGGACTGTGGAAGCTTGAAAGGTGTGTGTGTGTGTGTGTGTGAGTGTGTGTGTGTGTGTGTGTGTGTGTGTGTGTGTGTGTGTGTGTGTGTGTGTGTGTGAAGTAATTTTATTTCAAGTTCTGGATATTTTTACATGTTCCCCAGACTGGGTCCCAGAGCCATGTACATTAAGTTACTATTGCTATTTTTCCTATTCCTATTTTATTCAAACATTTTGGATTTTTCACTCTCTATTGACAAAATGTCAGCCTGTACTGTATATGCGTTAAAGAACTATTTTAGCCCTTTCCCCCCAAATACTCAAAAGTACCCAAGGGGAGGACCTAAAACACTAGAGAGCATATTTCAAATCAATCTTTATTTTCGCCATTTCTTTATTGCAGGAAATATAGATATGTTTACCATATTTATAAAGTCAATAGTTTTTGCCTAGACAAGCATCGCCATGTTAAAGTGCGGATGTAGTATCGGCAATGTGCACTGACGACATCACCATATTAATTGCAAATCATGGCGAAAATTGAAAATGGCTGCAAACGAAGGTAGAAAACTGATCTTGGTAAAACCAGAAGGGTCCCACCTGGACCCTTCGACTTGGCAAATTGAATTGGCTGAACTTAACGCAAGAACACGCACCATTTTATAAACACAATCAAGTGGTTACTGTGTTGACAGGCGGTGATAAATTGCGATAAGCGATTGGGGAGCTACCTTATATAAAAAGGATTTCATGCTAGAATAGGTGGGCGAGGATGGATCTGGATGGTGGAAGGATGTGGAAAAAGGGATACTCTGTGCATGCAAGAATCAACCCAGAGGACATATCAGAGGCAGAAACTGTTTGGACAGGAAGAGATCTTACTTTTCAGTTTCCTGGACTTTGTACAAGCACTGCAGGAGAACCATAAGGAGCAGGGATTTAAGGTAAGGTTTTTTTTAAACTTCACAGTGGGGCCAGTAGTGGGTCAGTGCTGTCAGTTCCGCCTGCTGGCTTCAACCCAGGGCTTCACCAATGGGATGGCACACTCTGCTAGAAGCGGGCCAAGTTCGAACACAAGCTGGAAGGCAGAATTGACAGCACTGGGTCTTCTTAATGCTTCTGTGCAGGAGATACAAGGTGAGAACCTAGCATTTTAAGTCCTTACCTTGGGAACTTTTATTGGGAAGGAGGTTTCAAAAATCACTTTAATTGTCCTGTAACTTATGACTCATGACTTAAATTTAGTTACTGGTGTTGTTGCATACATAGGAAACTGGTAAGCTTCTTCATGTTCTGGCAGGATTTGGCCAGTAGGGGCCGCTGTGTAAAAGTATAAAAGGGAGAGCAACCATGTGCTCAGTCTTTTTCTACTTCCTGTAGTTTCCCCAGAGGAGCCAGGGACCTAGATAACAGGTAGGCCCTTAGTGTGTGAATAGTCTCTTTTAGTCACTCTAAGAAGTGATAGATAGGAGTAGGGTAGCTAGTGAGCAGCCAGAGCTCCAACAAGGAGATTTAGTAAGGACTTATGCCCTGGGTATACCACTCAAGAATAGGGACATAGTGCCAGATACAGGGGTAGAAGATTCCACTACAGTGACCTGAGAGCAGGGGTGGCACTAACAAGATAATTGTTATTTATGCTATTTCTGATTCCTCTGGTTTGTGAGTATTTATGTGATATCATACCATGCTATGTCACCTCTATTGTGCTACTTGCAATGCTTTATTTATATTGTTCTGTAAATAAATAAGATACTGTTTAAGTTCAAGAACCACTGGCGCCCATTTATTACATTCTACCTAGAGTGGTAGTTCAGCAACACCCTTCCTCCAACCTATGTGAGGGTCCACTCCTGATAAATAAGAATTTTGTGCATAGAATTTGGATGAGGCTGACAGTCTCTGGAGCAAATTAAGTACCCCCATTTTACTATTGCCTAACACATATTTCAGAATATATTACATGATGTAGATGGCAGTAGATTATAGCAATCATGGGCAATCATTTTCATACCATACACCTTGCCGATCTCAGGAAAATCCTATTGGATACAATGGGATTTGCCTAATATCACTAATGTGTATGGGCACATTAAGTCTTCCTAAGGGGTATAGATTTATTATATATAGTGTGTGTGTGTGTGTGTGTGTACGTGTGTGTTTAGTGCAATTAGTGTCCGTGAATAGAAAAATAGCTGATTTCTATTTTCATATGAGGCAAAGGGATTGTGTTAAATATATATAAGACCTAACAGGAGGTTCAGGGTGTTTTTCTTTTATAAAACAAGGTTCATTTGAAATTGCTTTAATTTAAGGACTTTCATAAGACAAAGCCTTTATTCTTTAGATCATAAAAAGGATGCTAAATAAGGAACTCCAGCAGAGACTTGCATAGCTTCTGGGTATATCACAGTTCTTATGATCTTATGTCCACTTGTTTTGTTTTCCATTGTTGGGAGGTCACCAAACTTTGATCAGTGACAGTGATGAGGGACTTCCCTTTTATTCTCAGGACAGAAGTGTGTGGACTACCCTTCATTTGAGTAAATATCTAAAGAGATGAATGCTTTGACTTAATAAATATTAATGATGCTATGAATTAATAAAGGAAAATGCAGTTTCTTCTTCACAAAAAAAGTTGCCTTTGTGATGCCACATTTTTGCTGTTATTAATATTGATAATAGGTCAATTCTTTGTAAATGTAGCTTTTCCTAAAGTATAATTGTGATAAATTAGTCATGTATAAATGAAACTACACAATGTTACCTAGTTTAGTTGCCTATTTAATGTGCCTCCTGCTCTTTTCCAAATTTTTACATCTCATTATATTCTTCTATTCCTTTTTTCTTCTCTCCTGGTTTCTACATTTTCATTTTTACTGTTTGATTCTTTCTGGGATATTCTCATAAGCTGCAGCGCTTGCAAGATGGGTTAAACCAATTCATTATTGGTTAGCGTAACTTTAACCCATAGCTTGTGGCCACTACTAGGGATGGCTGGTTCGCGGATCCGAACCCGGATCCGCCGCGGATTTATCCTGTTTGCGAACGGCGGATTTTTCCGGATTTTCCGCCTTCCGAACTTCCGATTTGCGGATTTTTCGCATTTTCAAAAACACGGGAAAACACGTATTTTCGAAAATTTTCGAAAATCCGGGAAAACACGTATTTTCGAAAATTTTCGAAAATCCGGGAAAACACGTATTTTCAAAAATTTTCGAAAATACAAGGATTTCTCTTAATTCCATACATACGTATTTTCGAAATTACGAGGATTACCTGTATTTTCGGAAATACATATTTCCGAAAAATACATGAAAACTCGTAATTTCGAAAATTCCCGAAAATAAGTGAAAACTCAAAAAGACGAAAAATCTCTTTATTTTAAGGGTATTTTTAATTTTAGTGGGTCCGCTCGTGGATTTTCGAATTTCGAATTTTTTCGAAAATTCACGGATCCTCGAGCGGACCGGATTTTGCGAAGTTCGGACATCTCTAGCCACTACAAGCTATTCAAAAGCTGCTGTGTTGCTGTTCAGACATAAGTATCGCCCGCCAAAGTCATTAAACCTGGCGTTAAAAAGCATGTCCCCTTGTCAGTTATCTGCCTGCAACTCTAACTGCTATTTTTATCATTTTTTTACATGCATTTATAATCCAGATATTTTATAAATTTTTTCCTTTCTGGCAAAGGTGTCTGCCTCCTCCCTCTGCTCAAAAAATCAGAAAATTTAAAAATTCGCAAGTGGACCCGTTGAAGTCAAGGGGAAGTAAATAAAAACAAAAATTCTGTCTAAACTTAAGGTATAAATAGCAATGGTAACTTACTATAAATGGCTCAGGGACCTGGAAAATAATCTGGGGAACATGTATAAATGGCCAAAATCTTTAAAACAAACACCGCCCAGTACCGCAAACTTTCTACACTTCCTATTTTGCCATTCCATGTAGCATTTTCAGGATTTCTAGAAACTTCTAGTATTTTTAAAAATAGTACCGTGGTTTGGAAAAAAAGGATCCATGAAATCAGCTTTGGAACCGGTCCAGATTCAGGTTTTGGTCCATCTCCAATCTAGACCACTGTTTCTTATCTTTTCAGATTCCCTTTTGTCTGGTTATGTGCCGCTTGATTGGAAAAAATACAATGTAAAAACAATATTCAAAAAGGGTAGTCATTCACAGCCTGGTAACTATAGACCTGTAAGCTATCAGTGATAGGGAAGGTGCTGGAAACTATGTTATGAGATCATATCCTGGACTTTGTATCCAGAAATTATTTTATAAGTAGTAGTCAGCAAATACATTGTGTAAGACATATTTACTTGGTTTTTATGAAGAAGTGAGAAGGGATACTTTTCGATTGCCATTTGGAGTCAGTAAGGAATTCTCCCCTCTTTTTTTTGCCTTCTTCTGGATCAACTGTTAGGTAGTGTTAAAGAGTAGGGTATAAAGGTAGGACTAGATGGACGTATGCCTTTATTCAACCTCAATTACTATGTTAATATGTTATTCCCTTTAAATACTACCAAGGAGATTCAATAAAAGTTCTTATAGTTAAAAAATGGTGCCAATCAGATCTTTTTTAACATTTGAAAGCTAAGATCTGATTGGTTGGGGCAAAATTAGAACCATTTTTAACTATAATAACTTTTATTCACTGGTTAATCACTTATAGTTGTTCATTCTACAGAATTAACTGTTAAAAACTAACAGGGAGATTCAATAAAAGTTCTTATCGTTTAAAATGGTGCTAATTTTGCCCCAACCAATCAGAACTTATGTAACATTTGAAAGCTAAAATCTGATTGGTTGGGGCAAAATTAGCACCATTTTAAACGATAAGAACTTTTATTGAATAACCCCCTAAATGTTTTGCACCTTCCAGGCTAATAACAGTGGATATTTTATTGAAGCATATATAGAGAACAAATCAGGCTACAGTTGCCTGGCTGACACATTTCAGAATGTGCCCACATTTAAAGTGACAGTACACTCACACATTTAAACACTCTATAAAAACCATCATCACATATTTCAGATAAAAAGGGATATATTCCATATAGAATTTAATCCTGATGGGAACCTTATGTTTAGATGGTATAAGCAAAATATTTCTGATATCCCCCCAAAAATTCTATTACCTTAAATCTAAGGTCAGACACACCATTACCTTGACACGCCATAAAATGTTTAACGATAGGGGCGGTTAGGTCAGAAAATTCGATGGCTCAGATATGTTCACCTACTCTACTTCTGAGAGTGTGCAGTATAGGATGTGGAAAAATTAACATTCTAACGAATAAATTACTTTTTTTAGTTTCACAGTTTTTTTAAATGACTTATTTTTATAGGTTTTTCCTGTAACTGTAGAGGAAAATGTGCACCCTGTGTTTTTAACATGGCATATTCTAGAACTACCTAGTTCTCTAATCGCAGAGCGACCATTTTCGTGTACATATATGACGACTTTACGTCCAGGGTAATCCACATATACCAAAGGCTTGTACACACGTGCAATTGCGGGTCCCGACTCAAATAGCATTTGGCTTCCTCCAGATAATCTAATATATCAAGAACAACCACACTTCTACCCTTATCCATGTTCCTAAGGGTTATAGTGAGATTATCTTTGAGATTCATCGTAGCCTCTCTTTTCTGCCTAGAAATATTATTTATTATGTTTATCCTTAATGTTCTTACCCAATTTACAAATCTCCTTTTCCACTATATCCTGAATAGCACTGATGCCTTGCAGCACTGAAGTCCTGAGTTCAAATCCATCCTTGGACACATCTGCGAGGAGTTTGTACGTTCTCCCCGTGCTTGCATGGGTTTCCTGTGGGCACTCCGGTTTCCCCCTCAATCATGAAGACATACTGATAAATTGTATGTGAGAAATAAATGTGCCTAGATTGTAATCTCTTCTGGGCAGGGATGATATGAATGTATACATGTAATTATAAAGCGCTACAGAAGATGATGATGCTATATAAATTCACAATAATAGTAACAATTATATAGGAGACCCTAGTGGCAACTGGGTAGAATTTGGATGTAGTTTAAATGGGACACTATACTGAAAAAATAAATATTTTATATATAATTGAATACATGTATATTGTATAATTGTATACATGTAAGTAGCACTTACTCTGATGTGCGTGTGTTGCTGCATGCCTTCAATGCAGCACACATTTTGTTTAGGAGCAGTATCCCCCCTTCCTCTTTTAACCACTCCCACTTCCATCCGAACTGACTTTTTACCCACAAATCAACCGGCAAGCCTGCAGATAGTATACAGCATTCCAACTGTCAGAACTCACCATTACAGCTACAGCAAAACTACTCACAGAAGAATAGTTTTTAGGAGCAAGGAACTTGAATTACAGCTAAACTATAAGAAGTTTTAGATTGGATATCTAAATAAATAGAGGGCAGATTAAATGATACAAATCAAAATGATACAGCAGTGGTTGGGAAAAATTATAGTTTCCAGTTATGGTAAATTTAAAATAACCTATTTTTCGGTATAGATGCCCTTTAAGATTAAAGAAGCGGTAAGAAATAGGCCTAACTGCATTAGAATCAGGAATTGATTGTAGTTAAACTAAATTCTGTAAACAAACTACACCATCATTACAAAATTGCTACCATTGTACAAACCTTCGACCCTGTAATTGGAATAATATTAATCTGCCTTATTAGAATTTTCAAGATACTTTAGCATTGTTATTTTATGGACAAACCTAATCACATTTAATGTTTTTAAGACATCAAAGTGGTGGGTGAATGCAAAGGACAGTACTTTAGACAACAGTTCAATCTGTGTTTGTATCAAAGTCCAAGTGGACAGATTTACCACCAAATTTTATATATTATTGCTGTATTTAAAAAACTGTTGATGATTGCAGAGAAGATTTTCACAGCTGTGATTTTCAATCTGCAGCAGTAAAATCGCCTAATTCAATGTGTTAAAGGAATTGTACACTAAGGGGCATATTTATTAACGATCACTATTCGCTATCGCAGGACATCGCAATGACAAATAGCGCTATTTTCACCTTATTTATAAAAAAGCTTGTTTTCGCTTTTGCGGAAAATTATCGCTGAGGTGATGTGTGGCGATAGTTTTTGCCTTATTCATTGCGTTAAGTGTGTATCACTGCTAAAAGAGAGATTGCTCTCTAGTGTGATTTCAGAGCTATTTTTGTAACTTTTTTTATTTATAACTAGGTGAAATTTCACCTTTTTGTCCCTTTTGTTGATTCAGAGGAAGGCAAAGAAAAAAAACACCAAAATTTTGTTCCTGACTCCAAGTGACAATTGAAAATATCCCTGGATATCTACTTTATGTATCAATACCAGTGACCTGCAACATCCCTTGTTTTCAGAAACTCATCCAGCTTCTTTTCGAAAATATCCAATGAACCTGCCATCACCATGTCCACTGGAAGACAGTTCCATAGTTTTACTATTCTCACAGTGAAAAATCTTTTCCGAACTTGAAGACTAAACTTCATTTCTTCAAGTCTTAAGGGATGTCCTCGTGTCCTCTGACATGTTCTATTGGGGAACAATGCCCCAGATAGTTTATTGTATGGCCCGTTAATGTATTTATACACAGTAATCACATCTCCACAAAAGCGCCTTTTATCCAGCGTACATAATTGTAACTTTTCCAGTCTCTCTTCATATTCAAGCTTCCCCAATCCCCTTATTAATTTAGTTGCTCTTCTCTGAACCCTGAATGTCCTTTTTGTACACAGGATTCCAAAACTGCACTGCATATTGCAAATGAGGCCTTACCAATGCTTTGTTAAGAGGGAGAGTAACATTTTCCTCCCTTGAATCTATACCTCTCTATAAACAAGAAAATATCTTACTGGCTCTGGCTGTTGCCGCCTGGCACTGCTTGCTAGGCTGCAACACTGCTTGCCAGGCATGCATCACTTTACATTTATCAAGCAGGGGAACAGCAAGGAGGCAGATATAGGGACAGGTGGGGGACAGACAGGGGGACAGATAGAGGGACAGGCAGGGGGGCAAGGAGGGGGATAGGCAGGGGCACAAACAGAGGGACAGGCAGGGGCACAGACAGGGGAACAGGTGGAGGGACAGGTAGAAGGATAGACAGGGGGACAGATAGAAGGACAGGCAGGGGTGCAAAAAGATGGACAGGCAGGGGCACAGACACAGGGACAGGCAGGGGCACAGACAGGGGAACAGATGGAGGGACAGGTAGAAGGATAGACAGGGAGACAGATAGAAGGACAGGCAGGGGTGCAAAAAGATGGACAGGCAAAGGGGCAGATAAAGGGACAGATAGAGGGACAGGCAGGGCGACAGATAGAGGGACAGGCAGGGCGACAGATAGAGGGACAGGCAGGGCGACAGATAGAGGGACAGGCAGGGCGACAGATAGAGGGACAGCAAGGAGGCAGATAGAGGGACATGCGGGGGATAGAGGGACAGACAGGGAGACAGGTAGAGGGACAGGCAGGGGGACAAACAGAGGGGCAAGGAGGGGGAAAGACAGGGGGACAGACAGAGGGACAGGCAAGGGGACAGAACGAGGGGCAAGGAGGGGGACAGGCAGGGGGACAAGTAGAGGGATAGGCGGGGGACAGATAGAGGGACAGGCAGGGAAACAGCAAGGAGGCATATAGAGGGATAGGCGGGGGACAGATAGAGGGACAGTCAGGGGGACAGATAGAGGGACAGGCAGGGGGATAGACAGAGGGACAAGGAGGGGGACAGGTAGGGGGACAGACAGAAGAACAGGAAGGGGGACAGACAGAGGGACAAGGAGGGGGACAGTCAGGGGGATAGATAGAGGGACAAGGAGGGGGACAGGCAGGGAGACAGAAAAGAACAGGCAGGGGGATAGACAGAGGGACAAGGAGGGGGACAGGTAGGGGGACAGACAGAAGAACAGGAAGGGGGACAGACAGAGGGACAAGGAGGGGGACAGTCAGGGGGATAGATAGAGGGACAAGGAGGGGGACAGGCAGGGAGACAGAAAAGAACAGGCAGGGGGGTTATATTACAATGTCAAACTTTTTTCCCAAAAAAGAATTTAAGTGAAAAATTGGACCCCATTTTAATTATAAAAAATAAATGAAGAAATATGTCATGCTTCTTCATTATAAAGGGAATAATGGGAACAGAGTTTAGGACCCAACAGGTGTGTGACCTTGCCAGTAATGCTGGACAAATTTGAAAATGGACATTTTTTGACTACATGTTTCTAGTGAGAGGGTAAGTAGGGACAGTTCAGGTAGAAAATAACATGTAATTTTCAAGTGCAAAAGAAAATAAACCAGGACTTACACTTTATTTATTTATAGTTATCCTTTTCTTGTCCCTGCACAATACACAAAATCATTTGGGTATTGGGAGATTTAATTATGCTGAGTACCTCCTTCCCAAATGAGAGAGATTTGTTTATTAATTTACTACAGCTACACTACAATACTCCGGCACCCATACTTCTCACCGGCACTACACACTAAAAACTACACTATACAGTACACTACACTACTCACTGCACCATCTCTACACCCTGAACCTACTACACTACACTACTATAGTACAAACACTAACTCCCTTGCACCATTACATTCTCACCCTGCCACTACACTACACTACACTACTACAGGACCCTACACTACTCCTGCACCCATCTTCTCACCATTAGCACACTACATACACTAACTACTCAGTACATACACTCCTCCATGCACCATCTCCTTCACCCTGCCACTACACTAAACACTACTACTAATCGCTACCTCTTGCAGGGAAGCGAGGAGTCCGGGCCTACGCACCATCGTGATGAAGAGCATCTGGCTGCCCGCGTCCACTGAATAGGTCGCAATCCACTGACGTCACTGACTCGGCCGCCGCGTATAATATCCCGGCGCCCGAGTCGTGACGTCACGTGGATTGCGACCATCAGTGCGACGCGGCAGCGGATTCCTCCACCTAGTAAGGGAGCTGACTACGAGTATAAGTCGAAGGGTTCAGTTTTCAGCTGTTTTCACAGACCTGAAAAACCTCGACTTCTACTCGAGTATATACTTGGTACTATACTAAATAGCAAAAATGGAAAGTGACGCTAAAAATAAGCGCGGGGAAAACGGCACGTCTTTTAATAGATCCCACAACTATGTTAATAGCTCAATGCCATCACGTACAAACAAAGCGTAATATTTGAGACCCCTCTATCAACCCACGTATGAGATAAAATAATTACTTTTTATTTTATAACATTATTGCTTAGATTACAAATGTCAAAGCTTTTTTCCAAAAAAGAATGTAAGCTGAAAAATTGGAACCCCATTTTAATTATAAAAAATAAATGATAGAAATATGTACATGCCTTCTTCTTATAAAGGGATAATGGGAACAGAGTTTAGGACCCAAAGGCTGTGTGACCTTAGCCAGTAAGATAATGACGCTGGACAAATTTGAAAATGGACATTTTTTGACCCTACATGTTCTAGTAGAGAGGGTAAGTAGGGACAGTCCAGGTAGGAAAATACATGGTAATGTTCAGGTGCCCCCCACAAAAGAAAATAAACCCATGGACTACACTTTATTATTTATAGTTATTCCTTTTCTTGGTCCCTGCACAATACACAAAATCATTGAGCGTTATTGGAAGATTTATATATCTGGAGTACCTTCGCTCCCAAATGAGAGAGATTTGGTTTATTAATTTCAGCAGTACAGATCAATCACAGGGCCTACATAGGTTGACATTGTTTATTTTTAAGCTTCCAGATCGTTGACAAGAAGTGTTTCCCTCAGTTCCTGAGGGAGATGTAGCAAGAAGTGTTACTCATGTGATTGTATATCCTGCCAACTGAAGACAAATTTCTCCCTTTCTGCTTCTCTTTATTAGTTCGGGACTGCTGAATTGACAAAACACAACTTAACGCAACGTGGTAAAACACAATATTTTAACACGTTTAAGTATCCATTACTAACCGTTTGCCTGAGTTTTTCATCGTATGTGTCCGATTTTTGCGTTTAAAAGCATTTTTTTTAATTTAAGGGGGCAGGGCCAAAGAACACTGAAATTACATCACAGGAACTTCCAGGCATCCTTTTCGAAAACTGGACAGAAATGCAAAACGAATGCATTGTTATCTGTTGTTGTCCGTTGTACTGCATTATCATGTATTTTAGAAGGACAGAAATGCGTGCTCAGTGTGTTTTTTAAATGACCTGGAACAGAACCGAATACAATGCAGCAAGTGTGTTATGTCCCCAATCCTACCTGGTCCTCTGCGACTTCCGCGAATGCTCTGCATCGGCGTTCACACACGGGCATGCGCATCGCGAGTGGGCTCGAGTTCCGTGTGTGTGTGCGCGTCTCTGGTGACGCAAGGACGCGGGCGACATGGTTCCCGGTCTCTCTCTGCAGGCCAGGGGCAGGTCTCTTCTGGTCCGGGCGTCTCGACATGCACGTGCGGGCATGTCGCAAAATAATGACGTCCTTTCCTTTATTTAAACTCCCCCCGGCTACCTGGTTCTTGCTGCCAGTTCAGGGTTAGTTACTCTGAACTATAGCTCCCTTTAAAGCGTGCTGCTTAGTTTCTTGTTTTTCCTTTGGTTCGGCTTCCAGTTTACCTTTGGTCTCCATATCTACCAGCTGCTCCTGCTTCCAGTTTACCTGTCTGCTATAAGCCGCCAAATGCTAGCAGGGAGGAAGTGAGTCAGCTTCATATGCAGTTGGCATGGGCTACAAGTTTGGGGAGTGTGCTCATTATGGGGGACTTTAATTACCCTGACATTGGTTGGTGTAGTGGAACTCATAAGGTATTATCAGGTAAAGGTACTGAACAGAAGTGGACTGTGTTAAAGGGGATTTCAAGCCATTTCACAGCTAAGTTTATACCCTTGGGAAATAAATGTAAAAAAAAAAGCATCACTAATCCTAAAAAAAGTATGTTAATAATAAGAAGATGAGGACTCAAAATGTGGCACCATTAATTAAGGGGGATAAGTTAGCTGCGGAGGATGGAGATAAAGCAAATGTCTTGAATAATTTTTTTACCTCTGTATAAACAATAGAAGATCCAAGTGCAACCAATGTACCGAGCTGATAACGGCTCTTTAAGACATAATTTCTAACGCCAGTAGATAAAATTTGCAAAAGGCAAACTCCATTCGCCACTATTGGCTTGGTGCATTGCCTAAAGTGGGCAATAGAGAGGGATAGCAGCTCTTGGTACACAGCCCTGTTAGACTGTGGCATAGCAGTAGATGTAGTATACTTGGATTTTGCTAAGGCTTTTGATACAGTCCCCATAGGCGACTAATGTATAAGCTCAGGTCTGTTGGTCTGGGGTGGCACATTTGTACATGGATAGAAAATTGGTTGATGAATAGGATGCAGAGAGTAGTTGTTAATGGGGCTTCGTCGGTATGGACTAACTTGCTAAGTGGGGTGCCACAGGGTTCTGAGTTGGTGCCGTTTCTATTTAATCTATATATTAATGATTTGGAAAAGGAAATTGTCAGCAAGGTGTCTGTGTTTGGTGATTACACAAAACTTGGAGCATTAAAAGCTTCAGAGGATGTGCAATCATTGCAGGCGGATCTAGAGAAATTATCACTTTGTGCAACTAAGTGGCAGATGAGATTCAATGTTGAGAAATGTAAGGTGATGCATTTTGGACTTAAAAATCTTTGTGCTGCTTATTTTCTGTGTTAAGTGAATCACTGTTGGAAAAGGATCTTGGAGTTTAGGTGGATTAAAGGTAGCAAGCAGTGCAAGACAACAACAGCCAGAGACAGCAAGACATTGTCTTGTATAAAGAGAGATATGGATTCAAGGGAGAAAATGTTATTCTCCCTCTTTACAAAGCATTGGTAAGGCCTCATCTGGAATTTGCAGTGCAGTTTTGGAATCCTGTGTACAAAATGACATCTTGGAAATGGAGAGGGTTCAGAGACGGGCAACTAAATTAATAAAGGGAATGGGGGGGCTTGAAAATGAAGATAGATTGGATATGTTAGTATTATGTACGCTAGAGAAAAGGCGTTTGCATGGGGATATGAGTACTATGTAAAAATACATTAACAGTTCATACAATAAACTATCTGGGGAATTGTTCAACAATAGAACATGTCATAGGACATGCAGACAATGACATCCCCTAAAACTTAAAGAATAGAAGTTTAGACTTCAAGGTCGGAAAGGGTTTTTCACTGTAAGAACAGTAAAACTAGAACTGTCTTCCATTGGACTTTGTGATGGCAGTATCATTGGATAGTTAAAAAAAAGGCTGGATGAGTTTCTAAAAAAAAGGAATGTAGGCTACTGGTATTGATACATAAAGTAGAGTTAAGCTAGGGATATTTCTGATTTCCACTTGGAGTCAGGAAGGAATTTTCTCCCCTTCATAATTCTGTTTGGGTTTTTTTTTTTGCCTTCCTCTGGATCAACAATTAGGCAGGAAATGTGGGTATTGCAGAGTAGGTTTGACTGGATGGATGTATGTCTTGATTCACCCTCAAATACTATACTAAACTAAAATTAAACACTTACAGGGAGATTCAATAAAAGTTCTTATCGTTAAAAATGGTGCTAATTTTGCCCCAAACAATCAGAACTTATTTAACATTTGAAAGCTAAAATCTGATTGGTTGGGGCAAAATTAGCACCATTTTAAACGATAAGAACTTTTATTGAATAACCCCCTTAGTGTGTTAAGAGTCAGAAAAAGATTGAAGTGGGTATGGGAGAGAAGAATGGATTCCACTATAAGGCTAAGGCCACACTGCAATGCTCATGTGATTGCGCAAAAAATGCGGATTGCATGCGTTCCGCACACGCCAGCACGGCTACATAAATTGGCCCACACCAGTGTCCGCTTTTAACAGCGAGATCAGAATGTAATCACATCTCGATTAAAAGGGCACTAGTGGGGCCAAGCCCTAAATCAGTGTAAATTCTGGAAGGTATGCATTGCTTCTGCAACAAAACGCTAATCCTAAAAATGCTTAACCATCGCCATAAAGTACTCCAATAAAAGCAAGCTGAAGGTTTTGCAAAAGTATCCAAGATAATTTTCTGCAAATTATTATTTTACACTACAGCAAATCCCCACTACACTGTAGAAAAGAATGGAGGAGAAAAATCTGGAGGGAGGGCTCCCCTGCACATGCCAGGAGGACTAAGAAGTAGCAGGGACCGGATTACACACAGACAGCTCCTACTCTTCACATTTCTGAACTTTGGAAAGGCACTGCAGGAAAACCATAAGGAGTAGAGGTAAATTTTCAAACAGTACTGTGTAAAACCACACAGCCAACCGATCCCAATACATGCGCATGGGGATCGGTCATGTCCATGTGTGGTCCCCACAGCATGCGTGCCAACAGATACCAATGTCTATTGGCACACATGTTGTGGAAATCGCATGTGTATGGCCACCTTAAGAATTTTTGAACGCTACACAGTGGGGTTAAATTTTAGTTTTGGAGTGGATATGCCCTTTAAGGCAAATAATTTAATTTTAAAGTTCCTAGGGCCTAGGCTATAAATTAGAACAATAGTATATTGTTTTTAATAAATTTGTTTTCTAAAACATATTAAAATTGCTCATGCTGGATTTTTGTGTAACAGTTTTCATTGAAAATTGTCATATAATGTCAACCCAAACATTTTAAAAATGGGTCCCATATATCATAATCTAATGGATTATATTCCAAATTTTAAGATATAAAGTGATTGTTGTCAGGGTGATAAAAGACTGTAGTGCTTTTATTTTTCAGCTAAATCATAATTAACAAATGTATACACACATTTTGTTGTTTGTCTCCACCTGCTGACCACTTTTTATATGGTTCTCGTATATATCATGTACTGGTATAATAGCCTTACACTTTCTAGTGTAGCATGGTATAGAATATTATAAATATATATTAGGGATAATGCACCCCTTACAGTGTACTATAAGGATATTAAATCACAAGGAGTTCCCTAACCATAGGGCAGGAAACTCCAAATTGACTTAATATCCTTATATACATAAGGTTCCTATACTTTGAATGGGGAGGTGCAGTGGCGAGAATCCTTATTACAGTCACCCAGGTGCGTCACTGAGTAACTGTAATAAGAATTCTCGCCAATGCACCTCCCTACCTCTCCCCCTCCCCCTATACTCCATAGAATTGAAGCCGTTTTCCTGGAATATAAAGGGTTAATCATGCCGTTTTTAATTGAAATGTAAAACTACTGACCAGGTTTCACTCCGTTTATCTCCCCCTCCCATCCGGTTCCTGTCCCTGATTTAACTGCACGGAAGAACAGCCACGCATTCCAATGAGTCATAAATTGACTTGGCGGCTGGACACTGCTCCTTATCTTCCATGCAGTTCAGTCAGTCAGTGACAGGATCCGGATGGGAGGGGGAAATGAACTGTGTAACTGGTCAGTAGCTTTACATTTCAATAGAAAATGGCATGATTAACACTTTACATTATGGATAACAGCTTCAATTGTATGGAGTATAGATGGAGGGGAGGGAGGGACAGGGGGTAGATACAGGGAGGTGGGGGGTAGATATAAGAAGGTGGGGGTAGATACAGGGGGGTGGGGGGTAGATATAGGAAGGTGGAGGGTAGATACATGGAGGTGGGGGGTAGATATAGGAAGTTGGGGGGTAGATACAGGGAGGTGGGGGATAGGTATAGGAAGGTGCAGGGTAGATACAGGGAGGTGGGGGTAGATACAGGAAGGGGGTGACAAGAGGAGTATCTACAGTAGAGGGTAGATGAGTGAGTTGGTTGTGTGGTGCCTGTGCTGGTTTTTTTTTAGGAATTATGTATTATGTGCCTTATGTATTATATGGAATAATACGCTACCTACAGAATAATATACGGAGATTACTTCACCTCGGAGTGCTTCTATATGGTCAGGAAACTCCTCATTGGCGTAATCTCCTTATATTACACTGTATGTAGCGCATTATCCCTTATATATTATAATGTGAAGGGGTGCATTATTTCTTATAATACATAAGGTTTATATATTATTTTTTTTGCCTCAAGGCTGTATACAGTTCTGTCTTCAGTAGCACTGCAATAAGTAGAGGAAACTGGCCATGATTAATTTTCTTTTCCAAACCCCACATTTCTCCTTTAAAACGACAGTTTTACCTTTTTAAAAACATAATGGGGTTGGAATGGTGGGTGGCCACACGGATATGGAAGATGAGGTGGAACATTTTCTACTAATAATCACTCTGTGACATAGCTGAGTGATTATTATAAGAAAATATTCCACTGATGCTTCCTTTATAACACCATTAATACACATCACTGCAGCCCCAACTGCTCTCCTATTAATTTCAACATCAAAACCAGGAGAATGTAACACCTCAGCAAACACACCGCTCATCTCTGCCAAGGTTTAGGTCTTTCCGCTATGCTTCCCAAGCCCAGGCATCTGCAGAGAACCCAAAATTTTTTTTTGTAATGTCAGCAATCACAGATATGATTGATAAATGGCTGGGTGGAAGCAGCAGCCTTTGCAAAAAGAGCAGTATCCATGCTGAGATGGTGTAAGTTCTTGGTATTGTTTAGCGACCAGGACTGCAGTAAGTAGATATCGTAAGAATTTACTATGAGGGATACACTTACACTTCAACTACATTTAAATTCTATATTTGAATAATTTTGAAATTAATTTGAATGCCTCTCCTCTTTCAGTCCCTCCACTTGCTGCCCATCATGCAAATGATCCTATAAAGCACTATCCAATAAAGCCACTCCATGGATCTCAGAGCTGATCCAGAGATAACGTCCAAGATGCAACCTCCGCTCTGCAAATGATATCCTCCTCTAATCCACACTGGTCACCTCTTTCCATGCACACATTCAGGACTTTGCTCGTGCTGCCCCTCTGCTCTGGAACTCCCTTCTTCCATCTGACCTAGATTCACCATCCTTTAATACCTTCAAACCTAACCTTAAAACCCACCTAGCCTAGACATTATTCCTCTCACTGACTCAACCTGATCCTAAGGGCCATATTTATAAACCCGCCGTATCGTTTTTTTTCACGATACCGCGGGTTAGTTAATTTAAGTTTGCGGTCGTAAATGTACGACTAAACGTTCGTTAATTAATGAATTTTTGATCGTAGAATACCATGCGGTAGTAAATTACTGCAATGGTATTCTATGAGGATCGTAAATCTACGATTTTGTTATCGTAGATTTACGATCGGTATCGTAAATTTACGAACGTTAATCTCCGATTGGTTTAATGATCGTAAATTTACGATACAAATCGTTAAAGGCTAAAAAGCTAAAAAGGCTAAAAAGCGAAGCCGCGGCTTTATAATTATGGCCCTTACTGCCTCTCACACTCCACTGCCAATATATTCACTGCCTATTGATTCCTATCACCTTATGTCTCACCCCCATTTCCTCTAGACTGTAAGCTCTTTGTGCAGGGTCATCTTTCCTATTGTATCATAGTATTGCTTTAAGAAACTCATCATTCTGTGTATGTATATTATTTATTACCTGCATATGTAATATGTATGACCTTGTGTATGTATTACCCTGTATGTAATGTATGACTATGTAATTGTAAAGCACCACGGAAGATGTTGGCGCTATATAAATCCAATGTCCGGGACACAGGTTATTCATTGCTGTACTACATTGTACCTTATCATTTACCTTTGTTTTTATAAAGAAACCAATAAGATTGTGTGCAATGGATTGTCAAAAACACATTTTTGATTATTGTGTTTGCAAATGTAGTGTCAGCACCTAAATCAGTCTGAGAAAATCTTAATTTCCATGCATATATAATAACTTATGTATCCAGCAAGCACAGTTACCGTATTAACACGTTGTTATACAGATGATATCTACCATATAATAAGTTTTACAAAATAAAAAGAATTGCCAGAAAATAATCTTTATTTAAAAGTACATAAAGTTAATGAGACAATAAAATGAAAAATGTTTTTTTTAATAGTTTATTATAGCTCTGAAATCCATATAGCAAGATAATATAGGCACACTCAGTAATAAAATCATGCAGTGATGACTACTTCCATGTGGCATTTTTGTCCAGTAGTATGTGCAGACGTCAATTAACGGGGGCTTGTCTTTCAAAAATATAAGGCAGAAATTTCAAAGACTCAGAAATACCCACAGTGGCTTATTTTTATTTTTTATTATTTGGAAACCAATGTCTTAGAAAATGTCATTTACTTTATGTTAAATTTGTAATCCATCAGCTTTTTAACCATGTAACTCAATAATTGGCAATCCAAACACACATTTATTCTTTTACGATACAGTAAAAAGTATTTTCTATAAGGTTGTCTCCACACCTTGATATCAAAAGTGGGCGGTTTGTTAAGGTGTTTATTGGATATAAAATACACATGCCTATTACTCCGGGAGTATGAAACACATCAGACATAATCTTTCATCTTAATGTTTAAATAAAAGTTATTTTTAACCTACTGCTAAGTTTCCGCTGCTGTACCTTAAACCAGGGAGTGCAGCCAAACTGCCCCCTTTTTTATATCTGTTGTATTCGATTAGATCAACTGGACTTGAAGTTTAGTTCTTGAAGACGTTTCTCTAGTCATCCGACTGGCTTTCTCAATTCAGAATGACTTGTACAAGAATCTGTGGCAATTATGTACCCTGGAAAATCAAAGAAAATCGGAACCTTTAAAAAAAAAAAAAAAAAAGATCTTTAAAAAAGCAAAAAAATGAACCTTAAAAAGCGAAATCACAGATGGTATTACAGTAAATGCTGGAAAATAGTCTAACACCCCCTGAGTACTTATTAGTATTGAGAAACACTCCACAATGTACTGACACATCCATGGACCCATTGGCAGGCTAAATAAATGGCCACTTATGCGTTTTCGCCACCTCAGACTTGGTGAATTGGAAAGGCTGAACTTAATGCAAAAATACACTTTTCGCCATTTTATAAATATGCTTGAGCGGTTACCACAGCGATGTATGGCGAAAAGTGAAAAGCGAAATGTAGCCTTTTGCCACTGGTTATCACTGCTTTATAAATAGCGAAAAGAAATCGGGGACAGATCAACAAAAAATGGTACAGTGATAGTTGTAAAAAGTTTCCAGTAATGGGCAATTTAAAAAAAACATATTTTCCAGTGTACACATCCTTAAAGTCTAATAATGCGGCAAAATAGAAAATGAATCCAGAAATTCCCCTAATTCCAGACCAGGGCTGTAACTGATAATTAGATAACATAAGTTTAAACAATAAAAACACTTTAGGGACAATTCTGAACATGTGGAAATAAGACCTCCAATCAACCTTACTGTAAAAAAAATTAAACTAGAAAACCTGTAAAATCTACAGTCATTTTTCAGTAAATCTAACACCCCCTGGATACTTAAACAGAAAGGAGGGCTGCGGGAGCACTCCGATGCAACCGTTATTATAACAACTATGGGAAGTGCTAATGATCTGACCAAAACATTAGAACAACAAGAAAAGAGATTACAATGCACATTCCTGGCCCATATAATCAATAATATCTGTTGCTAGTGCAACAGTAAAAAACATGGGGGTTTTTGTTACAATTTATCAAATAAAGTGAAAAAGCCTTCCAAACACGTGAAGGTAACCCCAGTATGGAAGGTCCTAACTAATTAACTTGGGTCATTTATCTGGGCTAACCACTGGCTGCTTTGGTTGCAATTTTCGTGGAAGATTTGTTCCCTGACTTGCTTGGATTGTATTGAGGCTTTATTCCCCCGCCTACTGGCTCCTTAACAGGGGAAAGAGGCTTTCATCCAATGCTTGTATCAAGTGTTGTAAACCTCAAATAAAGGGGATGTGTTGGGGGTGCTAACTGACACATGGGAGCTTGGTCTATCTTCCACAGAGAAACGCTGCTACATTACATAACAAAAGGGGAGCTTTGGGGGCACCGATGGCATAGGGACCATGGGAATCATAATGTACTCACTAGAGTACTTAATAAACTTCATAAAGTTCGGTCCATTTTGAACTTTCGACTTTAGTCAAATTTGGAAAGTTCGACGAAAGTTCAAATCGGATCATTAAAGTCAATGGAGGGAGTGTATGTTTTGAAAAGTTTGACGATTACCCTAAAACTAGCAATGGTCCTTACTGTGGCACCTGGAAATGATTCGTGGGGAACATGTCACTATCACCAAAACTTTTTTAAACAACTTCTAAACACAAGCCGTCAATTTCGGTTTTGCGCAAAGCTACATTCGAGGTTATGGCCAATTCAAGTGTTACCCGAACGATACTTTTAGTTAGGTTACCGAAAATAGAAACCATAAATATGAGGGTTACTGAAATCGAACAATGCTTTCAAGGATTACCGAAAACGAATGATACTTTCGAGGGTTAGCAAAGGATACATTCTAGGGTTAGTGAAAGCGAACAATACTTTCGAGGGCTACCGAAAATCGAAGGCTACATTTGAGGTAGCAAAACGATACAATTCTAAAAAGTTAGCGAAAAGGATCCATACTTCGAGGGTTAGCGAAAAACAGACAATAGTTTTGAGGGTTAGCGAAACAACATTCTAGGGTGTAGCGAACACTCGTAAATTCGGAATTATTGATTTTTCGATATTATTGAAAATACACCCAGAGTCTGAAATCAACTAATTTGAAACCCGAACAATTTCGAATAGTTTGAGTTCATTCGAACTCATAAAGTTCTGCTCCAACTCGTGTTCAAGTTCAGTTTTGTGTCCATCACTAGTACTGACACCTTCCAGTGAGAAATAGGATCCATTTACAGGCTAGAAATATGCTCACTGATAGTCACCTCAGACTTGCCAGTTATTTGAGGCTTAACTCTTATAGTGAAATCTCATGTACCTGTGTGTAACTACATCTTAAGCAGAGATCACAGACAATCTGAGTACACCTGGTCTAATATTTTGACTCGATTCAAACTGGTCAGAATGTGTCTTATGGCAGAAAAGTGCTTTTGTTTCTATGAAAATAATCTTGTCACTAGAATCTATAAATTTCAATGTAGGTTGCTCCATAGTGATTACTAAATATCTGGTGTAATACATTTGCATTAGAAAAAAATTCATGAACTACTTATTTAATTATAATAATTTCTATTTAATAGCCTAATTGCTTTCTATTTAAAGAGAAAACTGTGCTGGATACATTAGTAAAGTGCCCGTTTGTAATCTTCCATTGTGAATGGGTGTAAATAAGAAGTATACTTATTTTTAATATCTCTAATATTTAATAGGTATTTTATTGCTGGTGCTTTGTTTAGTGACAGTGTCTGTAATAAGTGCACTGTACCTCTTATAGGTGCACCCAATAATTTGTTAAGTAATGGGAGGCACACCTAAAGCTTGTTAAAGACACTGAATGCTGCATTCAACTGTAAAAATGTAAATGATCTACACCATGGTGGCATGGGTGAAAATTACAATGCTTCTGAAAGATATTCTTCATTATTTCACATTAAAGGACATGTTTATTTAGGTAAAATATCAATCAAGTGTTGTAATGCTTGTTCTACAACTTTTTAATACTTTCTATCTACTCCAAATACAGCAGAGCAACTCAGCAGTGGTGCACAAACACACTTTAATTTGTGTAATTTACACTAGCAAAGTTTTAAATTGAGATACTTGTTGGTAGTGCAGATCACTGTATTTTCATTTATTCCAAGCAATATTAGGAATACTGTAATTATTTGAGTGGCCTTTGTTGTTCTTTCCCAATCCAGTTGTATTTTATTTAAAGGGCATGTCCACCCCCAAAAAAACTATTTAATCCCCCCACTACTGGCCCCATTGTGTAGTGAGTTTAATCCTATACCTCACATCCCGCTCCATAGGTTCGCCTGTAGTCCCCCCCCAAAGGTCCCAAAAACGCCACCAGGAGGATAGCAGAGTCCATATAGGACTCTGCCTCCTACCTGGTCTCGGGAGAAGTTGGCATGCGTACGCAGCCCCCCCCTCCCCCCCCCTCCTCCCCCTCTCCCTCCCGATTAGGGTCCCTCCCCCTACCATAAAACCCTTTTTATCAAACGTTCCCCCTGTCCCCCAGCCCCAACCGCTCTATTAGTAATATCAGAAAATGCCCAAAACATTACTTACCTTCCCTCTTGCCTCCGCTGCACTGAACTCCCGGCAGCCGCGTCTGTGTTTGGCTGCCGCTCAGCCAATCACAGGCGTGACTGCCGGTCCTGCCCCTCTGCTTGTACTTTCTCGCAGGAAAAGAGGGAAGGTAAGTAAAGTTTTGGGCATTTTCTGATATTACTAACATAGCGGTTGGGGCTAGGGGGACAAGGGGGAATGTTTGGTAAAAATTTTTTCAGAAGGGTGGACATACACTTTAAGAAAATGCAAAACGTTGAATCCTTTTTGAAGCTTCTTGACTTGTAGCACCACTTCTTGTTTCTGTGTTTCCTTGATTTAATTAGTGTGCAAAAATACTTTAGTGCTGCTGTCACTGCAATCACTGTCCCCACACTTTAAAAATGTAATCTAGATCTCTTTTAAAAATATCCTAAAATTGAGCTGTGCCCCATGTTATTTATTTATTAAACATTTTGTGCATTTCTCCACATTGAATGGAAACTTGTTTACCCAACTCAGCAACCTTCACTGGTGTTCGACAGTGGCAAACCTTAGTCCAAATTTTATTTTTTTTAAATTCTACCCTTGGAGTCATGTTGCTAGTGGTTGATGTTATCCCAGCCCTATCCTAGAGTAATTTGATTGGTGCTTTTGGATACCCCAAGTACAGTGTGATACCCCTGAACAGTCCTAAATACTCAAACGACTGATGAGATGGCTCAAAGGGTCACTGGATATTTACAGGCTGCTTAGTAATAACGGTGCAGCCTGTTCTGTACTATAGAGATTAAGAGGCCTCCTGTGGAGAACAATGGCCATTGCTCACTTAAGGTTCGTACACACGTGCGATCGCAGGTGCCGATAATCGTGCTGTGTATGGGACTTTCTCAGCTGAAACAGCCGCTTGTTCGAAGATCCACCAGGCCTGCCAGGCAACGATCCCTAACCGAACGGTCGTTTCGAAGGAAAAAGTGCAATTATCATCCAAAACAGCCGTTCATACACATTGTGGGTCACGGGCCGGCACCCACGATCGCACGTGTGTACGAATCTTAACTTTGTTAAACAGGATGGAGGTGTATCCAGTCTTAGATTCTTGCCAGAAACCGTCAATGCCATTGTATTATGTAAGTGAGCTATAGAATCTGCTGAACAATTTGATTTAAATTTATTATGGTATCCATGTTGTATTATTTTTTAATAGATTGCAATGATGTTGATATAAATTCTTTTACGTTTGAATATTTAACACAAATTTAAGGAGTTTTAAAAGTGGGCAGATAGATTAAGGGGAATATTTCCAGGTATGAACATGAAACTACAGTCCAGAATATATGTAGAGTTCGCATGCTTGATTTAGAAATGCTGGAAATCTCTGCCACAATATTAGAGCTTTCATTTAATTCCTTGCTGATGTTGTCTTAGCCAGAAAATGGGACAAAAAATATGATTCATAAAGGTTAAAAACGGGAAATTGAAGGTATATAATTTTCATGTGAACAAAACTGCTATATATTTGTAGTGTAATTAAATGATATAATTGCTTTGTGGATTTCGTTGAATGAGGAATGTAGGGTATCAAGCCTTTCCATTTTTTTATCCTATTGCATGCTGACAAGCTAGCTATATTTGGCTGGTACTTTTTAAAGAATTACATATAAAGTCTGTGAATGTGGAATGAAATTGGTCCTATAAAGAGAAAATTATCATCTTAATGTAAAATGAAAGTGACAGGGCTCTTCTATTGCTGGGGTCTTATTAGGGAAACATTTTCTGACATCTGTTTATCCCCTGCAGCCAACCTTGTATTCAGAATACAGTAATTGATTCTTAGCATCCACAAGGGATATAGCTGGCTCAGTTTTCTGCTCCGCACTACACAGGTATCTCTGCAGCTAATTCTGAAAGTACATCTACATCGTTATCTCCTGGTGAACTGTGACCTAAAACACTTTGGAGGCACAGATGAAAGTATTTCCACAACCCTCTAGTGCTTGGAGTATAGGGAATCTGCAGCATGGCAATACACATAGGACATCCAATCAGAATCACCCCCTTTGAAGCCCTTCTCAGCTGGGAAACTATGAATGATTCATACTGTAGCTTTTTCTGCACATACTAAAGGCAGACAGCAAAGCCAACATGTACCACTCATTGCTGCATCCTCAGTAGCCTTCATGTTTAGCAAAATGTACTACATTTCTTGCTAGGTTTTAAGTTGTATAATATACTATAGTATTTACAGCTTTTCTTTTTAAACACAATACTAAAACAAGTTTTTATAAGAATAAATATAAGATTAGTATTAGAATTATTTGTAATTGGCATGACCTTAACTAATAACTTTATTATTCCTATTGATTACTAACCTGCTTAAAATGTTTTTGTCATTAGGAAAACATCCAGTGTTTTGAAATTGGTCCAGGATATATTTGGTAGAAATGTACTTTCCCCAAAAATCCATCTTTTTCCATTTTCCAGTTAGTTATCTGTTTTTTCCAAGCACCTCTACTGCTAGAAGGACCTTCTGGATACCCAACTATTAACACCAGACACGAATAGGATTGGAATCACCAGCCTCAAAGTACTATAGACAACAGAAAAAGAGACAGTATTGATAATTGGATTTATTTTAAAGGAAGTATTAGCATTTCAAAATGACATTGACAAGCTCCATTGGGATTGGCCATGCCTACCCTACTACTGGGTTATAAGCTGAGCAAGCTGGGTGTGTGATTGTGACATACAGTATCACAGTATCTTTTCAAAATATGTTGGTTCCACATTATTTATGTACTCTGCCAGTCTTACCATAATGAGATTAATGTTCAGATTTAATTAGAAGACATGAGGTTTGCAGTCAAGCTATTATAAAACAAAATTGGTGTTCCTTTTCAATATATTTGCTCTATACTCACTGGTTTTGAGAAGGAGTAATTAGGACAATAAGAAATAGACTACTAAACCTGCTAGAAATAAATAGTTTAACTAAAAACTTGTTCTGAATGGGTAAAACTTGTACAACAAACATGATACATCAACTATCAATACAGATTTATGCTGGCTAATCACTAGGCAGAATTTAGTAAGATTAGCCTTTTATCCATAAACAAACATCATCAGGGAGATTCAATAAAAGTTCTTATCATTTTAAAATGGTGCTAATTTTGCCCCAACCAATCAGATGTAAGCTTACAAACGTTTAATAAGATCTCATTGGTTGGGGCAAAATTAGCACCATTTAAAACGATAAGAACTTTTATTGAATAACCCTGCATGTCTATGCAATGTCTAAACACCACATTTTCCTGACGGCCTGTTTATTTTGTGGAGTCTATCAGAAAAAATTAGTCAGTTGTTTCTTCTTATTTGGGGGGAACTTAGGGGGGAACAAATGTCTGAAGGTAAAGTATATTGTAGGAACACCTTTACACAATTCAATAATATATCCCCTGGTACCACATATAACATTTAACACAACATTTAAGTTATAATGCATTATATTGTTGAAACTAAGGTTATGGAGATGAGTTAAATTTAGTAACAACCATTTGATTGTAAATAGTTTAAATTGTTACAGAAATCCTCATCATGCTGCTAATGTTACGATAAAGTTGGAGAATATGTACTGCAGATTTCAGTACCTTGTGTTTATATTCTACGTTATAAATAAAACTGTCCTGATTAATGTCTTGATAGAATGCAAATGAGTCTTGAATCTGACTGGCTAGAAAAACTTACTGGAACAAATTATCTGAGATCAATTCTTTATTCCATGCAATGTGCCTGGAAGGCACATTGGGAGGTTTTCCATAATAGGTAACAATAACAAGTTTAGATTATACCCCTTCTTACAAAATGCTATAATTTACTTGAGAATTTATGCTATTGAAGGAACTGCTCCTCCTCTTCTTCCCAAGGTCCTCCGCTCTTGCTGCTAACACATTTTATATTGGTATAGATTTGACATCACAAGCAGCATTGGACTTAAAGTAAAACAGGAATGATCTGTTTTTAATTGTACATATTAGCTTTACCACATTTAATGTCTATTACACAAATAGAACTTAATTTATTATTAAATCATAAATTGTAAACAATAAATTAATAATAACAACAAAATGAACATTGAACCATGATTAGACGATAACTAATGGAAAACATTTTGTAATTTTTGTATTTTTCTATCCCAAAGCTGCTGTTTTACTTTCAGCAGTAAAGCTTACATTTTAATTTAGGCACTTTAGCCATGTCTTTAACCTATGAAATCAGTAATATTGTTTGTAGCACAACAGGTTTTTGGCTTTGTTTTTTTTTTTAAAGCCTTTATATTACCCTTTAAAGAATAAAAGTGAATACTAATCAGTTTTACCACTGCTTAGCCCTGCTAGGCAAGGATTAGTAGTCAGACTCAGCAAGGAATTTACAGCTCTAGCAAGGGGCAGGGCCATTTCTAGCCATCTTAGTGCCTTAGAGAGTTGGGTGGAAGGAAGAAAGAGGCAGGGATAGGGATCTCATGGCTGCTAGTCACAGGGGCCAGGCCACTGTTATAAAGTCCGCAGCAGCTTTTACCTGGCATTTTAGAATGGTTCTCCTCAGTACTATTAGCTGAGCTCATCCTCCTCTCCAGGGGTGTTCCCTAGGGTTTTTGACTCCTGAAACAACTTTATCGGTAGAGGGGTGACGGCACGTGAAGCAGGCATGGCTTCATCTGGGAACATAGGCATGGCTTGTGGAGGTGGGTGTGGTGGGCTGACTAAAACTGACTGGTGGACTGGTGCTGAAATGCAGTATTGCAGGAAAGAAGATTTTTTTTTAAACTGCTGCCTTTTAAGTGTTCTGCAGGGGTGCGCCCTGAGCAAATGTTTCAGTTTGCTTCATGGTAGGGGCACCCCTGCTCCCCTCTCCTTCCTTCACATTTGCAACACTTGTTGCTAAATAGAGTTTGTGGACTAAGCAGAGCAGTTCTGAAACTGAAAGTAAAAGCTGACAGGGAGATGCTAGGGAAAAGAATATGTGCCCTGGTTCAACATAAGTGCTCTAGTTCTTTGCCTAGGTGGTCTGTGCTTAAAAACGGCCCTGTCAAGGGCCAAGAGGGACAAACACTACAGAACAATCTACTGAGTATATATGGATAATGGAATCTTGTTTGTAACAAGCATGGGGATCAATAAAAACTGTCTGCAATAACACCAAGTAATCAAGATCATTTGGTCAAAATGCTGCTGACTCCAAAAGTGACAGAATGCAGCTAGTTAGGAATTTTAGGAATTCTTCCAGCACTAGTTTACTAGTTCATAGTCTTACAATGTTATTTCATAAAAAAAGTTATGTATTTTTTTTCTGGCCAATAGAGGTGACACAGCAAGCTTTCAGAACATTTACAAGGCAATTTACGAAGATCCTGAGATGCAGTGATAAATTTATGACTAACTGCACAACAGAAAAATGTTACGGTTAGGAGCGATCATTGTGGGGGGTTTACACTATTACTTTACCTTCCAACAGCCCTCGCTAGATTTTTTAAATATATTATCATTAAGACTGATCTTTAGATGATTGGTCAAACAATCTTTTTCTAAGAACAGGAGGTTGTTTGTCATTAGTCATGCAGCCTGATTCTGTTCTATAGGATGGGGAAGCATCTGTGATGCTTCTCCTCCCCAATGTATTTTAGAAATCTGGGAGTCCCCACACACATTATATTGTATGCTGAAAGGCACAGTTGGTGGATGTTCGATGGAACTTAGACTCACATTAGCAGTGGGATTTTGGACACTATACTGAAAAAATTACTTTGCCTCATCTTAATCTATAATTGAAGTAATTGAAGTAGCACTTACACTGATTTGTGTGTGTTGCTGCATGCCTTCAATCCAGTGCACATTTTGTTTAGGAGCAGTATCCTCCTCCCTCTTTTAACCACTCCCACTACCATCTGATCTGACTTTTTTCCCACAAACCATCTGTTAAGCCTGCACACAGCATTCAGCATTCCAACTGTCAAAACTCCATTTCAGCTACAGTAAAACTACTCACAGAATAGTTTTTAAGAGCAAGGAACTTAATTGACAGCTGAAATATAAGAAGTTTTAGATTGGAAATCTAAAGAAATAGGGGCAGATCAACAAAAAAATGATACAGTGGTGGTTGGGAAGAATTATAGTTTCCAGTTATGGTCAATTTAAAATAACCTATTTTTTGGTATAGATGCCCTTTAACAATATCTAATTGTTACTAAATAAATGGCTCAGGAAGTTTGGATTTCATTTATTTCATAACTTGATTACCCACCTAATTAGATTGTAAGCTCTACGGGGCAGGGACATCTTTCCCTAATGTTACATGTTTCAAGCACTTTCATGATGCACATACTTATTTGTACATTTATGTGTTTATTTATTTTCCCCCTTGTACGGCTTTTTGTATTCTATATTGTACAACGATGTGTCCCCAAGTGGCACTATATACATACATTATTACATTTATTAATGAACTGTAATTACCATTATATACAGATTTTCCTACATTACAAAATTCACATTTCGTAAGAACCCCTAAATAAGTAAATGCTTTGAACCCTTATAGACTTACCACTAATCTGGAGGAGCACAGCTTCAATAAATAATGACCAATTGGAAACACTGAAAATCCAGTGGTGCCTAAAGGGGATATAATATCAGTATACCAAAATACATAATGAGGGCTACAAGGAAGCTCTCCAAAAAAGACCCCCATAAAATAAGCACATCCACTAAATGGTCAAATATGAAAAAAGCATTTATTCACATCCCAAAAAAAAACCAAACTATTCAGTACCCCTAAAACGTCTTCAGCCGAAGACATAAATTGCAACCTGTAGAAAATGCAATACCACCATTAAAAATGACACAATAAACACAAATATATATAGTGGTCAGGGTGTCCCTAGACCACCAAAAAACAGTCCAGCAAATAGCCAAGGTCCACTGAGTAGACTAATTAACTGTAGTGCGTCCAGTGCTTTCAGCCTAGTATTAAGCCTAATTGGAACGGGATAAAAACTCACAGAGTGTCCCCCAAATATCTAGGCTACACACTCCACTCCAATCCACTGAAAAGCACAAAAACAAACAGGAATGTACACACATCGGGACTTACGTGAGAAGCCAGTACCCGCCTGAGTGGCAGGCTAGGACGGACCACACTCCTTACACGGTTGTGGGTGTATGTTAGCTCCCACGAACAACACCATCTCCTCAGTGAGCACCACCGAGCACCTCCTGAACCAACGGACACTTGAAACTCCTGCCAGACATCACGTCTCACCAACCATAACAGACGACCTATGCACGTTTCACCAGTGCGCTCCCTCGCGCATGGGCTTCTTCAGGGTCTCTGATGTTTTAGGGGGTACTGCATAGGGTTTTTTTTGTTGGGATGTGAATAAACACTTTTTTCATATTTGACCATTTAGTGGATGTGCTTATTTTATGGGGGTCTTGTTTTGGAGAGCTCTCTTGTAGCCCTCACTATGTATTTTGGTCTTTTGAACCCTTATAGACCTGTAGTTAGAGCATTAAAGATTAATCCAAAGTAGTCATGGACAAAACCCTCATTTACTTTTTTTTACCAAAACATTGTGTTATGTAATGGTTCATGATAAAATCACTAATTGTTTGGGAGTGTGACTCTCATCTTTTGTCTGCTTGCCATTTCTTATCCATTGGGGTGGTTGATTGAGATGTCTGCATGCAGTCAGGATCAGTGTGCATTGGAACTTTTGATTGCTGTAATGTGCAGACTAGAGATGGACTAGAACTTGAACCCGAGTTTAAGCGGAACTGTTCGAGTTTGAACTGACTCGGACGTCTCGAACTATCCTGGACCCGGATTTTTGACATTTCCTGGACTTTCAATAATTATCGAATGTTCAAACATTCGAGGCATGCGAATATGCGAGTAAAATGTCTATTATACCAATACACAAGTAAATATCGAATTATCAAATTCGTGAGTAAAATGTCTATTATACCTATACGCGAGTAAATATCGAATATCGAATCAGCGAGTAAATGTCTATTATACCTATACGCGAGTAAATACTGAATTCTCAAATCCGCAAGTAAAATGTCTATTATACCAATACGCGAGTAAATATCGAACTCTTGAATCCGCGAGTAAAATGTCTAATATACCAATACGCAAGTAAATATCGAATTCTCTAATCCGTGAGTAAAATATCTATTATACCTATACGCGAGTAAATACTGAATTCTCAAATCCGCAAGTAAAATGTCTATTATACCAATACGCGAGTAAATATCGAATTCTCGAATCTGCAAGTAAAATGTCTATTTTACCAATATGCAAGTAAATATCAAATTAACAAATATGTGAGTAAAATGTCTATTATACCAATACGCAAGTAAATATCGAATTCTTGAATCCGCGAGTCATTCATGGGATAATTATCGAATGTTCGAAGACGAGAGCTTGAAAGTAATGCACGTAAGTGTAAAATCGAGTTTTTGAAAGTCCTGGATATTCGAACGTGTTCCCCAGACCATTTCCCAGGTCCCACAGCCATTTACAATAAAGGATAAGTGTACTGTAAAATCAAGTTATGTTATGTTGTCTTTTAAGTTACCATTGATATTTTAATTGTATTTCATTCAAACTATTTGACTCCCATTGACTTTAATGGGTCCGTTTTCGAACTTCCGAACATATAGTTCGAAACTTCGAAAACGGACTGAACTTTCGAAGGTTCGGCCATCTCTAGTGCAAACTTATAAAAATATCAAACTGCTCTGTGCAAGAGATCTAAAAACAGCTAATTAATGATTATCTAATAAATTAGATTACACCCAGCAGAATAATACCATGTTACTTCAAAGATCATTGGGTGGAGGGAAGATGATTCTGCAGCAACTATTGGCCCACTGGTTAAAGTAGTGGCCTTTGCACTCTTGGAACCTCCTCAGGCATTTATCATTGTTACTGTATACCCACAAATGAGATAACTGATGTATCATAGAACAGTATATGCAAGAATAGCTGTTTTAAAGCAGTGAAAAGTGAAAGAAATACAACTGACAAAACATAATATTAAGCTAAATGTGTTTTATCTGTTTGTCATTTATTAGTATTGCTCTTTATTGCCTTAGCCCTCTATGTCCAGAAATGTTTTTTACAAGGTAGAATCAAGTAATTCTTCCAAGAATCAAAATAATTTATATACACATTTTAGATTGTACAGTGTTTGCAGATTGTACATGTTTATTAAACACTTACATGAAATCTGTATCGTATGTATTTATAATACTGGTGGTGGAAAATTAACAGCGCATATTTTTCTGTCAATGGTTTATACTAAGGAAATTAAAATGAGAAATTACCTTCTGCATGTGCCTATTTCAGAAAAAGACTCTCTGTGGTAAGAAAGAAGTTAGCTAATAAAATGGCAGGCACATCTGCTAAAATGTACATACTAAACGTTCCACAAGCAATAATGACACGTAGGGGCACATTTTGAAAGTGGAGCGTAGGGAGATATACGCCCAATTATTGTTAATGGGCATTGTATACGCAGATCCCAGTGCAATACTATTCACTATCTTTGCATACTGCCACCTTCATTTTAAAAAATATCAGATTCTAATAGCTGGCGTATATATTTAATGTGTGCTGGAAATATTCAAATATTCATCCAGAAAAAACTTTAAAGCAAAATTGTTTTGTATTTTCATTTAAAGGACCCTTTTATGTACTGTGTTATACATACAGTATGTCCAACCTTTTGCTAACTAATAAGATAAGGGTTTGTCATATAACTTACATATCAATAGCCATTGCTGGCTTCCTGAAATCCTAATGGCACAATGGTAAGTATTTTTTCAATTTTAAGGGGATATACAGTACATTTCTGGCAGACATGCTTTTATGTATAAATTCCATAACTAAAACTAACCATACATGGCTTAATCAACTGGACAATGTTGCAAGTCATCAATACTTCGAAACTGAAAATTGATTGGTGATCAATTTACCACTTCGCACCATTGATCTTGAGCAGGTTTCGGCTTGAAATATGCCCAGGACGCTGTGCCCACAGGAGAGACAATCTTCCAACTTGTTATCAATACTAGCAGTATTAATTTTGTCCATTATAAAGGATAGCTATTGGGCATTACAGATATTACACAATATATAGAAAATTAGGCTGTTGTACATCCATATTAAAGTGCAACTAGAGACCAAAAATATAATACATACAAAAATAGAATTGCCTACTTGGCTGCATGAGCTGACAGCTTTTCCTGTGTGGCCTGGATGCTTGAAGCTGACTCTCTCACATGACCTAACTCTGGGTGGAGTACAATTTCCCAGAAGGCTTGGTCAAACCTTCAATGTAACACACAATATATAGAAAATGGGGCTGTTGTACATCCATATTAAAGTGCAACTAGAGACCAAAAATATAATACATACAAAAAATAGAATTCTAGTGCACAAACAATGCTAATTGCATATTGAGGTAGCCAATATGCAATTAGAATTGTTTGTGCACTAGAATTCTGTTTTTTGTATGCATTACAGATAACAATCATTTATAAACATGTATATATCATTACATATACATATGTAAAAGGTCAAGACATATACAACAGGGTGGGGGGTGGGGTGAGAATTCCATCAGGAAGAGGGGAAATAAGTCCAAGAGGAAATTTAGGTAGATAATTGCTAAATTATTTTCTTTTAGCGTGTTGGCAAGTATTCTGAAAGATGTTTTTGAGAGCTGTCGGAAAGATGAACATAAAACCATGAATGCCTAGCTTTGGTGAAATGTTGTATTTTTATATGCAACAATGTGGCATTAAAATGTCACTGAAGTTGTGGTTAGAGAATGATGTTCGAAATTGGTTTTAGGTTGATCTAAAAAATCGGCTTGTGTGTACCCAGCCTTACCGTAAAACTTTAAATGCAATTTAAAAATGTCAAACATTTAGTATAAGGATTGATGGAGTAGTGGAGTGTAAACCACTAGGTTCAACAACAAATGATTGCGGTTAACCTGGCATTAAGACTAATGCCTCAGAAAGCTGCTAGATCACTTTATTGTTCATGCAACGGAAAAACAGCAATGTGTATATTTTTTATATTTATAATCCTATCTGATTTAACAGTTATGGATGCCTTGAAGTCTATTTGTTCAAAGACTTTGGCTTAATTTTAATTAAACAATTCTTAAAGGGCATGTCCACCCCCAAAACTAAAATTTAACCCACTACTGGCCTCACTGTGTAGTGTTTAAAAAAAATCCTCACCTTACTCCTCTGCTCCTTATTAGAGATGGCCGTTTTGAAACTTTCGAACTTCAGAGAAAGTTCGAATTCGGACCCATTCAAGTCAATAGGGGAGTGATAGTTCGAATAATCCGAGGGATTTACAGCTAAACTAACAATGGTAACTTACTGTAAATAGCTGTGGCACCTGGAAAATGGTCTGGGGAACAAGTCACTATCTCCAAAACTTGTTAAAACACTTCCTAAAGTCAGGCGGGCAATTGTCGGGTTTTGCGCAAGCTACATTCGCCGATACATTCGAGGATTATCGAACAAAGGAACGATCCTTCCTAGGTTTAGCGAACGAAGGGTTGGATAGTGTAGTGGTTAAAGGCACCGCCTTTGACATGGGAGACCAGGGTTTGAATCCTGGCTAGGGGCAGCTATACAATTGTTTGGATTATTATAATACCCTAGTAATATAATAACCATTTAATAATCTAGTAATATAATAACCATATAATAACCTAGTAATATAATATTGTTATTATATTACTAGGTTATTATATGGTTATTATTTTACTAGGTTATTATATTACTAGGGTATTATAATATAATAACCATAATAACCTAGTGATATAAAAACCATATAACCTAGTAATATAATAACCATATGATAACCTAGTAATATAACAATATTATATTACTAGGGTATTATATGGTTATAATATTACTAGGTTATTATATTACTAGGGTATTATAATAATCCAAAATTTGTATAGCTGCCCCCAGCCAGGATTTGAACCCTGGTCTCCCATATGGATAATATATTACTAGGTTATCATATGGTTATTATATGGCTATTATATTACTATATAACCTAGTAATATATCATCCATATAATGTAGTGGCTGGATAGCGTACTGGTTAAAAGCACCACCAAATAATGTATATTGAAGGGCACCTTATCCTACCCCCAACCACTAGGTTCGTTTGTTAAAAAAAGTAGCAGAACTGTACTTACATCCCTTCATTTCCCTGGCGCTCTGCATTACCGGCAGCCGCGTCTGTAATTGGCTGCCTATTAGCCAATTACAGATGCAGCTGCCGGTCCAGCCCCTGCTTGCAACTTCCAGCAAGCAGTGGGCCGGGAACAGAACACTGGGGGAGAAATTAATGTAAGTAAAGTTCTGCTGTTTTTTTTAACAAACGAACCTGGCGGTTGGGGGTGGGCTAGGGTGCCCTACAATATATTAAAAGTCTTTTTGCAGGTGAACTTTTAACTTTGTACATTGTTTACATGTGTTTGTTATTTCTGTGTAGTTTTAAAGAGGCTGTTTTAAGGAACAGAAGAGTCATTCTATGCATCCTTTATCTTGACTTTGTGAATCCTTAAGCTGGGTACACACCTATCGATTTTTCCTCCTGACCGACCATTCGATACTTTCGAACGGTCGGCCAGGAGGAAGGACTGTCGGTTGCGGCAAAAGCAGCCGCGTCCGATAGTCACCGCGACCGATCGTGCGGTCCATAGAGGACCGCACGATCAGACGAGGTTTTCCACCCTGTCCGATCGTCCTTTCGTCCGATTCGGACGAACGGTCGATCGGACATGGGCACTTTCGGATGCGATAATTTCGGTCCGATCGACCGATGCACTGAACTATCGGTCGATCGGACCGAAATATCTCATCGTGTGTACCCAGCTTTAGCCACAATGTAAATGGGACAACAAGTGTCAACCAGTTTAACACTTCATAAGCATCTAATCACCTCAAATAAATATGCCTTACTAAATAAAGAATGGCTTACTTGATAGCTACATTTTATCAAATACTATGCCATTTAGTTTCTTTTGTAAAAATCATTTAAAAATTATACTATTTCCGTCTAATTCAAACAACAAGAATTTGTGCTCACTTCTTTACTTTTAAATGCATTCATATCAACAAATGAGATCAATTCTCCTTTTCTAAGGTCATCAAATATACTGTCCATCCCTAGCAGTTTACTCTTCTTATAAAAATCCCAAGACACTGTACTGACAGATCTTTCTATTCAAGTGGGATCCCACTCAAAGGATTAAAGCCAAGAACCTCAATTAGACTCTCTCTGATTCCTTCAGATGTTGTTTCTAATCTTTTAATATGGGATTACTGTAAACTGTATCTTATGTTGTTGTTTTTTTACATAACTTGGGTTTATTATGTGTTAAAGTATGCTCATTGGATGTTTTTAATAATTTTAGCGCAGCAAGTGATTAATTATTTGTTTGCTGTATTAGCCTTGTCCATGAAGATAATACTATATTAACATTTTCTGTGTTGAGCAGTAGCTAAAATAGCTTGATAAAAAAAAGAATTCAAGTGAACTACACACGCTCTACCATGATCTGCAGGGTAACTCCCTAAGAGACTGATTAGACCATGCTTGTCACAAATAGGGTAGATAATTATAGGGGCTTAGCCGTCTGTTTTAGATCTTTTGAGAGTATAGTTAAACTTAGACTTATTTATGAATCAACCCATTTTGGGTTGCTTCCTTTATGCAACATTTTATATGGGCTTGTCTTATGCAATGGAGGATACTTTTATTATTTTTTTAGGTATTGCCTAATTCATGATTAAACAAAAAGCGTATTGATGATGCCACCTCTGAATTCTGTGTAAGTTTCTTTAAACAATACTGTTGATGTCATCATCTTGTACAACAGAGATTTATATTTTCAAGAACAGCATTTAAAATCATTACAATAAATGTCATTTTCGTTTTATTTTCAGTAACCACGTTATTTTAGAAAACTTTGAATGATAATTTAAAGGACAATTATACTCACCTTCATGCTTTCCACTCCACAGATTAATAGTACTCTAGTGGTTAAGGTCCTCAGCCCTTGGTTCTTCTTAGAATCTTTACTTACCTAAAGTTTCCTTGGCTGATGTGGTCCTCTTCACCTCTGTGCCTCTACAATTGACTGGGAGGTAGGAAATACTACTTCTTGCTTCCATTGTTACCTATGGTTCACCTATCTCCTTAGGTTAAGATCACCAAACCGACAGCTCTCCCTGTTCCCCTCTGGTCTGTACATCTCTTCATGTGCCAAAGGAAAAACTGATAGGAAAGCTGACACAAAGTGGAGTGGGGAGCTGTCAACGTGGCAAACTTTATCAAAGGATATTGGTGATATTAAAGGGTATCTCCACCCTTAACACATTTATATGTAGTAGGTCACCCTATCCCACCCCCAACTGCTAGGTTTGTTTGTATAAAAAAAACAATCAGAACGCTACTTACATGCCTTCATTCCCCTGGTGCTCAGATCTCAGCACTCTGTTTGCTGGAACTGCAAGCAGGGGGCCAGACCAGCAGCCATGTCTGTGATTGACTGAGAGGCAGCCAATCATGACCACAGCACTGCCAGCATTGCAGAATGCCAGGGGAACAAAGCAATGTAAGTAGAGTTTTGATGTGTTTTTTTTTTTTTTAACAAATGGACTTAACGGTTGGGGGTGGGATAGGGTGCCCTACAGAAAAAGGATTTATAGTCAGGGCACCAGGAAACAAAGATAGTTCGGGCAGGAGGGACCCAGCATCCTGGCAAAATCTAAAAGCAAGCTGAAACTATTCCTTTTTTCTTCTGAACTAATCAGAAGGGGAGAGGGTGTTGGCACTGTCTATGGTGCCATTGAGGAAATCCATTCTTGGATGAAATGTGTCTGGCTTTTCTCCTATCTTTATTAATATGCTACTCCAAGTTTACTTCACCAATACGTCTATGAGGTCTGCTTACTATTTACCTAAGGGTTCCATCTTCCAATTCTTATTTTTATATGTGATTCTACTTTATACTGATTTACTCAGAATTGATTTGTATCTACACAATATTTTGAAAGATGTTGAAGGGCTATATCTGCCTTTGATTTTATATATACCGGTATATATACTCAGTATGAGGGGTATTGTTCTCAGGAGGATGTGTTTTAATATAACCTTTCTACTATGCACTTTATCTGCTCTATCTGGATTATTTTTGCACATACCTGATGAGTTGCCCATTTATACCCACTGCTGTTTTCTCTTGCCTATTTTGAATAGTGCTGGGTGATGGAAGCTCCTAGGCCCCATCAGAAATATTTCAGCTTTTTGCAGTGTTCTCCCTAGGGTCTTTTAGCCGGGCGGCCCACCCGGCTACTTTTTCATGCCACACGGCTGGAAAAAATTCTTGAGATACTTGTGATTTAAAAGAATTTAGATGTTGTTTTAATAGGTGTACCAATAGGTCAGTAAAAACTCCCGCCAACACTGCCCAGTCCAGACCCCTTTTTTACACTTAGCACATGTTAACTAGCTTTTCCAAGATCCCCAAGGCCACAAAATGGTGGCACATGTGCTTGAGCTGCCATGTTACGTCTGGGTTACCTTCAGATGTTGCAGCACTACAACTCCCTGCACTCTACAACCACGGACTGCTGGGAGTCAGAGTTTTTAAACAACTAGTGGGCTGAAAGCTAGACATCCCTGACCTATATAATGAGCAGAATGCAGTGCACAATTTTCCCCACTACCAAATTTCCCCGTCCTACCCCACCCAGCTACTTTTTCATGCTACCCGGCTGGAAAAATATTCTGGGAAGAACACTGTTTTTGGTGCTGGGTTGCTGAATTCTCTAAAGCCTAATGAAAATACTAATAATTTAAAATTAGATTTTATTGTTCTGATAAAATGGAGGAATGTAGATATTTTATAGTCAGAGGTTTTATTGAATTTCATATTAATATTATTAATATTTTCCAGGAGTGGAACATGAAGTTCATTTGATTGTTATATTCCTCTAATTTATAGTAACATAGATTCTTATCATGCTAGTTAATTCATCAAGCTGAATAATATTAAAGGTATTAGTAAATGTTTACAGGGGGTTGTTTGGTAGAGCCTTTGGAAATCCAGAAATCTAAGATATTTTAAGAATAACCTTAAACCATGAGGATGAAGGTCATGGCTGGATTCTTAATATAATATTTCTTTGCAAGACATGTTGAAAGCTTTATAAATAAATAATATTGCATATGTTTTATATTTTCTTTCAGGGTCATGCCACGGCTTATTCAGGGAAATACCCTTGACCTGTTCTTCTTAGGCAGTGATAAAATGACACTTTATCTGCTTCTCTCAGCAAAGAAATTGAAACCATTCCTAAACTGGCACAGGGTCTTTTGTTGAAATAATTAAATAAATGTAAGTTTTTTTTTTCTTTTCATTGTTCATTTTTCTGAACATTTCCCATTTAATGTAGTAAAACAACAAAAAACAATTATATGGATTTTCATTAAGCACATTTTCAAAGACCTTACATTATAAGGAACTATGCAATTTGACTACTGCACAAAATACTAGAGTCAGACAGCCAGTCACATTTTGCAAGACATACTTTATTGATTTTTGGTTGGGTTGCAATTGATTTGCCATCTTCTAGCTCTTGCTGTAAAGCAATTCACAAACACTGAACCTCATAAGTTGCTTTAACCACAGGTTCACTCACTCCCATACATGTTTTTAAATTATTTTTGTGAAAATTACATTTCTCCAGATGTTTATATATACAGCCCAAACTAAAAGTAATGTTAAAAACTTACTACATGTAAAATTTTTCAATGGGTCTAATGTTTTCACCTGTTAGACCTCAATATCTTGCCTACAAACTCTTTAACACAAGGGCAACAAATAACATTGTCATTTGAGAGACAGCACAATGAATTTCCAAATAGTTTTAATAGGGTGTGATAAAGTCCAAAACAATTGTCTGTTAATGTTGGTTTAAACATTTTTATTAGAAAAAAAAATCACTTGCAGATATACCTGCCTTTGTACTTCTTTTTCTTACCCACATCAAACCATATTCTAATTTTCGTTTATTTAGAATTCAAGGTAGCAGGTTCTCCAAATCTGGTCAGGAATACTGTATGCTGTGTCTTTAAAAATATACAAATAAACTATAATTGTAAATTAAATTCAAAAATAACTCACACAAAGAACTGCTAGTACTGTATATCTACTCTATTCTACTCAACCAATATACCACACCCTGTAGTGCCTAATTCATCATCCACCCCCCACCCCTTCTGCCCCAATATGATTAATAGTATAAAATGCTACTATAACACCAATCTTTCAGAAATTTTTCTGGGCCTGGCCTATACCATAAACTTTAAAACTACACTGAACACCATGGGGTACCAAACCTACAATAAAGACGATCTGTACACATTCTGTACACATGCATGATCAAATAATATGCACCTGATGGGGTCATTATAAATGTTGCAACAAATATACAGTAACATATTTGCAAATTTCTGCGATAAAACTGTTTCTGTTTTTGATCATACTTATTCTGTGTTGTTTCTAAAAAAAGGAGTGAGTCTTGACAGTATACTTGGGGGATAAACCCCTAACATACTGTATTAGAGGAGAGGATGGCTTTGTTTTATGGAAACTTAGGGGCATATTTATAAAGGTTTGTTACATTTTTCGCCTCCATCATCACTGCCTTTTCACCAGATTTGGACTTTCCACAATTTATAAAGCAGTGATAACCAGTGGCGTAAAGTCATTACTGATACTTTTCGCTTTTCAAAAAGAAGCAAAAGTTCAGGCATTCAAAATTGCAAAAACGCATTAGTGCCCATTTATTTAGCCTGCCACTGGGTCCATGAAAGGTGTCAGTACATTGTGGAGTGTTTCTCAATATGAAGTACATGGGGAGTGTTAGCCTATTTTCCAGCATTTACTGTAATACGATCTGTGATTTTGCTTTTTAAGGGTATTTTTTTCTGCTTTTTCTTTTTTTTTTAAGGTTACGATTTTCTTTATTAACCAATAAAGTCAAATGGGGGGTCTAAGGGACATATTTATAAAGGGGCTTTATTTTTTTTGCCACCAAAACTTTTTCACGAATTTTTTAAACTTTCAACTATTCTTATAAAATTATTAAAAAGGCGAATTTTCATCAAAGACGAAAATTATGTAGCAAAAAGTAGCACTAATAATGTTGATAATGGCAAAAAGTTAAGAAATTTCACCTATTTATGAATAGCTTTAAATAAAAAAAGTGACAAAAATAGCTTCACCCTCTCTGGTCTGGTAATCGCCGACACTAGAGAGCAATTTCTCTTTTCGCCGTGATACCAGACTTTACGCAATGAAGGCGAAGAGGAAGGCGAAGACTAACGTCACACATCACTGCACGATACTTTTTTGCAAAAGCAAAAACTAGAGTTTTTATAAATACGTCAAAAATAACGCTTTGTCATTGCAATGTCCTACAATAGCAAAAATGGCGATCATTTATAAATATGCCCCTTAGTCTTTCAAGTTGTGTAGAGTTATATATAAAGCATGGTTGGCATTAAACACTAATGCTTAAACACCATTAGAACTGCACAAACCCTGTAAATAAATACAGTTATATATATATGTTTTGGATATTTATTTGTATCCAAACAAGTGTAACACGCTATATCTATGCAACATTTTCCTGTGTGATTTACCAAACAATCGCCTGACACAACTTCAATCCATCCTAAACTCTGCTGCCCAGCTCATTCATTTCTCTTCTCGCTTCCCTAATGCCTTTCCTCTCTGTCAGTCTTTCCACTGGCTGCTCATGAAACAAAGGACCCAATTTAAAGGGGAACTAAAGTCTCCAAACAACATTGCACCACATTCACAAAGTTACAGAAAGCTGTGTTCCACCTCTTCCTTTGCTGTGCATGCTGAATTTATAAAATAACCTGTGGGTACTAGGGGTCAGCTCCCATAATTCACCCTCTCTGGCAACACCCAGCTAAATGTATGCAGTACACTTCACAGGAAACTGCAGCATTGCTTCCTGGAAGCTGACAGACAATCATGTTACAGATCACAGATCATCCCTCCTTTAACCCTTTCACTGCCAGGAGATTTTCATTTTTTTTTTGCGTTAACTGCCAGAAGAATTTTCAGGATTTTGCCCTTAATCGCTTTAGACTAATTTTACAGTAGGAAACCTTGCAGTAAATCAGGAATATTATACATTGTTTTTTTCAGCACAAAGTGTACTTTAACATGATAACAGAATTTTGCAACTTTTCTGGAAATTTTACTGGAATTATGGGTAAAATATGTAAAAAAAATGAAAAATTTGCAAATTTTCATGGATTTTTCCCATTTTTACTTATAGTTATCTTAAGGTTACGCACAAAAATACTCTTACTGTTTTCTAAAAGCTCAGATACTCCCGAGTACAACGATCCAGTATATATGTAGGTCCCCGACTTTTCCTGTACAGGAGACCCCCCCAAACTAAACTGCAACCTCCTAAAATATTACAACCAAATTAAAATGTGTAACCACTACTAACAGTTAACATAGAATATCTACCAAATTATCTAAACTATCCCCACAAGGAGATATTTTTAGAAACTACACACTCGCAGGATTTTACAGTGAGGTTATTTTTTCGATCAAATGCAGATACCCGGACGCAGCTCTTCGTCAAATTGTAAGTTACTTTCTCACACTTTTCCTTTTTTTTCCTCAACTGTAAATCAGAGACAAAATCAAATGCGAATTTCAGCTCTAAAAACTTGGAGAAAGTTCAAACGCATCTCAATATGAAGCCTAACCCCTCCCGAATAAACGAATGCCACATTCATGGGTGTACCCGAGACATGGCTACCAACTAACCCAGAGCGTGACCATGCCAAATGTCTAGTAGCAAAAAAAAATTAGCCATTTTGTATTTGACAGTCTGCAGTTTTTTCCACAAACACACCCCCCAACTCAAAAATACCCCCCACAACTATATACTCCTGAAATCTACACACCTTCAGCTATGTAACGCTGTAGTTCGTTCATTCATATCATCAATGTGTTGGGCGCAGTTCTTCGTAGTAATTTGCACTTTTACCAGATTTTCAAAAAAAATGAACATCAAACAGCGTTCAAAAGGTCGAAATCATGCCAAAACCCCATGGAATGTAAAAAAAAAGTTACTAAATATCAATCTCCCCAATGTCCTGAATCAAACGGTATGCCATATTGTGGTAACACACCAACGTGGAAGCGAAAAGCCACAAAGTGAGACAATGCACGAGGGCTCAGAAACGCGAAAATATTTAGCCAACTCCGAATTTGGACAGTCTGCAGTTTTCCACAAAACACCCCCGTAACTTAAAATAACCCCCAAAAACTATATATTCCTGAAATCTACACACCTTCAGCTATGTAACGTGTTTTGTTTCATTCATACCATCAATGGTGTGGCGCAGTTCTTTGTAGAAGTTCGCATTTGTCTGAAAAAAAACGAACTAAAACAACTTCAAAAGGTAAAAATCATGCCAAACCTCATGGAATCTAAAAAAAAAAGTTACTAATATCAATCTCCCAAATGTCCTGAATCAAACGGTATGCATATGTGTGGTTACACATGTGACGTGGAAGCGAAAAGCCACAAAGTGAGACAATGCACGATGGCTCAGAAACAGGCAAAATATTTAGCCAACTCCGAATTTGGACAGTCTGCAGTTTTTTCCCACAAAACACCCCCGTAACTCAGAAATAACCCCCACAAACATATATTCCTAAAATCTAACCCCTTCACGCTATGTAGCACTGTAGTTCGTTCATTCATACCACTCAATGGTGTGGGCGCAGTTCTTCGTAGAAGTTCGCACTTTTCTGAAAAATGAACAAAAAACAACTTCAAAAGGTAGAAATCATGCCAAAACCTACGTAAATGTAAAAAAAGTTACTAAATATCAATCTCCCAATGTCCTGAATCAAACGGTATGTCCTATGTGTGGTTACACATGCGACGTGGAAGCGAAAGCCACGATGTGAGACAATGCATGATGGTTGAGAAACAGCGAAAATATTTAGCCAACTCCGAATTTGGACAGTCTGCAGTTTTTTCCACAAAACACCCTGATACTCAGAATACCCCCCACAAACTATATATTCCTGAAATCTAAACACCTTCAGCTATGTAGCACTGTAGTTCGTTCATTCATACCATCAATGGTGTGGGCGCAGTTCTTCATAGAATTTCGCATTTCTACACAATTTTCTGGAAAAATAGAGAAAAATACATTTCAAATTTACAAAATCACACCAAAACCCCATGTAATGTAAAAAAACTTACCAATATCAATCTCCTAAATGTCCTGAATCAAATGTATGCCATATGTGTGGTTACACACCGGACGTGGAAGCGACTAGTCAAAATGTAAACAATGCGCAGTGAGCCAATAACAGCATTTTCCCTCCAGATTTTTCAAACTGAAACACCCCTCTAACTTGGAATACCCCCACAAAACTATATATTCTCAGAATCTACATACCTTCAGCTACGTAACGCTGTAGTTTGTTCATTCATACCATGAATGGTGTGGGCGCAGTTCTTCGTAGAAATTCGCATTTGTCTGAAAAAATGAACAAAAAACAACTTCAAAAGGTAGAAATCATGCCAAAAACCCCATGGAATGTAAAAAAAAGCTACTAAATATCAATCTCCCAAATGTCCTGAATCAAACTTATGCCATATGTGTGGTTACACTGGACGTGGAAGCCAAAGACACAGTGAAACAATGCACAATGGCTCAGAAACAGCAAAAATATTCAGTCAAATCTGAATTTGAACAGTCTGCAATTTTTCCCACAAAACAACCCCCACAAACCATATATTTCTCGAATCCACACACCCTTTTCTACGAAATTCTGTAGTTTGTTCATTCATACCATGAATGGTGTGGGCGCAGTTCTTCGTAGAAGTTCACAGTTTTAGCAGATTTTCTAAAAAATTTGAAAAAAAACACTCTCAAAGGTAGAAATCATGCCAAAATCCCAAGTAAAGTAAAAAAAAATTACCAAATATCAATCCTCCCAAATGTCCTGAATCAACGTATGCCATGTATGGTTCCACACGCAGACGTGGAATCAACTAGCCACAAGTGAGCCAATGAACGTGGCCCATTACAGCAACTTTTCAGATTTGTCAGACTAAACACCCCTCTATATTAGAAATACCCCCCAAAACTATATATTCTGGACTCTACAACCCACTTCAGCTCACACATGGTGTGATTCTTTTATGCATACCACCAAGGGTGTGGGTGCAGTTTTGTGTACAATTTCGCTTTTCTTCCAGATTTTCAGGAAAAATTTAATAAAAATACAATTCAAAGTTAAAAATCATGGCAAATTTCCATGTCATGTAAAAAAAACTTGTCAATTATCAATCTTCCAAATGCCCTGAATCAAACGGTATGCCATATGCGTGATGCACACAGGGGCGTGACCACCAACTAGCTCAAATGGGACGCATGCACCAGTGTATTCAACAGAAAAATATCAAAGTGCTCTGTAATTTCAAACAGCCCCAAACTTTGAAATGCCCCCCACAAATAAAACCCCCAACTAAATATCATCTCCCACATGTTCTGAATCAAACGTTATGCCATATGCGTGGATGCACACAGAGACGTGGCCACCAACTAGCTCAAATGGGACGCATGCACTGCAATTACAAGAAAAAAATCAAAGTGCTCTGTAATTGAACAGCTTACCCTTTTTCTAAGAAAACAGTCCCGAAACATGGAAATTCCCCCACAAACTATATATTTTTGGAATCTACACACCTTCAGCTACGTTACGGTGCCATGCTTCATACATGCATGAAGAATTCCAGACCCAGCGATCCAAAGAACTCGGTGTTTTTACGAGATTTTGTGAAAAATAAAATAAGATGATTCAGGGTTGAAATCCTACCTAACCCCATTGACAAGCAAAAAACCCACTAAATACAATCTCCCACATGTCCTGAATCAACGGTGTGCCATTTGCTTGGGTGCAAACAGAGACGAGGCCACCAACTTCTCAAATGGGACGCATTTAGAAGTGCAGTTACAGAAAAATTTTAAAACGCACAACCCACCCCCCACAACACCACTCTCCCCCTTTTAGTGTATTTTAGTGAAATCGGTTAGTATGGAGAGTCACACACGTTTTTGCACACTTAACTGATCTAAAAATCAATACGGTCTTTATTTGGGTCCTCTGCAAAATTTCCTTCTAAAAAATAGGCTTAGTTTCCCTTGAAATCGTACAAATAAGTATCCGCGTTTACTTTACCCGATATCACTGGGGACATTGGGGAGCTTGGAGAAGACAACTTTTTTTTTCTATTATATAGTTTTAGGGGTAAAAAAAAAAAAAGGGTGTGTGTATCACTTTAAGAATTTTTTTGTGTGTATTTCCCCTTTTTTTTCCCCGATCATTCCCAAAGATGATCATCAGATCATCTTAGGGAATGATACCGAACTTGGAAAACGGGCATAAATGCCCGTTTTCCAATTCGAATCCGATCAGAAAAATCACTACTCACTTCCCGGAAATCATTTTCCTGGAAGTGATTTTTTCATTCATTGGCAAAGATCAATAATTTGGTGATCAGAAGTGATCCCCAATTTTGATCTCTGTCCCCATTTTTTTTCTAAGTCTTCGCTAAGTAGCAAAGACTGAAAAAAATCCAATTTGTGAAATGAACTTTGAGTTCCATTCACAATGTTAGTAAAATCTGCACTTGCCAGTTTTTACTATACTTAGGTACTGCAGCATGATCTATGGAGATCAAGCTGCAGTACCTCAACTAGACCACCAGGGGCAGTCTCCTACCACTTCAAGGGAGACCCCGGTGAAGGAGGAAGCTCCGTGACGTGACGTCACCGGGGTCTCCCTTTCCGCTTCCTCCACGTGGGACCGGCTGCACATCGCGGGACCCACTAAAGGTGATGTATCTTCCGATCCCCCCCTCAGATTTGGATCACACCGAGGGGGGATCGAGGGGGCTAGGGGGGCAGTGAAATTTTTTTTTGCAGGGGGGAAGCCACAGATCATATATTCACGATCTGTGGCAGTTAAAGCATTCTCTGCACAGATCGTGAATATACGATCTGTGGCAGGGAAAGGGTTAAACTCAGAACACAGATTTCAGTGCAATTTTTGTGTAAACACATTACAAGTGCTCCCGTCCTTAACAATGATACATCCCTTTGATTTTCAAACAAAAAAGAAAAGTAATCATTGCAATTTATTTCTTTGCTAGCATGGATTATTGAATATAAGCATTTCAGTAAAATCGAACCTGAAACCTGTACAATGCTGTGTCTTTATAAAAAAAAAAAAAAAAAAATATTATAAGAGAAAAAAAAGGGACCCCGGGGGTTTACAACCTGTGTCCCAATGGTCTGTTGGTTTCCTAACTTCAGAACAGAAAGAGGAACCAGAACGCTACTCGGATGAACAGGTGATAAAAAGGGGAGAACACCTATAGTTTTTTCAGACATAAAGCAATCCAATGTTTCCAAGTATCCACCCTTCCTCAGGGATAACAATAAACAAGTGAAGCAGTAGCTAGAGGGTTTGTGTCCTCAGCGCTTTAGGATTTGGTGGGTAAGATTTGGTAAATAGGGGGTGTAGTATCTGCTGCAGAGCCGGATTCCACTTGTGTTTTATTCAGAATTAAAAGGTATAGGCTGCGCTGACATCCTCACACCATCACATGTAATAAATATATATAAAAAATAGGATTAATAGTAGTAAACCATTAAAATCAGTTTAAAACCCCTCATACATTGACCATATAAAAAATGTATAAAAGACTTACATAATCCAGTAGGTTTCCAGGTATCTGCTTTTATTCTTTTAAAATACAGGTTAAAACACAAATAGTAAAGGTCCTTAGGCAGAGTGCCAGTGCTATCATCCCATTAGCTTTTAGGGGTTTTTGTAGCTTCTGTCTAAGCTCTTAGCTCAGAGCTTTTGGAATCCCATATACAAAAGGGACATCTTGGAAATGGAAGCAGTTCAGAGAAGGGCAACTAAATTAAAGGGGAATGGAGGGGCTTGAATATGCAGACAGATTAGACAAGTTAGGGCTGTTTACATTGGAGAAATTACATTTACATGGGGATATGATAACCTTATACAAATATATTAATGGGCCATACAATAAACTCTCTGGAACATTATCACTAATAGGCCATATCAGAGGACTCGTGGACATCCTATAAGATTGGAAGAAAAGAAGTTTCATCTTCAGGTTAGGAAAGGTTTCTTTACAGTGAAAACGGTGAAACTATGGAACTGTCTTCCAGCAGATGTGGTAATGGCAAGTTCATTGAATAGCTTTAAAAGTGGGCTAGATAAGTTTCTAAAACTGAAAAATATTGAGAATTACTGGTATTAATACATATACTGCAGTTCTGGTTGATTCAGGGATACTTTCCGATTGCCATTTGGAGTCAGGAAGGAATTCCCCCCCATTTTAGCTGAGATTTTTTTGCCTTCCTCTGGATCAACTGTTAGGTAGGGTTAAAAACTCTCTGTTTGCTCTCCAATAACCAATTCTCTATCCATGTAAAAATGTTTTTTTCTAGGCCAAGAGTCCTCAGTTTATACATTAGTTGCCTATGTGGCCCTGTATCCAATAATCCAATTATACTACATCCACTGCTATGCCTTCATAAAAAAAGTAAATTTGTCTGGCATGATCTATTTCAAATAAATCCATGTTGACTGCTATGAATAAGATGAGTTCTGGCAACAAAGTCAAGGATATAATCCCTTAACAAAGTTTCCATCACCATCCCTACCACTGATGTTAGGTTTACCAGGTTTGGAAAAAACTATCTTTTTTGAATATAGGGTTAACAACGGCTTTTTTTCCAATCCAGCAGCATATCGCCAGACAAAAGTTAATCAGAAAAGTTAAGAAACAGAAACAAAGGAGCAGGAACAAACAGGAATAAAACTGGACTAAACTCTCTTATGATCCGAGGATGTATTTTATCCAGTCCTGGGGCTTTATTGATATTAACTTTGTCTAATTGTTTCTGTACCATATCCTCTGTCAGCCAGAGTGAATATTCCTTATTTAAACCCTTCATATTATTACAGTCCCTGCTATAAGGACTAGGAATCTCTATAGTGTATACAGAGTGAATATTTCTTATTTAAACCCTTCATATTATTACAGGCCCTGCTATAAGGACTAGGATTCTCTAAAGTGAATACAGAGTGAATATTCCTCATTTAAACCCTTCATATTATTACAGTGCCTGCTATAAGGACTAGGATTCTCTATAGTGAATACCGATGAATAAAACGGTTTAGCACATTAGCCTTTTCAGCATCCTCTATAACCATCTCGGCCCCATTATTTAATGGTCCCACAATCTCAGTCCTCATCTTATTACTATTGATATGCTTAAAAATACATTTTGGGGTTGGACTTGCTTTGCTTTTTGTTTTAGCTAGTTTAATTGCTTTCTTGCACTCCTTATTACAACTTTTATACTCCATGTGAGCCTGTTATGTTCCCTCCGATTTCAACATATTAAAAATCTTTTTACTTTTTTTTCCATTTTTCTTTTTACCTGAGCATTAAGCCAGGCAGGAGTGGACCTATTTTTTTTTACACTTGTTGCCTAATGGTATAAATTTAGAAATGTAATAGTTTAATATCCTTTTAAAAAGCAGTCCACTTCTTCTCAATATATTTACCTTGGAACAAATCCTCCCAGTCTATGAGCAGGAATGATTCCTTTAAAGGGGAAGTTCAGTGCAAATACATATGCTTTTCAGAAAAAAGAGCAGTAATTTTTCATCCCAATGACCTTAATCTGCCAATTCAGCATTTTATCTGTGTATAAATAGATGCAACTGAAATACTAACTTCCTGTTATGGTCTTGCCCTTGACACAGTGCCTGGGTTGATTGAGTTGCTCAGTAGAGTTCTGAGCATGTTTGACCCATCCAACAGCCAATCAATAGAAATTACTGTTAGGAACATTCCAAGGATGTGGTGCATTCTGGGAAGAAGAAGGACCGTTAGAACCTGAAATGGCAGCTCACTAATGTGACTGAGTGACTAATGTGACTCACTAAGCAGGGAACAGCAAAGGGTGTGAAATCAACTGATTTTTCAAATGGGAGAGAATATGTAGAATAACTAAAAAGGCATTACACAAACTAACAATTTAACAAATACTGATAATTTCCACTGAACTGTCCCTTTAACAACATAAAAGAAACTTTCCTAAAGGTAAAAGTTTTAGTAAACACAGTGCACTTTTGTTTTTTGCAACCTATATTAAATGACACTATATTATGATCACTATTCCCTAACCTTTCAAAATGACCTCAGGATTATTAGATATTACCAGATCCAACAATGCATCCTGTCTAACTGGAACTTCTACCATCTGCGAAACAAAATGCTGATATAAAAAATGTAAGAACTTGATTTGCTTTGAGGTGCTGGCAGTTCCCTTACTCCAATCTATGTCAGTGAAATTGAATTCCCCTATAACCAGAACATGCCCTATACCAGCAGCCTTCACCAACTGCTGGAGATTCATTTCCATCTTCTCACTGGCATTTGGTGGCTTATAACATACCCCCAACAATTAATTTACCCACCTTCTTGCTTCCTGTACACAGCTCCACCCATATTGTTTCTGCCCTTTTGTTTATACCCCCATCTATCTCATCTTTCAAATTTGGCTTCAATTCGTGTTTAACATGCATACATACTCCCCCTCCTTTCTTATTACCTTTGTCGTGTCTAAATAAGGAGTATCCTTCAATATTTACTGTCCTGTCATGTGAATTGTTTAGCCACGTTTCCTTTAAAGCTATTAGCTCTAGTTCCCCAGTTTTTCCAGACAGACTTCTTACATTTGTAAACATAGATTTTAGATTACCTATTAATTAAGATTATCAATTAATTTACTTCCATACTTGGACGTACATGCCTCCTTATCCTCTATGCTCGCCCTCCCCCATCTCCTACATCCATTATCTTATTAGCCCCCTGATCCCTAACTCCTCTATCTACCCTGTGTAGTCCATTGTACCCCCTCATACCTAGTTTAAAATCTCCTCCAACCCCCTAGCCATCTTCTCCCCCAAAACTTTGTGTACTTATGTTATATGCATTACCTTTGTATGTAATAGGTATGACTATGTTATTGTTTAGTGCCACAGAAGAGGTGCTATATATATCTTAATAATAATAACAACATATATTGAAGTAAGAAATGGCTTGTAGATCCGTAAAATAAAAAATGTTTCCATTTTCTAGCACTGTCTCAATACAATTTATAACAATAATAGATTTGATTAAGAGTTTGAGGTATTTTAGAGATAGTTTCGATATCTTTAATGTATCAGCATGGCACAAAATGAAATCTGCACAGCTTTAGCATTTGATACCCAACTACTGCAGCAGTGCCTCTCTATTAACACAAAGAAAAATGGTATCATTTTATCTATAATAATATAGATAATAATATCTATATTTAACATTATTTCTGCAAGTAAATAAAAATTTCTTTACATACCTTGCTGTAAATTGTATATTTTTACAAGTATCCTGTAATAAAGTTTATGGCATGACTAAAACACTCATAACAACTACAATCAGTTAAACATTGCCTTGCTGACTGTACCGTGTGTGCTAGATTTGTTCTTTTACATAGTATGTATTAAAAAAAATACCCAAAAGTCAAACAACCAGCATGAAAGAAAAAGGAAATATTTGATACATGATTTTTTTTCTTAGTAAAGATAAATAGAGCACTGTAGTTCCTTATCATGCTGGATGTCTCGGGGATTGCCATTGAGATGCCTCCCCAGAGACCATCCTCAGTATGAAAACAGATATTGCTTAAGTGTTCTGAGCAGATGGTGTAATGAGAACATTCACATGGGGTGTAACCCTATTACTGCCAGAAAGCCTATCAACACACTGCTCTGGACTGGATTGATATTCACCCTGTCATTTAAAGTGTTAAGAAATCAATGAATGTGTGTGCTCCTTAAGTTATTCTTCAGACTCTTTTCAGCAGATGTACTAAAAAATAAAAAATGGATAGTATTAGTTTCTTTTGTTAAGAGGATTATTAATAACAAGAGGATAAGGTTAAGAGGATTATTATAACATTTACAGAGATAAACACTGAGAATTGATTTATGGAGATATGGACTTAATTGACTAAATAGCACAAATAGATTTACTCAATTACTTTTCTACAATTTTGATCCTATGCGGAAGACATCCTGGCTTTGTTATATTGTTTTAATAAAGTAATTACAAGAAAGCTCTCTATTTGAATAATTATTTTTATTGGAATCATAGAATCATTTCCACATTTGCTAAACACTGGACATTGTTGATACATTGTCCTGTATGAGAGTGACCCGTTGTTATTTCTCCTGTTTGGGATTTTATTGCAGTAACATGAGCCAATTATAGCCAGGAGCATTTGAATCTTACCTCTCTTTACACATATTTACACAAGGTGGCCCTAGAATTGAGAGAAATGCCTTCACTTGTCTGATAAGGTTGCAAATAAATTAATATGGTAGAAGGAAAAGCGGACAGCTGGGCAAAATTAGAGACACTACACCAACCTGGACCAAACAGGAAATACAATAGAAGAAAATAGAAGTTAGAGGCAATCTCATATAGTGCAAAACGTATGCTGAAATACACGTATTGGAGTAGTCCCCTTCCTCAGGTCCCCCCCAAATTTGTGTATATCAGCATAATTGAATAAAAGTTTTGCACTATTTTGCACTATGTGAGAATGCCTCTACCTTCTATTTTGTGCAAATAAATGAAACATAATTTAAAGCATATTAAAAAAGAACTTGTTTACAGCCAAAAGTTTGTGAAAAGAAAAAGTGGGGATAAGTTAACACATGAAGGCTATAAGCTCATGTGGATACACTAAAACGTACGGTTAAGGGAAATGCAGAGAAAAGCAGAAAAAGGAAGAATAAGGGTTGAGAAAGAACTAAACTAGAGACAGCACAAAAGGTAACTGGAAAAATATAAAGGTCAGCACAGGGAATTGAATGAAGGTGAGTAAGGGGGATCAGAGAAGAAAAAGAAGGACCTAGTTAGGAAAATTAGAGACAAAACAATAAACAACCCTATGGTACCAGGAAGCAAAAGCATCTCTTTCTGACAATGTTAGTTCATCTGCCAGGATGGATCACTGAATCAATGTTGACGAGAGTCTGTACATATGGTAGATTGTCAATTGATGAGGCCAACAACTCTCGTCCAACAAATACCTTAAGTGTATGTGCCCTAATGTTAGGAACAGGAAATGCACTCATGATTTTCTTTGGTAATTATTATAACACTCAAACCTGTACTAATATAGTCTATAGATTTCTGGGAAAAAAATATTTTATTTTTTATTATTTTCTTTCTAAGCAATTAATTCTAAAAGAAATATATCAAACACCAGGTTTCTCGATAATAACAACAATTTTAAGTTTTTTCAAAAATGTACAACCTTGCATTTTTTTATACCATAGTGTTCTGCCATTACATACCAGTTACCAGGAAAATACTAATCAGTTATGGCTCATTTGGAAATTGTGTTTTTTTAGGATTGCATGAGAGTGAAGGACTGTTCTAATATCTGTCGTTCTCATATCCAACCTGAGCAGTGAGCTGACAAAAAGCTGCATCTGGCAAATCTTCTCATCTCCCAGACCTCAGTTTTGGCTCCCCTCCCATTTCTAATGCATGCAGAGGGATGGGGGCTTGTTCAGGCTGAAATATCAACCCATGTGTACAAACCCATACCTTATTAACTACTAATACCTTGTATCGTTGCTCGACCGACCGGGTGAATCTCTGAACGACCAGCTATACCGGCTGATAAAGTGCCCATACACGGGCCGATTATTGGCCGAAACAGACATTCGTACACATGGTGCTTCTCGGGCCGGGACCCGCAATCGCAGCTGTGTACAAACCTTAAGTTATATTTCAATTTTGCGGAAGTACTACTGATCTGATCAATAATTTATACAAACATAGAAATGGTAATCAATGCACATTCCTAGGCTCCCTTTGTTTATAGTGTATGCAGGTTTGCAGAAAATGTAATATTGTAAGGTTTAAGGAATGTACATTGATTACTTTTTCTATATTAATATATTGGTCACTGATCACTGAAATAAAGCATTTGAAATCCTCGTAATTTTGAAATTTTTTGAAAACGCGGTTCAGAAAAGTTCAGAAGGCGGAAAACCGGAAAATATCCGCAATATCCGCCGTTCGCGAACGAGGTAAATCTGCTGTGGATCCGCAAACTGGGCCATCGCTATTTTAGAATAAGTACGTTTGAATTCTTCATATTATTTTAGCATGCAATATTGTGCTTTATAACAAACTAAGGACATTATCACAATAAATTATCAATCTATCCCTTTTGATGGCAGATAGATACATTAGATAGATAGATGGATAGATAAACATAGCTATAATAATAGATAATTTCATATGTTATAAATAGAGGAAATGCATATTCTGCAATGACTATAAACATGCCATCCTGTGTGAAACTGAATTGCCCAGAAGTTTGTATACACCCATGTAAAATCTTATATGTTTCACATTAATGACTTGAGAAACAAAGTTCATATAATTACCCTTTTTTTTGGATACCTGAATAGTTATTTGTTTACATTTACATACTATTGTACATATTACATTGTAATTATCTGTAATACATAGCAATTACTCATGAGGGTGTGAAGACAAGGGCAGATTGCTAGTTAAATTAAGGATCAAGTGCCTTGCTTTTTATCTGATGAATTGAAGTCAGAATTAACATAACAAAGCAAAATCTTTTTAGTGACGTACTGTTACACCCCATATGGGTAATATACAAACAATACTGTGGTGGTATGGTTACTAAATTTAAAAATAAACAGAACAGTGATGGAGGAACAGGGCTAGACACAACATAATACAAACATGTTCAATAAACATACAGTATCTACCCATGGGTATAGGTAGAGATCAGATAAAAATTCCTGTTCAGGTACTTCTGTTCTCTTCTAGAGGAATACAAATGTAGACACAACAAACTCTTTTATAAGAACAGCTGCAGGGAAATAAGAAGTACACATTTCCTTTAGCAAGCTCGCTACTGTATCTGTACAGTGTCCATGTAGCCTTGTTTTTCTTTATTAGAACTGAAAAACCTATGAATGTTTAGCATCCAACACTTCACTCATTTTCTGAACATGTGTTTTTACATTTTGAGGACATCATTGTTGAAACATTTGTTTATTGAACTACAGGAACATTACTTTATACATCCCATAGGAAATGGGAAGTACTTAAAGGAATGTCAGATAAATTCTTATGGGACTATGACTTTCTCTTTACTCTACACTGATATTCATAATACACACGCAGGGAGATGTAATAAAAGTTCTTATCGTTTAAAATGGTGCTAATTTTGCGCCAACCAATCAGATGTTATTTAACATTTGAAAGCTAACATCTGATTGGTTGGGGCAAAATTAGCACCATTTTTAACGATAAGAACTTTTATTGAATAACCCTGTAACTTCCCACTTCTGTTTGTTTTTTCTTTACTTTATGTTTCACTTAAAAAATGTTCCCTTGGTGCAATTTTAATTAATGATGTAATTAGATTCATTTTTCATTAACCCTTACAAGGTCTCTAAAACCTGTAATAAAGTGATGTGTAAAAGGTTCATGGAATCAATGATTTTGTTTCACACTGCAGATGTGTTGCCCTATGATTTATAAAAGGATTCAGTGCTCTAGAAGTGGAACAGGGTTGAGTCCCTAAATTACATGATCCCTAATAATATACTTCCTTAAACCCAGTGAGAGGGTGATCGATTTAGGGACTTAACAGAGTAATCCTTCTGTGTCCACAATGATTGTGTAAATTCCCTTATCTTGCCTACTAAAATCCTTTTGCTTCAGTTGCTTGTTTGCTGTGGTATATTTATTATTCTATTTAAGTCCAATGTGGATGTTGTTGAATCCAAGGGCCCTATTTATAAAAGATCGGTATCGTTATCATAAAATACAGATCGTTATCGTAAAATAACGACCGGGTTTTTACCGATAACGACCGTTATTTACCGATAACGACCGTTATTTACCGATATCGTTAAATACCGGTCGTTATCGGTAAATAACGACCGTTATCGGTAAAACCCCGGTCGTTATTTTACGATAACGATCGGTATTTTACGATAACGATTTTTTATAAATAGGGCCCCAATAAACATATATTTTGAGAGACTGCTAACTAAACCCTGTTTACTGGAGTTGCGTTTATTTTTAGGAGAGGGTTATTTAAAAAGATAAAGAAAATCTTTAAATCTTAAATAACTTTTTCATGACTCATTTGTTTTTGGTTAAAAGATCTGCTTTCTTTGCAGAGATCTGTCAATTTCAAGACAAAGAAAATCTCGCTGATGAGAAGACCCTTTCTTTGTCTTTCAACAGCACAGGGGGATATAGAGTGGTTCATTTCACTCCCTGGGAAAAAACACACTGAGCATGCCTACGACCAGTGAAAAAAGCAGTGTCTTGAGGGCTTGCCATAATGAAAGTTATTTCACACAGATGGGTCTTACTTATATGACCCATGTCATATAGGAGAAAGTTATGTTAAATAAATTTCATTTGCTATATCAATGACTTTCATATTGAATTTTGACTACCATTATTCAAGACAATTCCCTTAAAGGGCATGTACAATTAAAAAGTTTTATAAGAGAAAGGCATAGTTAAAGGGGGAGATTTACCCAGAGCCGCTATCACGTTGGCACGCGTGGGTAAATCCAAAAGGCATTTACCTGCATTGTGATTACTTTTCTGTACCCCGCACATTTGTCGCTAATATGGTGTTAAAGTCGCGCTGACCAATAGCGAACTGTTTAGCTTGACATAAACTCCATATTAGTTTAAGTCCAGTTGATGTAACTGAATACAACAAATATTATTCAGAGCCACAACTTCACAAAGTCTGTGAAGAATAGTTGAAGAATGGGACATAGGGTGCAGCATTTAGGTTTAATGACTGAAAAGTGGCAGTTGCTATAAAGTCACCCTTTTAATTAACCAGACATTACTTTTAATGTCAATGAGTGTGAACAGTGAAAATTCACTGACTTCTTTTCATTGACTTCAATAGTGTTCACTAGCAAATTTTCCCATTAGATAGTTAAATCAATCCTTATAAATAAATAAAAAAAATCTCCCTTAAAGCGACACTATTAAAGCACTGCCTAACTAAGACAGTAAAAAGAATGATAGTATATCATAACCCCCCTAACAAAAAATCAGTGCTGCTATAACAAACACTTGCATGAAAAGCTTTAGCTTAAAAGATCTATGACATTCAGTTAGATCAACTGGACTAAAAGTTAAATTCTTGAACACGTTTCGCTAGTCAATAATGCTCCAAGGCTGAAGAATCCAACTTACAAACTCCACGATCCACTGACGTTTGCACTGACTCTTCTGCTGCTGCAGCGTGCACATTACATTCTCAAGAAACAGCATTTGAGGCTCGATTGTAATGGCCTTCAGCAGTTGGCCATGATGTCACTGTCACGGCTGTGACTGATGGCCTTACTAGGAAGCAGATGGGAGCCGCGGCAGTGCACCGTGGAGTTTGGAAGTTGAATTTCTCAGCCTGAGAGCATTATTAAAGCATGTAAGTACAACGCATCTGGGGTTTTGGGGGTCCTACATAAGATATTCCTATTTTGTAGATGGGGTGGACATACCCTTTAAAATGTTTAATAGAAATCAAATATATTTATATTTTCTTTTAAATGTTAAATCTTATTTTGTTGCCGCCCTTCCTTTAAAGGATAAGTACACCCTAGAAAAAACTTTAAGTTATTTGCAAGATTTTGTTTTAAAAGTAAAGTTGGGTACTTTGGGTACTGATGAAGGGGGAGGAGCCCCCAAAACATTGTGTGTTTGATGTTGTGTTGGTTCAATAAAAGTTCTTAAGTTTCCTTTGGTGTGCGACCTTCCATAAAGCTTATCTGCCATTTTAAAGTTGGGTAAAACATTTTTTATCTTCTTTTCTGCTAGAAACTTTCTGATTTCCTCCTCCTGGATAAAGTGATCTGCAGCTCCTCCCCTACAAGATGTCCTGCTCCCTCCACCTTCCTGGGCCTCCGAACGTAATTTCCTGCTGTTACGTTGGCGTGGAATGTCAGTGCGCACGCAACGTAACGTCACGTGCATACGAGTCAGAGTGACCGACTGACGCCATGCACGCACAGAACTGCAGGAAATTACGTTTGGAGGCCCAGGAAGGTGGGCCTCCATCTCGTTGGGGTGGAGCTGCAGATCACTTTATCCAGGAGGAGGAAACCAGAATGTTTCTAGCAGAAAAGGTGGGCTCGGGGGGGGGGGGGGGGGGGGGGGGGGTGTTAGAGATATTATCCTTTCATCACTTGTAAGTACTTGCTTACATACCATTTTAACAATATTTTTTTTTATTTATTTGACAAATTTGTATATAAAGACATTCATTTTGTATTTATTTCCTCAATTATTAAAACATCCCCCCAAAATTTTTTTTTTTAATTTAGCTCTCATTAAAACCCAAAAAGCTGTTTACTTGTATAAACAAAAATTGTGGTAACTAAAATATTATTGTAACTCTTCATTTATATATAACATTATTCAGCTTTTAATAAAATGAATCAATCAATACTAAAATGACATTTTTATTTTTAAACTATAAAATAAAATGTTAGTTTTATGGACCAGTTATGGAGAGGATCCTGGTTCTTTTCTTGCCCTAGTCATGTGTGTCTTCAAGTAAAAAAGAACTGAAATGATATAGCAGGGATATCCTTATAAGTAGGTTTCAGATTTATTTCGTAGTATAATTATGCTGTCAAAGATAAATGATCTTTGTCGTTACTTTTTTTACTTGTTTCAGAGTAATGAAAACATGCACAGCAATTTTATGCCATGTCTTATGGAAATAACCCAAATGGATAGAGTTGTGCGGTAGTCAGTATTCTGTAGGTACAGGTGCTTGTAGGCACTGATTATGTTTTAATGTATTAATCACTTTCTTAAATGTCAGTCACATTCTCTCTGTACACAGCAGGGTTTTTTATATCAGCAAAATTTATATTCCTTTTTTGCATTGAAAGGTGCCGTATAATTAAATCCTTTTAATGTGTTGCGCCTCTATAAATACAATCAAATCCACAGTGACTTACATAATTTTATGTCAGAACAATAGATCTGAATAAGTAATGGAAGTTGAGCCATACTAGTTAATAATAGGAGAGACCTTGGACTATAGATTTAAAATATTCATTACATTTTTCCACCGTAGTCCACTAACAGGGCTATGTATCAAAAACTGCTATTGCTCTCTATTGCCCCCTTTAGGCAATGCAATGAGCCAATTGTGGCTCTCGGTGCATTGCAAATGGAGTTTGCCTGTTGCGAATGTTTAATGTCACAACTGCCATTAGTTGTGTCTTAAAGTCACATTAATTCTTGGTACATCGGTTAACATGACTTTAAGACCCAAATGGCCGATAATGACTCTTCATACATAACTCTGATAATTTTGTAGCACTGAAGAAAAAAAATACACTTGACATTGGTAAATGGAATTAGTAACAATAGAAACTGTTTCCATACGTCACTATAATGCCAGCCACACACTATATCGACATTAGATGTTCGGCTGTCTAATCTACAGTATCTAATTTCTTTAAAGTGTCTTTTTGGAGCAGATGTTCTTACCTTTTGACATTCCTCCCGGCCCATTCTTTTTGCAATAGCTAGTTAATCGCAAAAAGAACAGGTGAGGCAGTTCATATGACTTAAAAAAACATAATGTAAGACTTAAATAGCATGTCCATCCATGATCTGTTGCTGACAATGATGTCACGGACAATAGCTGACAGCTGCAACCAGGAAGCAGAGTGGCTGTCAGCAGCAGAGTCACACTGCTTCTCTACTTGCTCGAAACAAGCTTGCAACATGAGCAGGGGTGGCAGGTCTTGTAAGTATGTTCCTGGGCATCTTTGGGGATGGTAAGTAAAACGGATATGGGGTTTGTGGGGGTGCTTAACCAGTGTATGAAATTTAATTTTATGGATGGACATGCCCTAAGACTTTTCATCTAAGACTAAGATCAAATGTAAATATAAAAACAAATGATTAATATGCAAGTTCTACAAACTATAAAATTAAATAAATAAAGGGCATGTTCACCCTTAAAACAAATAACTGGTCAGTTACCTGCCTCCAACTCCAACTGTTATATTTTCCTGCATTACTAACTAGATATTTAAGGATTATTAATGTCCCAATTCTGGCAGAGTAAGCTGGACCCTCCCTGACATTACAACCAACAATGATTTCTGTTTCACCTGCTGCCTTCTCTGCACATGCTCGAGCATATAAAAAGCTCTTTAGGCAGAGGGAGGAGGCAGATACCTTTGCCAGAAAGGAACTTATCATTAAATAAATGGTTATAAATGCATGTAATAAATTGGGGGAAATAGCAGATGGGGCTGAAGGCAGATAACTGACAAGTCACCAGTTTTATTGTTTTAAGGGAAGACATGCTCTTTAAGTGTGCTGGACTTGAAATTTGTATATAATTAGAATCTGTCTCCATATGCATATGTAGTAAACCATTTTTCCTTTATATATATATGTTTACATATATATACACATACATATATACAAAGTATGTATGCATATAGTATGTGCATGTGTATGTATGAGAAGAATAAAAAGGTACAGCAAGTCCCAACTTTGGATCAATGATGAATTTATTAATGTACCTAAATTTAAAGATATACTATTTGGTTTAGGACTTGAAAACAGGATATTCAAGTTTTTTTCTTAATATTTTATTCCTAACATAAACTGTGTAAGTCCTTTGGGGCGTTGCAATGTTGGGAAGGTTCACCAAATGAGGACAAACTTGTGCTACCAGATGTTCAGGTTATTGGCAAGGTTTTTTTATTTGTTTTGCAGGGCTTGAACCATTTTCCAACATTATGGATATAGTGCAACAACCTTACAGGGCAGTTTACCCAGAGACACAATCTCTCGGCTCTGAGCAATTCAATATTACAGCCGCTTGGGTGTCTTTTGAGAAACCTGTGCAGCTACCACAATTCAAGGCTAAAAGGGCAAATCTATCCCTCAATTTAAAATGTGTATATAGGTAAATTAGCCCACCCCAAACCTTAAACTGCAATAGTAAGAAAGCTGAGAGATGTAAGTAAGGCAAAGGGAAGTGGAAAGTGTACTTTTTCTGCATAACAGATTAGCAGGTCAGCTTTCTAACTATTATAGTTTTGGGGGTAATTTACCTTTATATAATTTTTAAAAGTCATACAGGGAGATTCAATAAAATTTCTTATCGTTGAAAATGGTGGTAATTTTTTCCCAAACAACCACATGTTAGTTTTCAAATGTTAAATAATATTTGATTGGTTGGGGGAAATTAGCACCATTATAAACAATAAGAAGTTTTATTGAATCTCTCTGATAGTATCTCTTATTAAGTAGGTTAATAGGGGCTAAATCCATAACTGGTGCAAACATTTGCTCATACTATAAATTTGCTGTAACCTGTGGTATTCATTTGCAGTAACTTCAGTTAGATAACACTTGATTGGTTTCCGCAAACTTAACTATTTATTGCATCAGGTCCTTACAGGGTAACGTACTGATAGACGATTGCTGTAGAATATTGCTGTATTGCCCTGTTAGATTTTAAATTGGAAATCCTTCTTTCTCTCTATGAACATTTTTTAAATATCTGAAAGAGACGCTCCTTACCTGTGTGAGACTCTGAAATGATATAATCTCTTAGCGGAAGTTACCATATAGTGGAAAGTTGGTTAGGTAAGGATCATCTCTTAGCAATCCATTTACAGCCCAATTACCTAGTAGCTTGAAGCTTGACCTGTATAGAATCTGATGCACTGTGCTATCTTTAAAAACATTTGGAAATTACACCCCCACCCCCAAAAAGGCAATTGAAAACCCCCACTTATCCAATATTATATGTCCCTGATATACCTGTAGAAATGTCCAGCAAAAAGGAATAGTAATAAAGTAATTCATTTTTGTTGTTATAAAAACTAATGGAAAAAACAGGTATATGCATTAATTTTTTTATTTTTAAAGCCAAAACTGCCATCTAGTGGGTAATATATATAATGATTTGCATATGCATTACTAACCTCAAACATGGATAGAAAAAAAGATTATAAAAATTAAACCTAGACAGGAAAGTATACCTAGAATATTCTGTGGTTCTTTGTTCCTGTACCACGTCTCTTTCAATAGTGACTGTATAATTGTATATTCTGTGGTTCTTTGTTCCTGTACCACGTCTCTTTCGAATTTGGTGGACTCCTATATGCTAAAAAATATTCAGCAGTAACTGGATATTCCACCTTACTATATAGCAATCCAGAGGAGCTGTACTGGGCCTTATACCATTTTTCCTCTGGGCACTCTCCCAGTTGGCTGCTCCATTATCTATCCCCGACCACCTATATCCATTGCCGGCCTTAGGATAAATAGCACCCTGTGCAAGATTTGTTACTGACGCTTAGCATCCAACCCCCCCCCCCACCAAAAAAACTGGGCACACACAATACTCCGTTAAATGCTGCATGTCTTCAAATCATGTACCCCACCTCCGTTTACTGTCTTTTAGTATCTTCAGTGCGTGCTTGTATATATGGTGCGTACATCATTATGTAACAAGTAACATACTAAATGCACAGACAGAACAGCACAGCATACAGACATCTTAAGTAAAACTTATATGTGTTGGGGCTTAGTATGTGGTGAGGGGCTGATACATATATTTTATCTGGAGGACCGTAACTAGAGGGGCTGTGGCACTGATGCACAACTTTGAGCTACAGGTCTGTGACCTAAGACTCCCAGCAGTCGCCCCTCTGGTAAAGCAACCCGTGCGGTCGCACAGGTCGCCCATATCAAAGGCCGGCCCTGCCTATATCTCCAAAAAGGGGCACTGGCATAAAGACTGAAATTCAAACATTAACCCTGGAGACAAATGCTGTGCAGCCTCTAGGATTACCTGCCAGTTTGACCTCCCAGGTGTTTTATGCTCCCCAGACACTGATAGTAAACGAAACTAAATACCCAAAGCTAAAAGCCTTCTCAGGAGTTGCCCCTATACCCATTGGAGAACAAGAATTTGAGGAGTGGCAGGAGGCTGCTATGCAGATGCTAGAGGATTGTTCTTGCAGAGACTGTTTAAAGGCATTCGAATATGTGTATGGCACATGTGATAATCCTCATACTTGGCTACAGATGTTTCAAAGTTTAAGAAAAAGGGAGAAAGAGGATGTTTCTGCTTTAATCCGACTGTTAAAAGATGTTCTGTGGAAGCTGGTGTCTAAAAATATCATATCTATTGGAGAAGTTAATGAAAAACAGCGAAACCAGCTCATGTATGGGATGCTAGGGGGCATCCTGTAAACATTGAACACTTGGTGAGCTTATGAACAAGGTAAAAAAAACTAAATACAGAGCTCTGATATATTGAATTCCCTAATAATCCTGAGAACTGCTCTTGTCAAAACCCTGCAAAACTACAGGAAAAAGAAGGTCAAGAGTGTGACAAAGAAGAAAGTATTCAAAGTATAGGCCCCCGGATTACATGTCTGGAGTGCTTCAGTTGGGGGCAGACTGGGCATCGAGTCCATCTGTATAATCTACCCACTGATCAGATAAACATTAAAAGCAAAGTTGGTCAACTGTCTAGGAGCAGGAGAAGAAGGCTGTAACCTATAAGTGTTCCTGGTGTGGGATGCAGATGCACATTTACTTTGCTTGTAAATAAGGACCGAATTATCTGTTCCCATCCTAATTAGTTATCAATTGATAGAGCAGCCTAGGCCGAGAAGAAACTAGAAAGAACCACACTGACACGAGCTGTTCAGTATGCAAAAAATGCTTCTTCTGCTTTATTGTTAGTCACAATGGGTTATGTAGGTTAGGTGGGGGGGTGTTGATTGGCACAATTAGTGTGGCAAGGGTCTTTATATTTTCTTATTAGGCTATTGTAGCTTCTTCTTCAGGAGTCATATGCAGAGCATCCTTGTGGAGAGATTCCTCTTGTACATTCATCTAGCAGAGCTAAGCGTATCTATGTTTATCAGTTGAGTAGGAAAACAAGAGCTGAGCATATCATATGGTATTGAATCATCAAGGTTAGAAGAATAAAACAACCAAAATATAGTAATGAGACAGTAGCGGAGGGGTAGCTGGAGGGGCTGGTCTTGCTTCTAGTAGAAAAAAAGTATTTTATTTCAACCCTCACTATCCATTACATGTTCAAGTACATTTCCTAAAACACTGTGTAATGAACATTTCATGGATCATTTTTAACAAAAACTGGATTAGTGAAAGATTTTTAAAAAATTTATTTCACTAGATTACACTTACGTTGTTGGCTGTGATGGCTGCAGCCCGGATCCTCTTCCTGTCCCACTTCTGCCTGATGTAGGGGTATGGAGTGGGTGGAAGACTCGTCCTCTAAAGGTTAAAATAAAAAAAGACAATGATATATCTGAGGGTATTTCTTCCTACAAAAAAAAGGGAAGGGTGGGTTGGGTATATGGGGACATCGGTATTTGTGTGTACCTGTGTGTATCTGTTTAGAGTTGGTGGGTATTAGCATTTATAAAAATAACCTTTTCAGATGATTAATCAAGATTTCTATGACGTAGTTGCCCCAGTAGGTGGGAATAGCTGTGTGGGGTTCATGGGTATATTTTTGTTGGATAATGGGAAAGAATAGTTAATAGATCATGTGTACTGCACGTCTGGACCCAAATTTCGTGTCTTTAGCTCAAAACCTGAGGGACAAGATACAGTCCAAAAAATGGGGGCAATAAAGGGGAATGAGAAATAGAAACTACGATCTGTCTCTCTCAAGTCAAATTAATGGATTTGTTGAAATGTATTTATAATGTATTTATTTATATGTATTTATAAAAAAAATAATTTTACAAGGTTAATAAAAAGATAAAAAATTACATAGGATGCACTTACGTGCCAGGTACACACCAGGTGCCTCATCTGGGGCCAGGTGCCTCATCTGGGATGGGGAGGTGCCTGGAGGGGCAGTTGATGGCAGATCTAAAAAAAATATATATATTTTTACTCTCACTGTCATTACATGTTCGAGTACATTTCCTAAAACACCACATGGTTAACATTTCTTGAATATTTTTCAAGAAATATGCAATAAACATTAGGATAAAAGGCTAGGCCACATTAGCACACATGTATTTTGATGTGTGGTTTTCAATAAACACTTTGAATTCACCTAAGGTGTGCGACTCCAATAATCCAGAACTGCACATTAGCACACACTAGTGGGGCCCAATTGTTGTGGCCACTGTAGTGCACTGCAGTCCATTTTTTTTGCACGACAGGCTGCACTTACATTCTTGGCTGCGGCCAGGAGCCTCTAATGCTGCCTCTTCTGGTGGGGACGGTGGTGGCGGGGCAGTTGGGGATGGTGGTGGCGGGGGGGTATCAGAGGAAGATTCATCTGCAAGTTAAAATGTAAAAAAATACATGATATATCTGAAACTTCATTATGTACTTTGAATTTGGCTTGAAAAGACAGATTTTATAAGGTAATGTGTTATAGTTGCATTAAAAGTCAATAACAATAATTCTATAGCTATGGTTTAATATTTCATTCGGGCTAAATACTTATATTTTTATTATGTGTATTGTAGCCATGGAAAGGAAAAAGTTGGTTGGGTATAGGGGAGCATCAGTAGCTGTGTGTACTCACATCTGTATAGGGTTGGTGGGTATCATTTTTAATTTTTGAGTGTAAAAATAACTTTTTGAAGATTTCATTTTTTACTTTAGTTACCCTTTAAAAACAGGCTGTCGTGGAAACAGAAGGGTGGGTTAGTTAGGTGTGTTTACCTGTATCTGTGTAGGTATCAGTTTGCATTTATAAGAGAAAAAAAGAATTATTGATCAAGATTTCATTTTTTACTATAGTTACCCTTTGAACAGGGCTGCCATGGAACAGAAGGGTGGGTCAGTAGGTGTGTTTACCTTGTGTCTGTGTGGGTATCGTTTGCATTTATAAGTGGGGGGGGGGGAAATCACTTTTTAATGATTGATCAAAGATATGATTTTTACTTTAGTTACCCTTTATAGGGCTGCCATGGTAATGGAAGGATGGATTAGTAGCTGTGTGTACCGTGTCTGTGTGGGTATTGATTTGCATTTATGTGAAAAAAATCACTTTTTAATGATTGATCAAGAATACGTTTTTTACTTTATTTACCCTTTAAATAGGGCTGGAAACAGGAACAAGGTGCCTTATAAGAAGATAATAATAATAATATAACCAGTGAATGAGAAATAGAAAGAACTGGGAGCTGTGTCTCTCTCAAGCCAAATTAATGGATTTGTAAAGGATTTAAAAATATATATATTTTAATTTGTCAGAATAATGTGAAATAAATTATTTTACTACTTATTTAAATAGAGTAATAATAATATAAATGATACTTGCCTTCCATTGATTGCTGCACAGCTTTAATGTAATGAGGCCTCTGCCTCTTTAAATCTGACCACTGCCTTTGTAGACATAGGACAGTGGTCTCTATATGGAAGTGGCGCTGGAGCCGATGCTGGAGCCCCTCCATAATTCTCCTCTTCCTCCACTGTATATGCCTGGTTCCAATGGCGAAAGAGTCGTAACCCTTTGCCAGAAGGTACCTGGTCATGTACTGCTGCCTCAGTGAATTCGCCATTTTGATGAACTTTCAAACAGGAAAAAGCAGTATATCTTTGAATTTTCGGATCCAGTCCGCATTTTCGGAAATTTAAGTATTTTCGGAAATTTCTGTATTTTCAGGAATTTCCGTATTTTCGAAAAATCGGGAATTTTCGGGGCCCGTATTTTCGAAAAATCTCGTAATTACGAGGAACGCCAAAAAAATCAAAAGCGCACAAATTTCCGGAACCGGGCAGTATTTTTTTAAGATTGTTGGCATTGATACTTGTTTCCCAGACCATTTCCAATGTCCCACAGCCATTTACTCTAGGTTAACATTGCTATTTTAACCATTATTTTAGGCGGAAATTTCTGAACTTTATTTCCCATTGACTTTAATGGCGGATTCGCGGATTATCAAATTTTTGAATTTTTTCAAAAATCTGCGAATCCTCGAGCGGAATGGATTTTCGAAAATTCTGACATCTCTACTTGTAAACGGTGTACCTGCTACCGCACTGTTTGACGCAGGTTCTCAATTGATTACTAGTCATATTCCTTTGCCGTCTGTTAGCCCTGTACTAGTCTATACCAGTCTTTGGTGTGGGGAGAGGGTCCTGTTTACAGTATATGTATGGCTGTCTTGAAGTGCAACTACACATCCCTGGGTTAGTAGGAAACAATGATCCTCCCTTAAAAGTCATTGCTTACATGAATCCCTCTCCAGGTGGAAAAATGTCTACACCTAATTGTTGGCTCTAATGTGAAAGCTGTTGAGAAAGCTTTCATTAAGTTTCTACAGCCGAGAGAAGGTACCCCCCTGACCATATTGCCAGTAGCTCCAGAGCTGCAGGAGATTTGCCAGACATTTGCTTCTGAATCTCCTGGGGGTTGTGTTGGGAACCCGGCATCCAGTGGAACTTCCTTCAGGGGGAGTGAAAATGCTCCGGGTCAATGGGGAAAGTGTACCTGCTTCAAGTGGAAGTTTCTTTCTGTTAGAAACTGAACATGAAAAGGCTTCAAAGAATGTCTGGGAGATAGTTCTGGAGAGTAAGGACTAACGTTGTAAATGCCCTAGAACTGATGTGGTCACTGTAAAAAACATCACCTCTCATTCAATAGTAATTTCAGCCTGGCAGACAGTAGCCCACTGCTACCCTGTGGAATCTTTATACTTTTTACCTGTCAAATTGGGAGTGTCAGAGACTTAGCTAAATATTAATCTTGATGATTCTGATGACCCCCTGTCACGAACTTACCTGCCGCTCCAGCCCCGCGCCGCACTACACTTCCGGGTGGGCGGCGTCATAGACGTCATGTCGTCATGTCGTCACGACGCCAACACGCTGGGTGGCGCGAGAATTCAAAAGCCGGCATTCTCCTGGACCAGGTGCCTGATAGTAGCATTAGCTACCCCTGTCTCCTTGTACTCACCTGCCTTGGATCCTGCTCCTCTCCTGCTCCAACTACTTACCTTTCCCGCTCCAGAGACTACCTACCTTGCCTGCTCCTGTGACCACTTACCTAGCCTGTTCCTGTGCCTTACCTTGCTTGTTCCAGTATTCAGCCTACAGTTCCCAGCAGCACCTTGTTCCTGTTTCCAGCCTACAGTTCCCAGCAGCACCTTGTTCCAGCATTCAGCCCACAGTTCCCAGCTGCACCTTGTTCCAGCATCCAGCCTACAGTTCCCAGAAGCTCCTTGTTCCAGTATTCAGCCTACAGTTCCCAGCAGCACCTTGTTCCAGCATCCAGCCTACAGTTCCCAGCAGCTCCTTGTTCCAGTATTCAGCCTACAGTTCCCAGCAGCACCTTGTTCCAGTTCCCAGCCTACAGTTCCCAGCAGCACCTCGTTCCAGTAACCTGCCTACAGTTCCCAGCAGCACCTTGTTCCAGAATCCAGCCTTCTGTTCCCCGCAGCCTCTGTGTCCTGCATTTTCGGACTATACGCCTCCTCCTAAGCGTACTTGTAAGTATCCCGGCCGCCCGGCCGTTTGTTACACCCCCCGAACACCGATAGATGTTGGAGTGTAGACTGGTACAGTTCAGGTGTGGTTTCTTATAATATGGACGTGGGGGTGTGCTAAAAATGTGAATACACCATACAATTAAAAGACAGCAGTTCTTTAGAGAAAGGTCTCGGCAAATACCACCCAAAGATTTTGATGATGTTGGAGACTATTTAAAAAGATGAAAGACCAACAGATTATTGTGGAATCCGAAGTCCTTGTGCTTCACCTATAGTTAATGTTTGAAAGAAAATGGAAGTGTTCGCTTATGTGTGGACTCTAGAACACTAAACAAGTGCACAATTTCTGATCAGTACACACTGCCATGTATTGATGAGGCACTTGATGCTTTGCAGTGCTTGGTTCTCAGTGATGGACTTAAGATCTGGATATTACCAAAATTCCTATGTCTGCAGAAGATCAGGAAAAGACAGCTTTTATTTGCCCATTGAGGTTTCACCAATTTGCCCAAATGTTTTGAAGGATAAATGGGGCTCCAGCTACCTTTCAGTGCCTTATGGAAAAGGTCCTGGGAGACTTGAATCCAAGGAACTGCATGGTTTACGTTGATGACATAATTGTTTTCAGCTCTACCCTGGAGGAGCATGATAAAATATTGTTCAGTGTGCTTAAGCATCTTCGAAAGGAAGGCCTGAAACTCGATTGACAAGTGTAAGTTTGTCTGCAAATCCATGCGTTTTATTTGACACATTGTATCTGGCAAGGGCATTGCCACTGACCCAGAAAAGGTAGCAGCTGTGCTAAAATGGCCACGCCCAAGCAGTATAATTGAGCTGAGATCCTCCTTGGGATTTTGTAGTTATTATCAGAGGTTTGTTAACAGTTACTCTAAAATTGCCTATCAACTAAATGAACCGTTGAAAGGGGACAATATTAAAGAACACAAAGATACTCTTGTTAAAAAAGAAATGGACCTCTGATTGTGAGGAAGCTTTTACAACATTGAAGCAAAAACTCACAGAAGCACCTGTACTTGCGTATGCTGATCCACAAAAGCCTTATGTTTTACATGTAGATGCTAGTTACAAGTAGGGAAAATTTTCGAAATTATGAGGATTTCTCGTATTTTCGAAAATTTTCGAAATTACGAGGATTACTCGTATTTTCGAAAATACGAATTTTCCTCCACTTGTGTTTTATCAGAATTAAAAGGTATAGTGCGATGAATATCCTCACACCATCACATGTAATAAATATATATAAAAATAAAGGATTAATAGTAGTAAACCATTAAAATCAGTTTAAAACCCCTCATACATTGACCATATAAAAATGTATAAAAGACTTACATATCCAGTGAGGTTTCCAGGTATCTGCTTTTATCTTTTAAAATACAGGTTAAAACACAAATAGTAAAGGTCCTTAGGCAGAGGCCAGTGCTATCATTCCATTAGCTTTTAGGGGTTTTTGTAGCTTCTGTCTAAGCTTCTATAGCCAGAGCTTTTGAATCCCATATACAAAAAGGGACATCTTGAACCGGAAGCAGTTCAGAGAAGGCAAACTAAAGGGAATGGAGGGGCTTTTAATATGCAGACGATTAGGAAAGTTAGGGCTTTTTTACATTGGAGAAATTACATTACATGGGGATATGATCACCTTATACAAATATATTAAGGGCCATACAATAACAAACTCTCTGGTACATTGTTCATAATAGGCCATATCAGAGGACTCGTGGACATCCTATAAGATTGGAAGAAAAAGAAGTTCATCTTCAGGTTAGGAAAGGTTTCTTTACAGGTGAAAACGTGAAACTGTGTGAATGTAGACTGTCATTCCAGCAGATGGTGGTAATGGCAAGTTCATGAATAGCTTAAGTGAGGGGTAGATAAGTTTCTAAAACTAAAAAATATTGAGAATTACTGGTTATTAATAACATATACTGCAGTTCTGGTTGATCAGGGATACTTTTTTTGCCTGCCTTGGATCAAACTGTTAGGTAGGGTTAAAAAACTCTCTGTTTGCTCTCCAATAACCAATTCTCTATCCATGTAAAAATGTTTTTTCTAGCCCAAGAGTCCTCAGTTTATACTAGTTGCCTATGTGGCCATGATCCAAAAAAAATCCAATTAACTACATCCACTGCATGCCTTCATAAAAAAAGTAAATTGTCTGGCCATATCTATTTTCAACATAAATCCATGTTGACTGCTATGATAGATGAGTTCTGGCAACAAAGTCAAGGATAATCCATTAACAAAGTTTCATCACCATCCCTACCACTGATGTTAGGTTACCAGTTTGAAAAAACTATTCTTTTTTGAAATAGGGTTAACAATGGCTTTTTTTCCAATCCCAGCAGCATATCGCCGAACAAAAGTTCAATCAGAAAAGTTAAGAAACAGAAACAAAGGAGCGGAACAAACAGGAATAAAACTGACTAAACTCTCTTAGATCCGGATGGATGTATTTTATCCAGTCCTGGGGCTTTATGATATAACTGTGTCTAATTGTTTTGTACCATTCTCTCTGTAGCCAGAGTGAATATTCCTTATTTAACCCTTCATATTATTACAGTCCCTGCTTATAAGGACTAGGAATGTCTTAGGTATACAGAGTGAATATTTCTTATTTAACCCTTCATATTATTACAGGCCCTGCTATAAGACTAGGATTCTCTAAAGTGATACAGAGTGAATATTCCTCATTTATAAACACTTTCATGTTATACAGTGGCTGCAAAGGACTAGGATTATCTATAGTGAATACAGAGTGAATATCCTTCATTACACCCTGTCATATTTTACGTCCCTGATATAAGGACTATGGATTCTCTAAAGTGAATACAGTGTTGAATATTCCTCATCATTGAAACCTTATATTATTACAGTGCTGCTATAAGGCTAGGATTCTCTAGTAAATACCGATGAATAAAACGGTTTCAGCCATTACCTTCTCGCATCCTCTATAACCATCTCGGGTCCCATATTTAATGGTCCCCACAATCTCAGTCCTCATCTTATTACTAATTGATAGTGCTAAAAATACATTTTGGGTGTTGGACTTGCTTTGCTTTTGTTAGCTAGTTTAATTGCTTTCTTGGACTCCTTATGACAACTGTTATACTCCATGTGAGCCTGTTTGTTCCCTCCGATTTCAACATATTAAAGTCTTTTTCTTTTTTTTCCTTTTTACAGACCTGCGTAAATATGTATATTTTAAAGTATCCTGTAATAAAGTTTATGAGCATGACTAAAACACTCATAACAACTACAATCAGTTAACAATGCCTTTGCTGACTGTACCGGTGGCTAGGATTGTTCTTTACATGTATGTATTAAAAAAAAAATACCCAAAAGTCAAAAACCAGCATGAAAGAAAAAGGAAATATTGATAATGATTTTTTTTTTCTTAGTAAAGATAAATAGAGCACTGTAGTCCTATCATGCTGGATGTCTCGGGGATTGCCATTGAGATGCCTGCCCCAGAGACCATCCTCAGTATGAAAACAGATATTGCTTAAGTGTTCTGAGCATGGTTGTGTAATGAGAACATTCAAGGGGTGTTAACCCTATTACTGCCAAGAAAAAGATATCAAACACTGCTCTGGACGGATGATATTCAAAACCATGTCGATTTAATAGTGTTAAGAAATCAATGAATATGGGCTCCTTAAGTTATTTTCAGACTCTTTCAGCAGATGTACTAAAAAAGCAAAAAATGGATAGTATTAGTTTTTTGTTATTAAGAGGATTATAACATTACAGAGATAAACACTGAGAATGATTTATGGAGATCATGGCACTTAATTGCGTATAGCACAAATAGAAAAATTTACTCAATTACTTTTCTACAATTTGGATCCATGCGAATGACATCCTGCTTTGTTATAGTGTTTAATAAAGTAATACAAGAAAGTCTCTATTTGAATAATTTTTTTATTGGAATCATAGAATATTTCCACATTGCTAAACACTGGACATGTTGATACATTGTCCGAGAGAGTGACCCGTTGGTTATTCTCTGTTTGGGATTTTTATTTGCTAGAAACATGAGCCAATTATAGCCAGGAGCATTTGAATTCTTACCTCTCTTACACATTATTTACACAAGTGGGCTCCAGAATTGAGAGAAATGCTCACTGTCTATAAGGGCAAATAAATATATTGGTAGAAGGAAAGCGGACCGCTGGCAAAATTAGAGACACTACACCAACCTGGACCAAACAGTAAATACATAGAATGAAATAGAAGTTAGAGGCAATCTCATATAGTGCAAAACGTTAGTGCTGAAATACACGTATTGGGTAGTCCCCTCCTCAGGTCCCCCCCAAATTTGTTGTACGAGATATACTCGAGTATAAACCGAGTTTTTCAGCTGAAAAATCACCTGAAAACTAGGACTCGGTTTATTACTCGGAGTCAACCACTACGGGGCATCAGGGAGCCGCGCGACCTTTCTGCACTGGCGCGCCGGCATGACGTCACTGCCCGGCGCACAAGCCCGGCGCCGCGGCATAGTGACGTGCAGCCAGGCGCGCCGGACAGGAATGTGGCGCGGTGCCGGAATGCCGATACCGTACCTGCCAGGATGGATGGAGGAAGAGCCCACAGATAGAAGAAAAAAAAGAGAGCACAGGAGAAAGAAGAGTCAGGAGAAGAGTCAAGGGAGAGAGCCAGGAGAAGAAGTCCACAGGGAGAGAATCCACAGGGAGAGAGTCCACAGGGAGAGAGTCCACAAGGAAGAAGAAGAGTCAACAGGTCCCAGGAGAGAAGAGTACACAGGGAGAAGAGATATACGGTATATCAGCATATTGAAATAAAAGTTTTGCACTATTTTGCACTATGTGAGAATGCCTCTACTTCTATTTGTGCAAATAAATGAAACATAATTTAAAGCAATTAAAAAAAGAACTTGTTTACAGCCAAAAGTTTGTGAAAAGAAAAAGTGGGGATAAGTTAACACATGAAGGTGTATAAGCTCATGTGGATACACTAAAACGTAGGTTAAGGGAAATGCAGAGAAAAGCAGGAAAAAGAAGAAGAATAAGGGTGAGAAAGAACTAAACTAGAGACAGCACAAAAAGGTAAACTGGAAAATATAAGGTCAGCACAGGGAATGCTTTAAATACAAATGAAAAGAGAATGAGTGAGTAAGGGGGATCAGAGAAGAAAAAGAAGGACCTAGTTAGAAAATTAGAGACCAAAACAATAAACAACCCTATGGTTATTGGGAAGCAAAAAGCATCTCTTTGACAATGTTAGTTATCTGCCAGATGGATCACTGAATCAATGTTGACGAGAGTCTGCTACATATGGAGATTGTCGATTGATGAGGCCAAAAACTCCGTCCAACAAATACCTAAAGTGTATGGGCCCTAATGTTAGGAAAGGAAATGCACTCATGATTTTTCTTGGTAATTATTTATAACACTCAAACCTGTACTAATATAGTTAAGATTTCTGGGGAAAAAATATTTATTTTTTATATTTTCTTTCGAAGCAATTAATTCTAAAAGAAATATACAAACACCAGGTTTCTCGATAATAACAACAATTTAAGTTTTTCAAAAACGTACACCTTGCATTTTTTATACCATAGTGTTCGCCATAATACCAGTTCCAGGAAATACTAACAGTTATTTTGGATCAGTGGAAATTGTTGTTTTTTTAGGTTGCATGAGAGTGAAGGACGTTCTAATCTCTCGTTTCATATCCAACCTGAGCAGATGAGCTGAAAAAAGCGTGCATCTGGCAAATCTCTCATCTCCCAGACCTCAGTTTGGCTCCCTTCCATTTCTACTGCAGCAGAGGGTGGGGGCTGTGTCACGGCTGTGATTATCAACCCGTGTGTACAACCCATACCTTATCTACTAATACCTTTATCGTTGCTCGACCCGACCACGGGTGAAATCTCCGAAACAACGCTACTTTCGGCTGAAAAGTGCCCTACACGGCGATTTTTGGCGACAGCGCCGAAACAGACATTCGTACACATGGGTTCTCGGGCAGGACCGCAATCGCAGTGTGTACAAACCTTAAGTATATTTCAATTTTGCGGAATACATGATCTGATCAATAATTATACAAACATAGAAATGGAATCAATGCACATTCCTAGGCTCCCTTTGTTTATAGTGTATGAGGTTTGCAGAAAAGAAAGTATATTGTAAGGTTTAAGGAATGTACATTGATTACTTTTTATATTTAATAATTGGTCGCGATCACGAAATAAGCATTTGAATGAAATCCTGTAATTTGAAATTTTTGAATTCGAGAAAAGTTAGAAGGCGGAAAAACCGGAAAATATCCGCAATATCCGCCGTTCGCGAACGAGGTTAAATCGGGGATCCGCAAACTGGGCCATCACTATTTAGAATAAGTACGTGTTGAATTCTTCATATTATTTTAGCATGCAATATTGGCTTATAACAAACTAAGGACATTATCACAAATAAAATAATATATCCCTTTTGATGGCAAGTAGATACATTAGATAGATAGATGGATAGATAAACATAGCTATAATAATAGATAATTTCATATTAGATAGAGGAAATGCATATTCTGCAATGACTAAAACATTGCATCCGTGTGAAACTGAATTGCCCAGAAGTTTTTACACCCATGTAAAATCTTATTTTATGTTTTCACATTAATGACTTGGAGAAGAAAGAAACAAGTTATATACCTGAACTAGTTATTGTTTACATTTACATTATATAGTGTACATATTACATTGTAATTATCTGTAATACATAGCAATTACTCATGAGGGTGTGAAGACAAGGGCAGATTGCTAGTTAAATTAAGGATCCAGTGCTTGCTTTTTATCTGATGAATTAACATAACAAAGCAAAATATTGTAGTGAGTACTGTACACCCCATAGGGTAATATACAAACAATACTGTGGTGGTATGGTTACAAATTTAAAAATAAACAGAACAGTGATGGAGGAACAGGGGCTAGCACGACACAACATAATACAAACATGTTCAATAAACATACAGTATCTACCCATGGGTATAGGTAGAGATCAGATAAAAATTCCTGTTCAGGTATTCTGTTCTCTTCTAGAGGAATACAAATGTAGACACAACAAACTCTTTATAAGAACAGCTGCAGGGAAATAAGAAGTACACATTTCCTTTAGCAAGCTGCTACTGTATCTGACAGTGTCCATGGAGCCTTGTTTTTCTTTATTAGAACTGAAAAACCTATGAATGTTTAGCATCCAACACTTCAATATTTTCTGAACACGTGTTTTTTACATTTTGAGGACATCATTGTGAAAACATTTGTTTATTGAATATACAGGAACATTACTTTATACATCCCATAGGAAATGGGAAGTACTTAAAGGAATGTCAGATAAATTCTTATGGGACTATGACTTTCTCTTTACATCTACACTGATTCATAATACACACGCAGGGAGATGATAATAAAAGTTCTTAGTTTAAAATGGTGCTAATTTTGCGCCAACCAATCAGATGTTATTTAACATTTGAAAGCTAACATCTGATTGGTTGGGGCAAAATTAGACACCATTTTTAACGATAAGAACTTTTATTGAATAACCCTGTAACTTCCCACCTGTTTGTTTTTTCTTACTTATGTTTCACTTAAAAAAATGTTCCCTTGGTGCAATTTAATTAATGATGTAATTAGATTCATTTTCATTAACCCTTACAGGTCTCTAAAAACTGTAATAAAGTGATGTTGTAAAAGGTTCATGGAATCAATGATTTTGTTCACACTGCAGATGTGTTGCCCTATGATTTATAAAAGGATTCAGTGCTCTAGAAGTGGAACAGGGTTGAGTCCCTAAATTACATGACCCTAATAATATACTTCCTTAAACCCAGTGAGAGGGTGATCGATTTAGGGACTCTAACAGAGTAATCCTTCTGTGTCCACAATGATTGTGTAAATTCCCTTATCTTGCCTACTAAAATCCTTTTGCTTCAGTTGCTTGTTTGCTGTGGTATATTATTATTCTATTTAAGTCCAATGTGGTTGTGTGAATCCAAGGGCCCTATTTATAAAAGATCGCGTATCGTTATCAAAAATACAGTCGTTATCGTAAAATACGACCGGGTTTTTACCGATAACGACGTTATTTACCGATAACGACCGTTATTTACCGATATGCTTAAATACCGGTCGTTATCGGTAAATACCGGTCGTTATTACGATAGCGACCGTTATTTACCGATAAACGGTCGTTATTTACCGTATCGACCGTTATCGTAATAACGGTCGTTCTCGGTAAATAACGACCGTTATCGGTAAAATAACGACCGTGTCGGTAAAACCCCGGTCGTTATTTTACGATAACGATCGGTATTTTACGATAACGATTTTTAAATAGGGCCCCAATAAACATATATTTTGAGAGACTGCTAACTAAACCCTGTTTACTGGAGTTGCGTTTATTTTTAGGAGAGGGTTATTTAAAAAGATAAAGAAAATCTTTAAATCTTAAAAACTTTTTCATGACTCATTTGTTTTTGGTTAAAAGATCTGCTTTCTTTGCAGAGATTGTCAATTTCAAGACAAAGAAAATCTCGCTGATGAGAAGAACCTTTCTTTGTCTTTCAACAGCACAGGGGATATAGAGTGGTTCATTTCACTCCTGGGAAAAAAACACACTGAGCATGCCTACGACCAGTGAAAAAAGCAGTGTCTTGAGGGCTTGCCATAATGAAAGTTATTTCACACAGATGGGTCTTACTTATATGACCCATGTCATATAGGAGAAGTAGTTAATAAATTTTAATAATCAATCTAGCTGAAAAGGTAGTTCAATGATTTCATTTGCTATATCAATGACTTTCATATTGAATTTTGACTACCATTATTCAGACAATTCCCTTAAAGGGCATGTACAATTAAAAAGTTTTATAAGAGAAAGGCATAGTTTAAAGGGGGAGATTTACCCAGAGCCGCTATCACGTTGGCACGCGTGGGGTAAATCCAAAAGGCATTTACCGCATTGTGATTACTTTTCGTACCCCGCACATTTGTCGCTAATATGGTGTTAAGTCGCGCTGACCAATAGCGAACTGTTTACGTTGACATAAACTCCATATTAGTTAAGTCCAGTTGATGTAAACTGAATACAACAAATATTATTCAGAGCCACAACTTCACAAAGTCTGTGAAGATAGTGAAGAATGGGACATAGGGTGCAGCATTTAGGTTTAATGACTGAAAAGTGGCAGTTGCTATAAAGTCACCCTTTTAATTAACCAGACATTACTTTTATGTCAATGAGTGTGACAAGTGAAAAATTCACTGACTTCTTCATTGACTTCAATATGTGTCAAGCAAATTTTCCCATTAGATAGTTAAATCAATCCTTATAAATAAATAAAAAAACTCCCTTAAAGCGACACTATTAAAGCACTGCCTAAATAAGCAGAGTAAAAAGAATGATAGTATATCATAACCCCCCTAACAAAAATCAGTGCTGCTATAACAAACACTTGCATGAAAAGCCTTAGCTTAAAGATCTATGACATTCAGTTAGATCAACTGGACTAAAAGTTAAATTCTTGAACACGTTTCGCTAGTCAATAATGCCTCAAGGCTGAAGAATAACTTACAAACTCCACGATCCAAGACGTTTGCACTGACTCTTCTGCTGCTGCAGCGTGCACATTACATTCTCAAGAAACAGCATTTGAGGCTCGATTGTAATGGCTTCAGCAGTTGGCCATGATGTCACTGTCACGGCTGTGACTGATGGCCTTACTAGGAAGCAGATGGGAGCCGCGGCAGTGCACCGTGGAGTTTGGAAGTTGAATTTCTCAGCCTGAGAGCATTATTAAAGCATGTAAGTACAACGCATCTGGGGTTTTGGGGGTCCTACATAGATATCCTATTTTGTAGATGGGGTGGACATACCCTTTAAAATGTTAATAGAAATCAAATATATTTATATTTTCTTTTAAATGTTAAATCTTATTTTGTTGCCGCCTCCTTTAAAGGATAAGTACACCCTAAAAAAACTTTAAGTTATTTGCAAGATTTTGTTTTAAAGTAAAGTTGGGTACTTTGGGTACTGATGAAGGGGGAGGAGCCCCAAAACATTGTGTGTTTGATGTTGTGTTGGTTCAATAAAAGTTCTTAAGTTTCCTTGGTGTGCGACTTCCATAAGCTTATTGCCATTTTAAAGTTGGGGTAAAACATTTTTTATTTCTTTTCTGCTAGAAAATTTCTGATTTCCTCCTCCTGGATAAAGTGATCTGCAGCTCCTCCTACAAGATGTCCTGCTCCCTCCACCTTCCTGGGCCTCCGAACGTAATTTCCTGCTGTTACGTTGGCGTGGATGTCAGTGCGCACGCAACGTAACGTCAAGTGCATACGAGTCGAGTGACCGACTGACGCCATGCACACACAGAACTGCAGGAAATTACGTTTGGAGGCCCAGGAAGGTGGGCCTCCATCTCGTTGGGTGGAGCTGCAGATCACTTTATCCAGGAGGAGGAAACCAGAATGTTTCTAGCAGAAAAGGTAGGCTCTGGGGGGGGGGGGGGGGGGGTTAGAGATATATACTTTCATCACTTGTAAGTACTTGCTTACATACCATTTTAACAATTTTTTTTTATTTATTTGACAAATTGTATATAAAGACTTCATTTTGTATTATTTCCTCAATATATTAAAACATCCCACAATTATTTTTTTTAATTTAGCTCTCATTAAAACCCAAAAAGTGTTTACTTGTAATAAACAAAAATTGTGGTAACTAAAATATTATTGTAACTCTTCATTTATATATAACATTATTCAGCTTTTAATAAAATGAATCAATCAATACTAAAATGACATTTTTATTTTAAACTATAAAATAAAATGTTAGTTTTATGGACCAGTTATGGAGAGGATCCTGGTTCTTTTGCCCTAGTCATGTGTTCTTCAAGTAAAAAAGAACTGAAATGATATAGCAGGGATATCCTTATAAGAGGTTTCAGATTTATTTGTAGTAAATTATGCTGCAAAGATAAATGATCTTTGTCGTTACTTTTTTTACTTGTTTCAAGAGTAATGAAACATGCACAGCAATTTATGCCATGTCTTATGGAAATAACCCAAATGGATAGAGTTGTGCGGTAGTCAGTATTCTGTAGGTACAGTGCTTGTAGGCACTGATTATGTTTTAATGTATTAATCACTTTCTTAAATGTCAGTCACATTTCTCTGTACACAGCAGGGTTTTTATATCAGCAAAATTTATATTCTTTTTTGCCTTGAAAGGTGCCGTATAATTAAATCCTTTTAATGTGTTGCCGCCTCTTAAATACAACAAATCCACAGTGACTACATAATTTTATGTCAGAACAATAGATCTGAATAAGTAATGGAAGTTGAGCCATACTAGTTAATAATAGGAGAGACCTTGGACTATAGATTTAAAATATTCATTACATTTTTCCACCGTAGTCACATAACAGGGCTATGTATCAAAAACTGCTATTGTCTTATTGCCCCTTTGGCAATGCAATGAGCCAATTGTGGCTCTCGGTGCATTGCAAATGGAGTTTGCCTGTTGCGAATGTTTAATGTCACAACTGCCATTAGTTGTGTCTTAAAGTCACATAATTCTTGGTACACGTGTTAAAGACTTTAAGACCAAATGGCCGATAATGACTTTCATACATAACTCTGATAATTTGTAGACTGAAGAAAAAAAATACACTTGACATTGGTAAATGGAATTAGTAACATAGAAACTGTTTCCATACGTCACTATAATGCCAGCCACACACTATATCGACATTAGATGTTCGGCTGTCTAATCTACAGTATCTAATTTCTTTAAAGTGTTTTTTGGAGCAGATGTTCTTACCTTTTGACATTCCTCCCGGCCATTCTTTTGCAATAGCTAGTTAATCGCAAAAAGAACAGGTGAGGCAGTCATATGACTTAAAAAACATAATGTAAGACTTAAATAGCATGTCCATCCATGATCTGTTGCTGACAATGATGTCACGGACAATAGCTGACAGCTGCAACCAGGAAGCAGAGTGGCTGTCAGCAGCAGAGTCACACTGTTCTCTACTTGCTCGAAACACTTGCAACATGAGCAGGGTGGCAGGTCTTGTAGTATGTTCCTGGGCATTGGGGATGGTAAGTAAAACGGATATGGGGTTTGTGGGGGGGGCTTAACCAGTGTATGAAATTTAATTTTATGGATGGACATGCCCTAAGAATTTTCATCTAGACTAAGATCAAATGTAAATATAAAAACAATGATTAATATGCAAGTTCTACAAACTATAAAATTAAATAAATAAAGGGCATGTTCACCCTTAAAACAAATAACTGGTCAGTTACCTGCCTCCAACTCCAACTGTTATATTTTCCCGCATTACTAACTAGATATTTAAGGATTATTATGTCCCAATTCTGGCCAGAGTAAGTGGACCCTCCCTGACATACAAACCAACAATGATTTCTGTTTCACCTGCTGCCTTCTCGCACATGCTCGAGATATAAAAAGCTCTTTAGGCAGAGGGAGGAGGCAGATACCTTTGCCAGAAAGGAACTTATCATTAAAAAATGGTTATAAATGCATGTAATAAATTGGGGGAGAATAGCAGATGGGGCTGAAGGCAGATAACTGACAAGTCACCAGTTTTATTGTTTAGGGAAGACATGCTCTTTAAGTGTGCTGGACTTGAAATTTGTTATATAATTAGAATCTGTCTCCATATGCATATGTAGTAAACCATTTCCTTTATATATTATGTTTACATATATATACACATACATAATACAAAGTATGTATGCATATAGTATGTGCATGTGTATGTATGAGAAGAATAAAAAGGTACAGCAGTCCCAACTTTGGATCAATGATGAATTTATTAATGTACCTAAATTTAAAGATATACTATTTGGTTTAGGACTTGAAAACAGGATTCAAGTTTTTTTTCTTAATATTTATTCCTACATAAACTGTGTAAGTCCTTTGGGGCGTTGCAATGTTGGGAAGGTTCACCAAATGAGGACAAACTTGTGCTACCAGAGTTTCAGGATTGGCAAGGTTTTTTTATTGTTTTGCAGGGCTTGAACCATTTTCCAACATTATGGATATAGTGCAACAACTTACAGGGCAGTTTAACCAGAGACACAATCTCTCGGCTCTGAGCAATTCAATATTACAGCGCTTGGGTGTCTTTTGAGAAACGTGCAGCTACCACAATTCAAGGCTAAAAGGGCAAATCTATCCCTCAATTTAAAATGTGTATATAGGTAAATTAGCCCACCCCAAACCTCTTAACTGCAATAGTAGAAAGTGAGAGATGTAAGTAAGGCCAAGGGAAGTGGAAAGTGTACTTTTTCTGCATAACAGATTAGCAGTCAGCTTCTAACTATTATAGTTTTGGGGGTAATTTACCTTTATATAATTTTAAAAGTCATACAGGGAGATTCAATAAAATTCTTATCGTTGAAAATGGTGGTAATTTTTTCCCAAACAACCACATGTTAGTTTTCAAATGTTAAATAATATTTGATTGGTTGGGGAAATTAGCACCATTATAAACAATAAGAAGTTTTATTGAATCTCTCTGAAGTATCTCTTATAAGTAGGTTAATAGGGGCTAAATCCATAACGGTGCAAACATTTGGCTCATACTATAAATTTGCTGTAACCTGTGGTATTCATTTGCAGTATATTCAGTTAGATAACACTTGATTGGTTTCCGCAAAACTTAACTATTTATTGCATCAGGTCTACAGGGTAAGTACTGATAGACGATTGCTGTAGAATATTGCTGTATTGCCCTGTAGATTTTAAATTGGAAATCCTTCTTTCTCTCTAGAACATTTTTTAAATATCTGAAAGAGACGTCCTTACCTGTGTGAGCTCTTGAATGATATAATCTCTTAGCGGAAGTTACCATATAGTGGAAAGTTGGTTAGGTAAGGATCATCTCTTAGCAATCCATTTACAGCCCAATTACCTAGTAGCTGAAGCTTGACCTGTATAGAATCTGATGCACTGTGTATCTTTAAAAACATTTGGAAATTACACCCCCACCCCCAAAAGGCAATTGAAAACCCCCACTTATCCAATTATATGTCCCTGAAACCTGTAAAAATGTCCAGCAAAAAGGAATAGTAATAAGTAATTCATTTTTGTTGTTATAAAAACTAATGGAAAAAACAGGTATAGCATTAATTTTTTTATTTTTAAAGCCAAAACTGCCACTAGTGGGTAATATTATATAATGATTTGCATATGCATTACTAACCTCAAACATGGATAGAAAAAAAGATTATAAAAATTACCTAGACAGGAAAGTATACCTAGAATATTGTGGTTCTTTGTTCTGTAACAGTTCTTTCAATAGTGACTGTATAATGTATATTCTGTGGTTCTTGTTCTGTACCACGTCTCTTTCGAATTTGGTGGACTCCATATGCTAAAAAATATTCAGCAGTAACTGGATATTCCACCTTACTATATAGCAATCCAGAGGAGCTGTACTGGGCCTTATACCATTTTCCTCTGGGCACTTCCCAGTTGGCGCTCCATATATCCCCGACCACCTATATCCATTGCCGGCCTTAGGATAAATAGCACCCTGTGCAAGATTTGTTACTGACGCTTAGCATCCAACCCCCCCCCACCAAAAAAAAATGGGCACACACACAATACTCCGTTAAATGCTGCAGTTTCAAATCATGTACCCCACCTCCGTTTAATGTCTTTTAGTATCTTCAGTGCGTGCTGTATATATGGTGCGTACATCATTATGTAACAAGTAACATACTAAATGCACAGACAGAAAAGCAACAGATACAGAAATCTAAGTAAAAATTATATGGTTGGGGCTTGTATGTGGTGAGGGGCTGATACATATATTTTATCTGGAGGACCGTAATAGAGGGGCTGTGGCACTGATGCACAACTTTGAGCTACAGGTCTGTGACCTAAGACTCCCAGCTGTCGCCCCTCTGGTAAAGCAACCGTGCGGTCGCACAGGTCGCCCATATCAAAGGCCGGCCCTGCCTATATCTCCAAAAAGGGGCACTGGCATAAAGACTGAAATTCAAACATTAACCCTGGAGACAATGCTGTGCAGCCTCTAGGTACCTGCCAGTTTGACCTCCCAGGTGTTATGCTCCCCAGACACTGATAGTAAACGAAACTAAATACCCAAAGCTAAAAGCCTTCTCAGGAGTTGCCCCTATACCCATTGGAGAACAGAATTTGAGGAGTGGCAGGAGGCTGCTATGCAGATGCTAGAGGATTGTTCTTGCAGAGACTGTTTAAAGGCATTCGAATAGTGTATGGCACATGTGATAATCCTCATACTTGGCTACAGATGTTTCAAAGTTTAAGAAAGGGAGGAGAAAGAGGATGTTTCTGCTTTAATCCGACTGTTAAAAGATGTTCTGTGGAAGCTGGTGTCTAAAATATCATATCTATTGGAGAAGTTAATGAAAAACAGCGAAACCAGCTCATGTATGGGATGCTAGGGGGCATCTGTAAACATTGAACACTTGGTGAGCTTATGAACAAGGTAAAAAAAACTAAATACAGAGCTCTGATATATTGAATTCCCTAATAATCCTGAGAACTGCTCTTGTCAAAACCCGCAAAACTACAGGAAAAAGAAGGTCAAGAGTGTGACAAAGAAGAAAGTATTCAAAGTATAGGCCCCGGATTACATGGTGGAGTGTTCAGTTGGGGGCAGACTGGGCATCGAGTCCATCTGTATAATCTACCCATGATCAGATAAACATTAAAAGCAAAGTTGGTAACTGTCTAGGAGCAGGAGAAGAAGGCTGTAACCTATAAGTGTTCCTGGTGTGGGATGCAGATGACATTTACTTGCTTGTAAATAAGGACCGATTATCTGTTCCCATCCTAATTAGTTATAATTGATAGAGCAGCCTAGGCCGAGAAGAAACTAGAAGAACCACACTGACACGAGTGTTCAGTATGCAAAAATGCTTCTTTGCTTTATTGTTAGTCACAATGGGTTATGTAGGTTAGGTGGGGGGGTGTTGATTGGCACACATTAGTGTGGCAAGGGTCTTTATATTTCTTATTAGGCTATTGTAGCTCTCTTTCAGGAGTCATATGCAGAGCATCCTTGTGGAGAGATTCCTCTTGTACATTCATCTAGCAGAGCTAAGCGTATCTAGTTTATCAGTTGAGTAGGAAAACAGAGATGAGCATATCATATGGTATTGAATCATCCAGGTTAGAAGAATAAACAACCAAAATATAGTAATGAGACAGAGCGGAGGGGTAGCTGGAGGGGCTGGTCTTGCTTCTAGTAAAAAAAAAGTATTTTATTTCAACCCTCACATATCCATTACATGTTCAAGTACATTTCCTAAAACACTATGTAATGAACATTTCTTGGATCATTTTTAACAAAAAACTGGATTAGTGAAAGATTTTTAAAAAATGTATTTCAACGATACACTTACATTGTTGGCTGTGATGTGCAGCCTGGAGCCTCTTCCTGCCCCACTTCTGCCTGATGTGGGGTATAGAGTGGGTGGAAGACTCGTCCTCTAATGTTATTAAATAAAAAAAGACAATGATATATCGAGGGTATTTCTAGCATTTATAAAAATAAACTTTTCAGATGATTAATCAAGATTTCTTTTTGACAGTAGTTGCCCCCGTAGGTGGGAATAGCTGTGGGGGTTCATGGGTATATTTTTGTTGGATAATGTGGAAGAATAGTTAATAGATCATGTGTACTGCACGTCTGGAACCAAATTTTGTGTCTTTAGCTCAAAACCTGAGGGACAAGATACAGTCCAAAAAAAGGGGGCAATAAAGGGGAATGAGAAATAGAAAAACTACGATCTGTCTCTCTCAAGTCAAATTATGGATTTGTTGAAATTTATTTATAATGTATTTATTTATATGTATTATAAAAAAAAAATAATTTTACAAGGTAATAAAAAGATAAAAAATTACATAGGATGCACTTACGTGCCAGGTACACACCAGGTGCCTCATCTGGGGCCAGGTGCCTCATCTGGGATGGGGAGGTGCCTGGAGGGGCAGGTTGATGGCAGATCTAAAAAAAATATATATATTTTTACTCTCACTGTCATTACATGTTCGAGTACATTTCCTAAAACACCACATGGTAACATTTCTTGAATATTTTTCAAGAAATATGCAATAAACATTAGGATAAAAGGCTAGGCCACATTAGCACACATGTATTTTGATGTGTGGTTTCAATAAACACTTTGAATTCACCTAAGGTGTGCGACTCCAATAATCCAGAACTGCAACATTAGCACACACTAGTGGGGCCCAATTGTTGTGGCCACTGTAGTGCACTGCAGTCCATTTTTTTTGCACGACAGGCTGCACTTACATTCTGGCTGCCGCCAGGGCCTCTAAGCTGCCTCTTCTGGTGGGGACGGTGGTGGCGGGGCAGTTGGGGATGGTGGTGGCGGGGGGGGTATCAGAGGAAGATCATCTGCAAGTTAAAATGTAAAAATACATGATATATCTGAAACTTCATTATGTACTTTGAATTTGGCTTGAAAAGACGATTTATAAGGTAATGTGTTATAGTTGCATTAAAAGTCAATAACAATAATTCTATAGCTATGGTTTAATATTTCATTCGGCAAATACTTATATTTTTATTATGTGTTGTAGCCATGGAAAGGAAAAAGTTGGTTGGGTATAGGGGAGCATCAGTGCTGTGTGTACTCACATCTGTATAGGGTTGGTGGGTATCATTTTTAATTTTGAGTGTAAAAATAAACTTTTTGAAGATTTCATTTTACTTTGTTACCCTTTAAACAGGGCTGTCGTGGGGAAACAGAGGGTGGGTTAGTAGGTGTGTTTACCTGTATCTGTGTAGGTATCAGTTGCATTTATAAGAGAAAAAAAAGAATTATGATCAAGATTTCATTTTTTACTATAGTTACCCTTTGAACAGGGCTGCCATGGAAACAGAAGGGTGGGTCAGTAGTGTTGTTTACCTGTTGTCTGTGTGGGTATCAGTTTGCATTTATAAGTGGGGGGGGGAAATCACTTTTTATGATTGATCAAAGATATGATTTTTACTTTAGTTACCCTTTTAAATAGGGCTGCCATGGTAATGGAAGGATGGATTAGTAGCTGTGTGTACCTGTGTCTGTGGTGGGTATTGATGCATTTATATGTGAAAAAAAATCACTTTTTAATGATTGATAAGAATACGTTTATCTTTACTTTACCTTTATTTACCCTTTAAATAGGGCTGGAAACAGGAACAAGGTGCCTTATAAGAAGATAATAATAATAATAAACCAGTGAATGAGAAATAGAAAGAACTGGGAGCTGTGTCTCTCTCAAGCCAAATTAATGGATTTGTAAAGGATTTAAAAATATATATATTTTAATTTGTCAGAAAATGTGAAATAAATTATTTTACACTTATTTAAATAGAGTAATAATAATATAAATGATACTTGCTTCCATTGATTGTGCACAGCTTTAATGTAATGAGGCCTCTGCTCTTTAAATCTGACCACTGCTTTGTAGACATAGGACAGTGGTCTCTATAGGAAGTGGGTGGAGCGATGCTGGAGCCCTCCATAATTCTCCTCTTCCTCCACTGTATATGCCTGGTTCCAATGGCGAAAGAGTCGTAACCCTTGCCAGAAGGTACCTGGTTATGTACTGCTGCTCAGTGAATTGCCATTTTGATGAATTTCAAACAGGAAAAAGCAGTATATCTTTGAATTTTGGATCCAGTCCGCATTTTCGGAAATTTAAGATTTTGGAAATTTCTGTATTTCAGGAATTTCCGTTTTTGAAAAATCGGGAATTTTCGGGGCCCGTATTTTCGAAAATCTCGTAATTACGAGGAACGCAAAAAAATCAAAAGCGCACAAATTTCCGGAACCGGGCAGTATTTTTTTAAGATTGTTGGCATTGATACTTGTTCCCAGACCATTTCCAATGTCCCACAGCCATTACTCTAGGTTAACATTGCTATTTTAACCATTATTTTAGGCGGAAATTTCTGAACTTTATTTCCCATTGATTTAATGGCGGATTCGCGGATTATCAAATTTTTGAATTTTTTCAAAAATCTGCGAATCCTCGAGCGGAATGGATTTTCGAAAATTCTGACATCTCTACTTGTAAACGGTGTACCTGCTACCGCACTGTTTGACGCAGGTTCTCAATTGATTACTAGTCATATTCCTTTGCGTCTGTTAGCCCTGTACTTGTCTATACCAGTCTTTGGTGTGGGGAGAGGGTCCTGTTTACAGTATATGTATGGCTGTCTTGAAGTGCAACTACACATCCTGGGTTAGTAGGAAACAATGATCCTCCCTTAAAAGTCATTGCTTACATGAATCCCTCTCCAGGTGGAAAAATGTCTACACCTAATTGTTGTCTCATGTGAAAGTGTTGAGAAAGCTTTCATTAAGTTTACAGCCGAGAGAAGGTACCCCCGACCATATTGCCAGTAGCTCCAGAGCTGCAAGAGATTCGTAGACATTTGCTCCTGAATCTCCGGGGGTTGTGTTGGAAACCTTGGCATCCAGTGGAACTTCCTTCAGGGGGAGTGAAAATGCTCGGGTCAATGGGAAAGTGTACCTGCTTCAAGTGGAGTTTCTTTCTGTTAGAAACTGAACATGAAAAGGCTTCAAAGAATGTCGGGGAATAGTTCTGGAGAGTAAGGACTAACGTTGTAAATGCCCTAGAACTGATGTGGTCACTGTAAAAAACATCACTCTCATTCAATAGTAATTTCAGCCTGGCAGACAGTAGCCCACTGCTACCCGTGGGAATCTTTATACTTTTACCTGTCAAATGGGAGTGTCAGAGAATTAGTAAAATATTAATCTTGATGATTCTGATGACCCTGTCACGAACTTACCTGCCGCTCCGCCCCGCGCCGACTACACTTCCGGGTGGGCGGCGTCATAGACGTCATGTCGTCTGTCGTCACGACGCCAACACGCTGGGTGGCGCGAGAATTCAAAGCCGGCATTCTCCTGGACCAGGTGCCTGATAGTAGCATTAGCTACCCTGTCTCTCTTGGACTCACCTGCTTGGATCCTGTCCTCTCCTGCTCCAACTACTTACCTTTCCCGCTCCAGAGACTACCTACCTTGCCTGCTCCTGTGACCACTACCTAGCCTGTTCCTGTGCCTTACCCTGTGTTCCAGTATTCAGCCTACAGTTCCCAGCAGCACTTGTTCCTGTTCCAGCCTACAGTTCCCAGCAGCACCTTGTTCCAGCATCAGCCCACAGTTCCCCGCTGCACCTTGTTCCAGCATCCAGCCTACAGTTCCCAGAAGCTCCTGTTCCAGTATTCAGCCTACAGTTCCCAGCAGCAACTTGTTCCAGCATCCAGCTACAGTTCCCAGCAGCTCCTTGTTCCAGTATTCAGCCTACAGTTCCCAGCAGCACCTTGTTCCAGTTCCCAGCCTACAGTTCCCAGCAGCACCTGTTCCAGTAACCTGCCTACAGTTCCCAGCAGCACCTTGTTCAGAATCCAGCCTTCGTTTCCCCGCAGCCTCTGTGTCCTGCATTTTCGGACTATACGCCTCCTCCTAAGCGTACTTGTAAGTATCCCGGCCGCCCGGCCGTTTGTTACACCCCCCGAACACCGATAGATGTTGGAGTGTAGACTGGTACAGTTCAGGTGTGGTTTCTTATAATATGGACGTGGGGGTGTGCTAAAAATGTGAATACACCATACAATTAAAAGACAGCAGTTCTTTAGAGAAAGGTCTCGGCAAATACCACCCAAAGATTTTGATGATGTTGGAGACTATTTAAAAAGATGAAAGACCAACAGATTATTGTGGAATCCGAAGTCCTTGTGCTTCACCTATAGTTAATGTTTGAAAGAAAATGGAAGTGTTCGCTTATGTGTGGACTCTAGAACACTAAACAAGTGCACAATTTCTGATCAGTACACACTGCCATGTATTGATGAGGCACTTGATGCTTTGCAGTGCTTGGTTCTCAGTGATGGACTTAAGATCTGGATATTACCAAATTCCTATGTCTGCAGAAGATCAGGAAAAGACAGCTTTTATTTGCCCTTGAGGTTTCACCCAATTTGCCCAAATGTTTTGAAGGATAAATGCTGGCTCCAGCTACCTTTCAGTGTCTATGGAAAAGGTCCTGGGAGACTTGAATCCAAGGAACTGCATGGTTTACTTTGATGACATAATTGTTTTCAGCTCTACCCTGGAGGAGCATGATAAAATATTGTTCAGGTGGCTTAAGCATCTTCGAAAAGGAAGGCCTGAAACTCGATTGACAAGTGTAAGTTTGTCTGCAAATCCATGCGTTTTATTTTACACATTGTATCCGGCAAGGGCATTGCCACTGACCCAGAAAAGGTAGCAGCTGTGCTAAATGGCCACCCACCAGCAGTATAATTGAGCTGAGATCCTCCTTGGGATTTTGTAGTATTATCAGAGGTTGTTAACAGTTACTCTAAAATTGCCTATCACTAAATGAACCGTTGAAAGGGGACAAATTAAAGAACACAAAGATACTCTTGTTAAAAAAGAAATGGACCTCTGATTGTGAGGAAGCTTTTACAACATTGAAGCAAAAACTCACAGAAGCACTGTACTTGCGTATGCTGATCACAAAAGCCTTATGTTTTACATGTGATGCTAGTTACAAGTAGGGAAAATTTTCGAAATTATGAGGATTTCTCGTATTTTCGAAAATTTTCGAAATTACGAGGATTACTCGTATTTTCGAAAATACGAATTTTCTAAAATTTTCTAAAATTTTTGAAAAACTATGAGATTTCTCGTAATTCGAGGATATTTTCATTTTAATGCTGATTATTACACACGTTATGCCCAAGCTTATCCCACTAACGATCAGAAAGCTGTGAGGGTAGCAAAAATGTTTTTTGTACCTTATGGGCTTCCCAATCAAATTCACTCAGACTAAGAGAGAGACTTTGGGGCATATTTATAAAGGTTCGTTAAATTTTGCGGCCGTTTTCGCGGACATTAAAGCATAAATCGCTTTACCGCGATTTATAAAAGTCCGAAAACTCCGCGAAAAGTTACGAAGCATAACCTTTCGCGCGATACTTACCTGTTACCGCCGCTTCTATTTATAAAGCGGCGGCGGTACTGGGTTCGCTCGGCTAGTATCGGCTAGTATCGGCCGATACTAACCTCCCGCGGCGGGGATGGGCAGGCAACCCGCGGCGGGTGGTCGCACCCGCCCCGGGAGAAACGCCCACCCCGCCCCCACCCCCCGCAGCGCAGCGGCGACCCACCGCCGCCGCCGCTTCAGCAGCCCTCCCAACCCGTTCCCGTTGCGGCATCTCGGAACGGGAGGCTAGGAGGGGCTGCCGGGAAGGGGCCGCAGCAGGGGTTGCGACCACCCGCCGCGCACCCCCTCCCCGGAACCCCTCCAAGCCCCCCGCCCCGGCCGCTCCGCCGCAAGGGGCCCTTTAAGGGCCGGGGGGGGGGTCCCGGTTCGGAGCTGCGGCACCCCCTAAGCCCCAAAAGGCCCTTCTCAGGGCCCGTGGAGGGAGCCTCCACCCCCCAGCGGCTCCCTCCGTCCCTCCCCCCGGGAGCGGCCGGGGGGGGGCTTGGAGGAGTTACCGGGGAGGGGGTGCGCGGGCGGGTGGTCGTGACCACCTGCTGCGGCCCCTTCCCGGCAGCCCCTCCTAGCCTCCCGTTCCGAGATTGCCGCGAGCGGGGAACGGGTTGGGAGGGGCTGCTGGGAAGCGGCGGCGGGTGGTCGCCGCCGGGGTGGGGCGGGTGGGCATGCCCGCCCCCTTAGGAGCGGCGTGGGAAGGGATTTTAAGTCCCTTCGCGGCGATACTATACAGTTCGCCGCGAAGGGGCTTAAAATTACCGCAGCACATCGCGGCGCGACAGGTATCGCGGGAATAGCGCTCGCCGTTATAAATACGGCGATAGCGCTATTTTCGCGGCCGCGATGTGCGGCGGTAATTTTTTTGCGCTAACATCGTTTCTTTATAAATATGCCCCTTTGAGTGCCGACTGATAAAGGACTTGTTAAGTCTACTGAATGTTGAAAAACGTCATACTACTCCCTATCATCCTGAGGGGGATTCCCTTCCTGAATGGTTTAATGGATAAGTACACTGTAAAAACAAGTTAAGTGTAATTGGAAGTAGCAGTCAGCGTAATCATTGAATTCATAAGAAAATCCATTCATTAAAAATAGTTAAAGGGCATGTCCACCCCCCCAAACTAAACTTTATCCCACTGCTCGCCCCACTGTGGAATGTTAAAAAAAGCCTACAAGAGATTTTCTCCTATATCCTAGCCAGGCATGCCTGCTTGAGCTCCCCAAACCACTAAAGGATTGTTTTCACCATTACAAGGCAACTAAGCTAGAGGGAGATGCTCAGGACTGGTGTAGCCTGATCTTTAAGATTTACAGACAGAATCGTCTGCCATCTTTAAAGATCTTTACAGTGTGCACCCAGCTTTAGGGATTCCTTATTACCTGCTGATTGTAGGACACTCTTAATGTGAATTGATGGACGCCTGAATAGGCTGGAGGCAGGGGTGTCCCTAGGGTTTTTGGCACCTGAAACAACTTTGAATGCCGCCGCCGCGGGAAAAGTGGGCGTGGCGTCTGTGTGTGGGCGTGGCTTGGTGTGTGGGTGGGGCTTGTCGCGCGGGGTGGCAAATTTCATAATTTTGTTTTTGAAAATGGTTATTTATACGCTCTCTCTATTTTTAGAAACACTAAAATGTTGGTGCAACTGGTACATTACATTAGAAAGCCCTACCATATCTGTAGAATAAAAGATGTTGGCCAAAGATTTGTAGCCCTGCTACACACGTCAAGGTAGACTCTTTCAGCAGGGCCCTAACTATTATCTAGATTATATATTTTATATACAGATAATATAATTAATATAGATTATTTATCTATTTTTCTATTGTCTATCTATCATCTCTGCTATCTATTATCTATCTGTCTATCTCTGCTATCTGTCTATCTCTGCTAGCTGTCATCGCTATCTCGTATCTGTCTATCTCTGCTATGTCTATCTCTGCTATCTATCTATCTCTGCATATCGTCTATCTATCTATCTCTGCTATTATCTACATATTATCTATCTATCTATGCTATTTATATCAGCACTTGTATTATCATCTCATATCTACTATCTATCTATCTATCTATCTATCTATATATATATATCTATTATTATCTATCATCTCGATATTATCTATCTGCTATCTATCTATCTAATCTATCTATCTCTATATCTATCTCTTCTATCTGCTATATATCTAGCTATCTATCTATCTATCTATCTCTATCTATCTCTGCTGTTATATCTATCTATCTATCTTATCTATCTCTAAGTGTCTATCTATCTATCTCTGCTTATGATCTTCTATCTTCTATCTATCTATCTATCTATCTATCTATCTAATCTAATATCTCTGTATCTAACTACTCTGCTATCATCTATCTCTGCTATCTATCTATCTCTGCTATCTATCTATTCTACATATCTCTCTACTATCTATCTCTCTATCTATCTCTCTATCTATCTATATCATCTATCTAATCTATCATCTATCATCTATCTCTCTCTCTATCTATTATTTTCTATCTCTGCTATCTATCATCATCACTATCTCTGCTATCATCACTATCTACTATCTCTGTATCTATCTATCTATCTAGCTATCATCTATCTTATCTATCTATCTCTGCCTATCTGATCTATCTCTGCTATCTATCTATCTCTGCTATCTATCTATCTCTGCATCTATCTATCTATCTCTCTAAGTTCTATCTATTGTATCTATCTATCTATCTATTCTGTATCTATCTATCTATCTATCTATCTACTATCTATCTATCTATCTATCTTAAGTTCTATCTATCTATCTCTGCTATATATCTATCTATCTCTGCTTCTATCTATCTAACATCTACTGCTATCTAAATATCTCTGCTATCTACATCTCTGCTATCTAACTATCTTGCTATCTATCTATCTCTGCTATCTCTCTATCTCTGCTATCTATCTATCTCTACTATCTATCTCTACTACATCCTCTATCTATCCTCTATCTATTCTCTATCTATCTATATCTTATATCTATATCTATCTCTATATCTATACTCTACTATCTATCTTCTATCTATTCATCTGATCTATCATCTATCTCTGCTATCTTATCTATCTATCTATCTATCTACTGCTATCATCTATCTATCTAGCATCATCTATCTATACTATCTATCTCTGCTATATATCTTATCTCCTATCTATCTATCTTGCTATCTAGCTATCTCTGCTATCTATCTATCTCTCTAATTCATCTATTCTCTCTGCTATCTATATATCTATGCTATCTATCTACTATTATCTATCTATCTATCTATATCTATCTATCTATCTATCTCTAGTTCTATCTACTATCTCTGCTATCTATCATCTATCTATCTATCTATCTATCTATTATCTATCTATCTATCTATCTATCTCTAATTATCATTATCTCTGCTATCTATCTATCTATCGCTGTTCTATCTATCTATCTAACTATCTCTGCTATCTAACTATCTCTGCATATAACTATCTTGCATATCTACTATCTCTCTATATCTATCTATCTGATTATCTATATCTGCATCTATCTATCTCTGCTATTATCTCTCTATCATCTCTTATCTATCTCTGCTATATCTCTCTATCTATCTATATCTATCTATATCTATTATCTAATCTATCTCTCTACTCTCTATCATCTATCTATCTATCTACTATCTATCTCTGCTTATCTATCTATCTATCTATGAGTATATCTATCTATCATCTCTGCTATCTATCTATATCTGCTATCTATACTATCTCTGCTATCTATCTATCCTGCTATCTATCTATCTCTGCTATCTATCTATCTCTGCTATCCTATCTATCTTAAGTTCTATCTATCTATCTCTCTATCTATCTATACTCTGCTATCTATCTATCTCTTATCATCTATCATCAGTATCTATCTATCTATCTTCTTGCTATCTATTATCTCTGTATCTATCTATCTCGTATCTATCATCTCTGCTATCTTAGCTATCTATATCTCTGCTATCTATCTATCTCGCTATCTATTATCTCTAAGTCTATCTATCTATCCTAATCATCACTATCTCTAGTTCTATCTCATCTATCTCTGCTATCTATCTATCTCTGCTATCTATCTATTCTCTAAGTTCATCTATCATCTCAGTTCGATCATACTATCTCTAAGTTATATCTATCTATCTTGCTATCTATCTATCTCTGCTATCTATCTATTCTGCTATCCATCTATCTCTGCTATCTATCACTCTATCTCTGCATATATCTATCTCTGCTATCTATCTAATCTTGCTATCCATCTATCTTCTTATCATCTCTCTGCTATCCATCTATCTCTGCTATCTTCACTCTATCTTGCTATCTATCACTATCTTTTGCTATCTATCTATCTATCTCTGTCATCTATCTATCTATCTCTGCTATCTATCTATTCTGCTCTATCTAATCTAATCTATCTATCTATTATCTATCTATAATCTATCTCTGACCTATCTCTGACTATCTCTGCTATCATCTCTATGCTACGACTATCCTCTGCTATCTATCACTCATCTCTGCTATCTATCCACTCTCTATCTATCTATCTATTCTTCTATTATCTACTCTAAGTCTATCTATCTATCTACTAAGTTCTATCTATCTATCTATCTACTGCTATCTATCATCTCTGCTATCTATCTTCTCTGCTTTATCTATCTATCTACTAAGTTCTATCTATCTCTAAGTTCATCTATCTATCTATCTCTGCATCTATCTATCGCTAGCATCTATCTATCTGATATACTATTCTATCTATCATCTATCTATCCTATAATCTATCTGCTATCCATCTATCTCTGCATCTTCACTCTATCTACTGCTATCTATCTATCTATCTATCTATCGCTGCTATCTATCACTCTATCTCTGCTATCTATCTATCTATCTCTGCTATCTAATCGATCTCCCTGCTATCTATCTATCTCTGACTATCTATCTATCTATCTAAGTTCTATCATCTCTCTCTAAGTTCTATAATATCTATCTCTAAGTTATCTATCTCTAAGTCTTCTATCTATCTATCTCTGCTATATCTATCTCATCTCTGCTATCTATCTATCTCTGCTATCCATCTATTATCTCTGCTATCTATCTATCCACCTATCTTCATCCACTATCTCTGCTACACCTATCTATCCATCTCTGCTATCCATCTATACTTGCTACCACCTATCTGCTATCCACCTATCTCTGCTATCCATCTATCTATCCTTATCTATCCATCGATCTATCCATCTATCTCTGCTATCCATCTATCTATTCGTATCTATCCTATCTATCATCGCTGCTATCCATTATATCTGCTATCCATATATCTATCCATCTCTGATATTTATCTATCTTCTTGCTATCATCTATCTTGCTATCATACTATCTTGCTATCCATCTATATTATCTATCATCTATCTATCTCTGCTATGTAGCTATCTTCTGCTATCTATATATCTATCTATCTCTGATTATTTATCTATCTTGCTATCTATCTCTATCTATCTATCCATCATACTACTCGCTATTATCTACTATAATATATATATATATATATATATTTATCTATCTATCGTTTATCTATCTATCTATCTATCTATCTCTATTATCTATCTATCTCTGCTATCTATATATCTATCTATCTCTGATATTTATCTATCTATCTCTGCTATCCATATATCTATCTATCTCTGCTATTTATCTATCTCTGCTATCTATCTATCTATCTATCTCTGCTATCCATCTATCTATATTATCTATCTGTCTACCTCTGCTATCTGTCTACCTCTGCTATCTGTCTACCTCTGCTATCTGTCTACCTCTGCTATCTGTCTACCTCTGCTATCTGCCTACCTCTGCTATCTGCCTATCTATCTATCTATCTATCTACCTACCTACCTACCTACCTACCTTTCTCTCATCTATCTATCACTGTCTGTTTATCTATCTCCCTACCTACCACCCCCCTGTAGCCAGCCAGCCCGACCCTGCTGTCACTGTCAGGAAGGAGTTAGAAGAAAAAAAGAAGGTAAAAGAACTTAGGCGGCAACTTAATTTTTTAAAAAAAAAATCACTTACTGTAAGTCTGTAGACTGTAACCGACTGACTTTCGGCTCCTGTCTTCGCCCCGAGTAAAGCACTGCACAGCTGCTGCCCAATCCACTGCTCCTCACTCACCAGGCCGCTGCTCCGCTCTGCAACTAACAGCCGATTCCCTCCTGGGCGCGTAAGTCAGGTGACGTCACTTATGTCCCTTACGCAATAACGCAAAGCGCGCCGCTGCGCGCGGAAACCTTTCTGGCCAATCAGAAAGGTAGCAGGGGGAAATTTAAAATTTTTTTTATTTCCAGCGCTCCTATTGGGTCCGAACTTCCGGGTTCCCGGCACTTCAACTTTGGTAGCCGCAGTTATGGGTTCTGGGTCCCGATATTCCACCGACTGATCACGGACTTATTGCTAAGGATAAGGATGTGCTGCTAAGGTAAATGCTGCGCTTTAATAGAGGGGAAATGCCGCCTATTATTTTTTTGGGTCTGGAGTGCCGCCGTGAGCAACTGTTTCACGTTGCTTCATGGTAGGAGTGGCGCTGGCTGGAGGCACACCTTGGCCATACATGCCGGTTGCATGGCAACTGCTGGCATCAGTTGTATAATTTTATCAGTTATGTTTATAAAGTTGGTAATGCAGTCCAATAAAAAAGCTGTGGCCATGTTTTCATTCATACAAATGTGTAAGTGTATTTATTTAGGCGACAAATGATCAGGGTGGTTGGGTTCATGGCAAGCCGTACACCCTCCTGCTCCTCAATGGCCATAAATGTAGTTAGCGGGGCTGCACTACAAACTGATTGCATTTAAACTGCATTAACGCTGACTCAATCTTGCTGCATGTGTTTTTAATTGGCATCCTCTGTTTTTTCATTGACCTGAAAACCATTCTTAGGCTATTTCACTTTTTCAATTTATTTACTTCACTTTAGGATATGCTGTATCAATTTCCTAGTGAATTATTAAATAATTTTCCCATTCACTGACTGCATTACTAGAACCGACCCCTTTCCAATCCGCTTAGCTATTGGCAGCCTTTCTCCAAGGTCCGCCATTGGCAAGTTTCTGCTTTTACCAGAATAACATTAGGTTTAGTACTGAACTAAGCTTTATTAGTACAGTTCCCTGCTACCAGGAAAGTTCATTGGGTAAATGATACTTCAGAACCTAACATGCTAATTAATCATTGTTGCCTACTTGGTGGAGTACAGTAATTCAACATGGTATAGATGGCAGATTATTCACTCTAATTGCTGGTAAAAAAATCAGGGGTATTGGTACATTTGACAAAGTCAGAAGATTAGGGAGGTCTCACATTTATAAATATAGTATATATTACATATATGTCTCCATCAGTTGATAGTGTTTAGGAAGAAAGAAGTCCAGAGCAATAAGGCAACAGGACGCATGGCTGATGGGGAGGGAGGAAAAGAATCAGTAAGCAGTGATTTGAAAGATGCAAAAAACAGGGATTGGTGAGACATATAGCAACAATGTTGCAGGTATAAATATGAATAAGGTATATAAAAGAGAGGCAAGGGTAGACATAGTAAGAGTAAGGCAGAGAAAGAGAGAAGAAGGTCCAGCAGAGGGAGAGAGACAATGAAGACTACTGGCTGCATGCGGAGCTACATAGGTTCAACGCTTCACCAGAAGCAGGCAACACCAGGAGAAGAAGGAGATCGCAACCACCAACGCGCCGAAGTCCAGAAGCTCAGAAAAGAAAAGGGGGGGGGATTAACCAGGGAGAAGTTATGCACTGATGACATCACCCAGAGAGTTGGCGGCCGAAACAATGTGCGAGTATGCAAGGGGAAGTCGTGGAGCTGTGACGTCACCAGATGCGACACAAATAGTTCCATATGCAAAGAAAACGCCAGCTATGCCAATCCCACAAAGAGGAAGCAACACAGCCCAGCAACCAATCTGGAAACACACCCAATCTACCCGAGGGGGGGGGGGGGTGTTAGGCAGTTGCCCAGCAGCGGTCACACTTTATTGCACCAAAGAGGCAAAGGATGCTGGACAGGGGGGGGACCCCATGGCACACCAAGGAGAGAAACAGCAGCTAACCAAGTCAGAGAGGACAACAGCAGAGAGTCAGATGGTAGCAGCTCAGAAGACTCAGACAGACCAACACTTTGAAGCATCATCACAGTACCTCCTCCAGTACCAGCATCTGGAGTACCCATGGCATTTGTCACAGCAGGAGCTGATCAGCTCATCAGTGTTTCCCCTCATGAGGGTCTTAGCTCCTCAATTCACACCTCACTCACTCCCACCCAGTCTACTAGCCATGCTCACATGCCAGGTGATTTAGAATCAGAGGCTGAGAAGTTTTGGGAGTTTTTCAGAGATAGGGAGCTGATGAGAACCTAGGAAGTTAGGCTGACAACAGAAGAAGAGGCCAGGGAAGAGGGCACAAGGCAGGCAGATGGCAAGAGTAACATGCAGACAGACAGTAGTGGACCCAAGACAGGCATGGATAGGAGCAGATCAAAGTGAGATGGGCATTATAGCAAAAATTATAGTTTTAAATGACCAAAGGAAGGGCTTGGCCAATTAAGTAGTTGATGTGTCAGGGGCAGGCTCAACCTCCCAAGAAAAAGGAAAAGATGGCAAGATAGATACAGTGTCAGATTTTTCTAAGGATTTAACTTAAAAAAAACGACGGTCGAGAGGATGCTCTTCCCTGTTTTGTTTCCTGGATGGTATATTTGAGGCATACAAGACATTTGGAGGAGTAGTTTGGCTAAAATATGATGAACAGTTCAGACGGAGAAAAGCAGAACAGGAATCCCATGGGATCATAGGGACATGCAAAAAGGCATAACGACACTTTAGGAAAAGGGGAAGGCGCCAGTGAGCGTACTCACAATGGCACCTTTTCCAAACCTCTATAGAGACCAACAGGCAGCAGCGCTCCTCGACCAAGGCTTTAGGCAGGGTTTTATTATTCCTTTTAAAACAACTAAAATATAATTTTTTTCATGGAACTTTCACTCAACCTATTAGAATGTCACAGTTGTAGATAGCAAGTTAGACAACTAAGTGCAATCAGGGCATATGGCAGGGCCTATTGTCATACCACCTTTAGCCAACCTTAGGGTATCCCCATTAGGCCTGGTTCTAAAAAAAGGAGACAGAAAAAATTTGTCTTATTCATCATTTGTCGAATCCCAGAGGCGAATCGGTGAATGATGATATTGACAGAAAATTATCAGGGAGATTCAATAAAAGTTCTTATTGTTGAAAATGGTGCTAATTTTGCCCCAACCAATCAGATCTTATTTAACATTCAAAAGCTAATATCTGATTGGTTGGGGAAAAACTAGCACCAGTTTAAACGATAAGAACTTTTATTGAATAACCCTGAAAATGTATAATATGACTACTGTGATGATACTGACAGAGACATGCAAGGTTTCCTACACTTCATTTGATAGGGCCATCACAAGTGCCAGATCTGGAGCGCTTTTAGTTAAAATAGACTTTGAGTCGGCCTTCCATTTACTGCCAGTACACCCACAGTGCTTTCATCTGTTAAGGCTTGTTCACACTACAACTTTTCCTCCTGACCGACTGTTCAAGGCATTCGACCGGTCAGCCAGGAGGAATGGCTAAAGCAGCTAAAGCATGCGTCTGGCAGCCACAGCTATGGAGCATACTTGACAACGGAGCGCAGACAGGTGGCACTCCTGTGACCTGGAGGGCATAAGGTTTAACTATGAATCTGTCCTACCTGGAGTTGTTCTCAATAGTTGTGGCTGTCGAGATATAATACGAACAGCTGTGAAATAGAAAAGTACTCTTTCACTGTGATAACAAAAGCGTAGTGCAGGCCCTTAATACATTAACATCGGCATCCCCACCAGTAATCAGTTTGTTGAGACACCTAGTTCTGCGGTGCCTTCAGGGTAACATATTAATCAACACATCCCTTGGGTACAGAACCGTCCAAGACCCCTTGTTTTGGGAATTAGCATCAGGGGCCTTGCTGAATTGATAAAAAGGTCTCTAGCACGGTCTACGTAACAGAAATATGCCAAAGTCTGGTCAGACTGGTGGTTATTTAAACAGCAAAGGTTTAGAATGCATGGAATGGAAGATGAACAAACAACTCTTCTTTGGTGGATCGATTGCACGGTACCATGCTTGTTAGACAGGCCTTAAAAGGTTATTGCAAGGGTTCCAGTCAATATGACCAGCTCCGACCTTTCAGTATTGCAGACTCTAACTGTTATGTGATTGCACCAGACTTTCAGTTAAGCATCACTTGTATTTATTTATAAGTCTAAAATAACATGTGGTCTCAGCACCAGAGCTTATACAACACTAGTAACTTATGTACAATAACTACAGGTGCTGACATAGTCCAATATACTACATAATGACAAAGCTGGGGGAAATAGTTTTTTCAGTTTATGAAGCTCAGTTGATTGGGGCAGCATTCATTTTGGCATTCTTTGGAGCTTTGTTCATCAGAGAGCTCACAAAAGGGAAAAGGGGGCTAACTGAACACCAGGTATCAATTTGGTTGCACAGATCAAAAACGTATCAAAGAGGAAAAGGCAGGACCTTTATAATAACAGCCATAGGAAGTACAGTATGCCTAAGGGGATTCCTAGAGATTAGGCCACAAGGACAGGCCCCCCTTCTTTTACACACAGATAGTATTGTGCTATAGCAATACCAATTCATTGCAATCCTGAGAAAAGTGCTTAGCGAGTCTGGGATTACCTCCGAATGATTACAGATCTTATTCCTTCCGTAATGGGGCCGCCCAGAGGGGCCTGGTCGAAACCAAAATTAAGCAAATAGGGAGTTGGCAGTTTGAAAGGTTTAAAAGTAACATATAGATCACATACTGTATGTATGTACTATATGTATAATAATAAATTATTAAACCGGGCATTATGCTTCTTTCCTTCTAGATCACCTAGGCACCATGTGGATAATGGGACATTTTTTCATCCACCAAGCGGCCAGAAGTGCCGTGGTCCGGAAGGGGAGAATGCAGCTTGGGTTCAGTAGAGAGGAACTCTCTATCCATTGGTTGGGGCGCTGGGGAATGTTGTGGCATAATTGTCTGCCTCAGTTTATGGAGCAGGTTAGTCTTCACGGCCCTCCTCACATTTTAGTCATTTATTTGGGAGGCAATGATCTGTGCAGTGCCCAGCAGAACCACTATAAAGGAAATAAAATGTGATCTCCCTCAGATTTGGGCTGCATTCCCTGCAGTGCGGGTGATATAGTCAGAAATCACAACCCGACTGCATTTAAGGGACTGCAGGTTATACAAAGCTGTAGAAAGTGCCAGAATAAACAGGGCAATTTTGTTGTTTGGAATGGGGAAATGACCATCAGCCATAGGGATTTTGAAATAGACAAACAGGTGTGGTTTATTGTGGTCTCTCCAGACCAACATTTCAATGATGTTGGTCTGGAGAGAGTTTTGCGAGAGGGAGTTGGTGCAGCTTGGTCGGTATGAGAGAACAGAGAGTCCTAAGACGTCAGGACTCTCTGTCGTGGTGGTGGATCACTGGAAGCTGGCTGGCGTTACAGGTGGTGGAGTCAGCCCACAAGGTGGTAGCTTCAGATTCGGTTTATCGTCAGTGGGTGCGGTGGTACATTGATGACAACAGGCACTCATTGAGTCAGTGTGTCAAACGACTGATTGAAGCTTCCAGTGAACCATCTGCAGGGAGTTAATACATTTATGTTGGTAGGAACAAGCGATGTTAGAGAACAAGTTAAATGTTTTGTATCTCTTTCTTTAAATATCATTTTCTATGGTATAAAGTGGTTTTTACAATGAAAATTTACTTTATTGTAACAAATAAAGCTGTGATCCCTTTTACTCTAAGTCAGGTCTCTTGAGTCCTTGAAAGGGAAGTGAAGGAGTAAAGGATGGTAAAGGATACAGTCAGTGGGAGGTGTATCCTTATATAATGTTTAATGGTATGGGTTAAACTGGGGCATCAGCTTATTGTTATATGTCAGGAAGATGTGGACTGGGTATTGTCAGGAAAGTGAACTTACCCGTTGGTGCGGTCACCCGTGGCATTCGTACGCGCAGGTGTACACCTATTCTGAGGCCTCTCCAGCGTGCATTGCTTTTGTGTCTTCCTCTATCTCTTGGCTGACAGTTAGTTTGTTTTGGATACTGTGTGAGAGTGTTTGGCTTGTTAATTTGGCTTGAAAAAGCCAAATTACTGTTCTTTCTATTTCTACTTCTTCTTCTTTTTCTTCTTCCGTTTTACTCTAAAGTCAAAAAAACTAATTTAGATTTATCCTCAATAAAAGATAATTTTATGGTTATAAACACAAAAAAGACATACCCCCTCAACCAGACCCAGGTACACACACCTACTAATCTACTTATCCATTACGGTGGCAGCCATACTTAAATGTTAACTAAAGTAAAAAAAAACTAATTTAGATTTATTCTCAATAAAAGATAGTTTTATGGTTGTAAACACAAAAAGACATACCCCCTCAACCAGACCCAGGTACACAAACCTACTAATCTACTTATCCATTACTGTGGCAGCCATATTTAAAGTGTAACTAAAGTCAAAAAACAAATTTATATTTATCCTCAATAAACTTTGTTTTTTAAACCCCCATCGTGATACAGGTATACACAGCTACTGACCTACCCCTCCATTACTGTTGCAGCCATACTTAAAGGGTAACTAAAGTCAAAAAAACTAATTTTGACCAATCATCAATAAACTCTCAACCCGACACGGGTACACACACCTACTGATCTACTTATCCATTACTATGGCAGCCATACGTAAAGTGTAACTAAAATAAACAAAACTCATTTTGGCCAATCATTAAAAAAGTTAGTATTTTATCCCCCAACCTGATATGAATACACACACACCAACTGACCTACCTTTAATGCATGTGACATATTTAAAGGGTAAGTAAAAAAACAACAATGTCCTCTATTTATACTTAAACTTTCCCTTTCTAGTTAGTTTTGATCTGTGTGTGTGTTGTGTTTTAACTGCAGTTTGAATCAGCCTATTATCTTTCTTCTTTCCTCCTCTCTTCTTCCTCATTGGTTGGTTTGCCCTTTTTAATTCTCTTCCAGTTTTTTTTGTCCATTGCCCATTCTAGAGTTTAGTTTTCCACTTCTGTCCGTTTACTCTGTTTTTAACCTGATTATTCTGTTTGACCATTCTCTCTGTTTGCTGCCTGGACAGACCTTTGCTATGTTTTGACTCTGACCCTGCCTGACCCTTCTGTGCCTCACCTGTGCTGCTTAACTTTGGTGTTTGACCTGGCTAGTATTGACTATGTTCTTAACTCACCCTCCTGTACCACGCTATTACGTCTGACCTCTGGTCTTGACCTGGTTAGTCTGACTCCACTCCTGACCAACCTGGTTACTTGGCTGGCCAGCCTGACAGTTTCTTCTGCTCGTCTCTTCTATACTTATCTATTCACACTGCAAAACCAGAGGCCTGCACTACACTGATGATGGCTCAATAAAGCCAAAACCGGTCTGTAGTTAGCGCTCTGGTTTTGCATTTAGCTTCTGGAATACTGTAAAAGTCTTTTTAAAGATATAGCTTAAAGAAGAGCTTCCATCAAAACATGGTAAATTCCCAGAAATCTTTATTCCTTATTTGCATACTTATCTATTCTCATTCTCCTCTAGTCTGCTAAGCCAGTCAAGCTCCTCTGTGCCTGATTCACTCCTGTTGTGTTACACTTTCCAGGTTTTCCCAGCCTCAGTGTTGATTCCTTGTGCCTCCTGGGGCAGCCATGCTCATCTAGGCGCAAATTGTCTGGGGATAAACAGTGGCTTGTCTAAGGTGAAGATTGGGGAATTGGCACTAAGAAAAATCCTGGGATTTGTTGGTGCATTACAGATATTTTGAAGAACTGTGAGTGTTCTACAAAATACTGGCTCATAAATGAAGATGAGCTGCACTATTAGTAGTTATAATGAATATGATTTTGTGGTAAGCATTGAATGCATTTAGTACCCCTAGTCCTGGGTTTATATCCACCCTTGGTTACATTTCAAATTTTGTGTTCTTCACATGCTTGTCAATGTTACTTTCAGAAATTGTGTTTTCTCTCATATCCATAAAGACCTACTGACAGGTTGTGTGTGTTATAGAGTAAATTGTAAGCTCTTTGGGCAGTTTATTAAGTTAATGGATACACAGTTTGAACTGAAGCCACAGTCTTTTAAGTTAAGAAAGTGAGCAAAAGACTAACAGCCACTCCTTTAGACTTGAGAAAAAGCAATTTCAGCTTAAGCAATGTTAACGGTTTTTCATTGTGAGGGCAGTAAGTTTGGAATGCTCTACCTTAAAATGTTGTGTCAGCTGATTCTTGGAACACATGCACAGGAGATTTGGATGTTTTCTTGGACAAGCAGAATATCTAATGGTACAGCTGGTTAATGCATCTTGAGAATGTGAAGAGAATAAACTGGATAGACTGTTTTCTTTTTTTAATCTACCTGCTGGTGCACGGTGAGCGAACACCCACTTCTACCTGATCACATGTGTTAGTAAAGGCGCAAAATGATGCTTCTTACCTGACTGCAATTCCTTGATGCAGTAAATCTTCCAAGGGGAAAGGTAAGAAGTGCAGTTTTGTGTATTACATCCCCTGGTGAATTAACTAGTGCTACACCTGGTGTATAGACACGCAATCAATATCTGACTGGTCACGATGGACTTAATACTCTATGCGCAAGCACATGTCCATCAGGACATGTCAGAAGAGGCGGTGGAGAAGTGAGGCACCGGGAAAGTTGCTTACCTTTGTTCCCGGCTTCTGTACGTTTTATTGAATAACGGGAGGTAAGACACAGCTTCTTTAGCGCCCATTCTTTAATAAAAATGAATTGAAAAAAGTTGTTTTAACCACTGGAGATACTATTTAATGTGATTTTAGTTATAAGCACATAAGAAAGTGTTTAATCTTAACATTCTCATTTACAAGACATTCGGTTTACAAGAATAGCAGAAAACATCAAACTTTGGTATATGCATATTTTTAAAAGTGGTCTAATAAAAGGAATACACATCCAGTACTGTAGAAATGTAAGCATAATACTACATAATAATAAGGATAGAAGAAAATATTTATGCTGTTGTTGGACTTGGGACCACCAGAGGGAGACACAGACTTTAATAATAAAATAAATGTGCTGAATGGTACAGTACACAGTTACAACACCGTTGCTCTTTCATTGCTAGGTTGCATGTATTATAAAGAATGCTATCAACCAGATGAATGAAAAACCTATGCTATCTTATATAAGTTTATGGTAGAGTTATCCCTCAGCGCCATTTCCAAAACATTTTGGAAATTGCGCAGCACACTGGATGCAATTAACTTTGTGTTAAAGGGTATCTCCACTGTTAAAAGTCACATGGGTTGTAAGGATAGATATGTGTAAGATGGAAATGTGCCTGCAGTATCCTGTGTCTTTGAGCAGTAGTTTAGAAGAAATCCAATGAGTTTCTCCCTGAATGCTGTGGAGGGTGTAGGTTCGCCCACTTTCAGTGAGTGGGCGAACCTGCCTACTTGGGAAATGTCCGGCACGCATATTCCTTTAGTGCATGCGCTGAATGTGTGAGGATCCGTCGGGACTGCTGCTGTCTGTGATCCGACTGTTTGGTTGTTTCTACACACACACACACACTTCACTGATTAATGGAGGAATGATCACATGACCATCACAGCAGCTTGCTAAGTTCACTAATTAATAGAGAAGTAATCAGGTACTACCTTTTTCTGTCTCCCAATACACCCTCTCACATCTGCTTGTGTTCCTCTCCCACCCCCTCCCATACCAGATTGCCTCATATTCTCAGCATCCCCTATGAAATCAATCTTAGATCACTTTTTCAACCACACCCCTCAGAGAGACACAAAAAAATCTTTATTAAAAACAAAACACAGGTTCCCCCTGGCTTTGTTACGGTATTGTGGAAAGAGGATTTTAACTTTTCCTCCCTGTCTCTCTCTGCATGATCAGCTGTAAAAATGAACTTAGAGATTCAGGGAGAAAAGGATGAATCTGCAACCATGATGATGCACATTGAGTGACAGCACTCCCAGCACAGGGGAAGACACACACCCAGGAGCAAGCACTTTCCCATGCTGCTGCAAACAAACAAAGGGGAATTCTGAAAAAAAGGTAGGAGGAGGGATAGGGGATGGTGAACTTTAAAATAAACCAAAAAAAAAATGCTTTTTCCTCAGTAGACATACCCTAAGGTACACATACCCCAAAGAGGTGGGAATAAGGAAAAATCCCTATTACAGAAATAGTTAAAATGGATAGACACACTGGGTACTATGGAACCCCAAGGTCTCAATGATGCTTACAGTATAAAATGTTTTTATAACGTTGTTTTGTACCTATTCCACTGTTTCGCTTCCTCTTCTTTCCATATAGGTAATGAAAATTGTCTGAATATGGACTTGTCGACATTTATACTTATGGAGGTGGGGGGTAAGTTCTTTACCCTACCCTATGTTCCTCCTGTTATATTATGTTATATGGTGCTGTTATTTGAAATAGACACTAAGTTGTAGTGTTTCATGAATAATGTGGACACCTGGCCACTAGGTAGAGCTGTGAGTGTTTGTAGTTGGCAGGGTGAGAAGATGGGTGCCAGAGGAGTAGTGTCAGTGTACCTAGTATAGGTGGAGTGTATGGGGTAAGTGCAGGTGAGAAATGGGTGGCAGGGTAGTCAGTTGTATTTTACTGTAGTAGTGGGTAGTGTAAGTGGCACATGTGGAGAAGCTGGGGGTCAGTGAGTGTTAGTGTACTGTAGGAGTGTAGTGTAGGAGTGGCAGGGTGAGAAGATGTGGTGCAGGATGTAGTGTATTGTACTGTAGTAGTGTGTAAGTGTAGTTCAGGGTGTAGACGGGGCAGGTAGGTGTGCGTAGTGTGAGTATGTAGTGTGAGATGGCAGGGTAGAGTGTAGTAAGTAGTTAAGTGTGTCAGGGTGAGAAGATGGGTGCAGGGAGTAGTTAAGTGTGATACTGTAGTGATGTAGTGTAGTTGCAAGGGTGAGAAGATGGAGGATAGATACTGTGTAGTGAGATGGCATGGTTAAAGTGCAGGCAATATTTATTCCTGGGGTCGCTGGACCTGGGCTTGGGGGAGAATAATGAGTCAAGTGTGACAGTGCAGTGTTTGGGTTTTTTGGGTTAGTGGTGGGACAGTGTAGTGTTTTTGGGGTTAGTGTGTGCAGTTTCCACTCCAGATGTTTCTACTCCCTACTTCCACTCCATTCTACTACTCTACTAAACCCTTGACTTATACTCAGTCAATTGTGTTTTTACCATCTTTTTGGGTAAAAATGGGTACCCGGGGTCGGCTTATAACTCGATCGACTTATACTCGAGTATATACGGTAGCAAGAATAAACGTGGTCATCCCATATGTAGCGGGGGTGTGAGAGAAATTAATTAAGGATTTTTCAGAGTTATCATCAGGGTTTTCATAAAGTGTCTTATCATTTAGAATGGTGCTAATTTTTGGCCCCAACCAATCAGATCCTATTTAACATTTGAAGCTAACATCTGATTGGTATGGCAAAATTAGCACCATTTTAAACGATAAGAACTTTTATGTAATAACCCTTATCCCTGTCTGCTTTAAACTCAGCAACACACTGAGGCAGCGAACTGGTGCGGGGGCCCAAAACCCCAATACTGAAACACAAAAAGAGCAACATTAATACACTCAGGGTTTATTATCAATAAGTTCTTATCGTTAAAATGGTGCTAATTTTGCCCCAACCATCAGATCTTATTTAACATTTGAAAGCTAGCATCTGATTGGTTGGGGAAAAATTAGCACCGTTTTAAACGATAAGAACGTTTATTGAATAACCCTGACAGTATTTAAACAAGCTGTCATCCTAAACGTTTTTGCTGTATGTAGCAATTTTCAAATAATTGAAACAATTTATTCAAACAAGATTATCTGAAAGAATTTAATACTTTGTGGATTAATTTGGGTTTTGTATTAATATGTCTATTATCTTTTGGATTTTTGGCGATGGCTAGGAATCGTTCGCTCAGGGCTGTTGATTGGGTAAGGCCCCACTAATTTTTGCTGATTGGCAGCTACAATCTGTAAACTTCATATTTCAACTGTTGGTAAAGATTACCCCGCCCGCGTAGAAGGCAAAGGGACTGTGGCTCATAAAGTCAGTTCCGATGAAACACATTAGTTTTCTTTGTAGTAGAGACAAGAAAGTTTGAAAGGTTTTTCAGGGAACTGGTAGAAATCTTCCCAAAGGCCTACTTTCACTTGTGAGTTTCAGATATTTAGCATTTATGCTCAACACAAAAATGCAAACTTTCCCTTTTCTTTTAAGCCGTCTTAGTAGCCATTGATTTTGAAAGTAAGGACACTATACCGCAACCTCCTCCCCTAGTCAGTCAATGGCTTTTTCTCCCATTCTCTGCATATGTTTACCGATAGAGACTAGGGGGAAGCCAAAATCGTGACAACTACGTCTAGATATTGTTTATTAGGTGGCCTAACAAGGCTTCAGTATAACTGTAACAATAATTATACTGATAATCAAAACGGTTATATGATCAATGGAAAAATCAACAACGAAAAACCTACATTTCTTTGCATTTGGTGTCCATTTCTCTGTACTGCATTTAGCTTTTTTCATGCATTTTTGTGAACATTCAAAAGTGCTTTTCTGTGCGTTTTCATGTTCCAAGGATTGCAGTAAAAATGTAACCCCCCCCCCCACACACACACACACGTTTATGGTGATCACATACATTTCAAAAAACACACAATATAGCAACACACACCATAGTGGCATTAGTATGCATTCCCATTAAAACCAACTGTCTATAAGGATTGCAAACTTAAATCAAATGGACAACAGATAGCAGTGTGGCCTAAGAGCATTACAAATTTTAGTTTTAAAGGAAACTATCGGGAGATTCATAAAGTTTTTATATTGTTAAAAATGGTGCTATTTTGGCACACCCAATCAGATGTTTAGCTGTTCAATGTTAAATAAGATCTGATTGGCTCGGGGGCAATATTAGCACCAATTTTTAACTTTTATTGAATCTCCCTGTAAAATGCTTACTCAAGCTGATTCATCAAGTTACCAAAAGACAGGTAAGGTTTACATTTGAACATTTGGTTTAGAGATGGCTGAACTTTTAAAGTTCAGTCTGTTTTCGAACTTTTGAACTTCTAAAAATTCGAAAGTCCTAAAACTGACCCATTAAATCAATAGGGGGTAAATAGTGTTGGAAATTTCGAATGAACTTTCCGAAATATTGCAGTGTAAACTTCTTACAGGCCCCTAGGACCTGGCCTAAGGAACACGTCCATGCGTGGGAACAGCCATAAAAACCGACGTAGCGCACATGCGCGCTACTTTGTGGTTCCTCCGCGTGCCGCTTTCAGAATTCTCGGAACATTCGGCAAAATTGGAACAGGCGGATCTTTCTGTGATCCCACAGCTCGAAACGTGGACCCCCTCCTGGGTCCTTACAAGGACCTTTGTGGGTTAAGGGTCCCGCAGCTCTGACACCGGGACCCCCTACCCTTGTAAGCCCTTGCGGCACTGGGATAAGTGCATTTGTTGGGGGTCCCGCAGCTCGATCTGGGACCCCGGCGGCTCTTAAAAGAGCACTTGGGTGCGTCTTCGGTCTTTCATCGGATGACACCAGCTCCGCTGAGCCACCCACCCCGAGAAGTACCCCTGCGGCCGCCGGGGTACTCCGGAGCCATCTACTGTCTATGACTTCCTGAGCTCCATGGAGGTGTGCACCTCTTTATCTAGCTTTGCAGAAAACCCTAATCCATTTCTGATTTGGTCAATTTTTCAATGCTTGGTTTACATGGTTTAGTTAAACCAATCAGATTTCAGAAAATCAGAAATGGTTAATGTAAACCATGTACACAACCTTCAATTTCCTTGTAAATATAATTTTAAGTTCTCTTAAAAATATTTTAATTTTTACAAAAATAAAACACTTAAAAACTATCACCTTTATTATTCAAAACAGCATGAGAACTTCCTGTATATATGAAATAACAAAATTTAATTTATTTAAAATTTCCTTTGCAGGTGTCATTTTTTCTCTCTTATTTGTCTTCCTTTGAAATAATAGCTTGACTTGTACTTTGTGTGGTTCTGCTTTCTATCTGTGTGTGAACTTGTCAGTGTTTATGAATGGTATTTTGCTACAGATAAAAATGATCTTTTAACCTTTTACCCATGTGTGGGGGAAATGCATAGCATTTATTCATTTCATTTTCATTGCTCATTTTAAGTTAAAAAACAATAACCTTATTGTGAGGTTGACTTGAAAAAAGTAAAAATCCTTTAATTTAACAAAAAAGTCATTTTGAGAATAGTAGGAACTTTAATCTACTCATACCATAATCACGTACTGTACGGCAGACATAATCAATTATGAGTAGTAACCTATATATAAGCAGGCATTAAAGAGAATGTTCCACCCCTATGGCCAAAAATCATTATCTTGTCCAAAACCCCCAAAGCTGGAACTTCGTTTTGTTTTAAAATTAGTAATTCTGTCTCCCCAGCCACAGATGTTATACTTACAAGCTCCTCCCCAACCACCACCGTGACTCTGGCACTTCCAGTGACTTACGCCCAATCACGCGACTGCCATTTCCCAGACATCTCCACTGCGCTGCTCGGGAACAGAAAAAGAACTCTGTCTGGGAGCAAATTAATGATTTTAAACAAAACAAGTCCAGATTTTGGGTTTTTTTGTAAAGATACTGATTTTGCCCAGGGGGTGGATATCCCTTCAATGATTTCAATGAGTTCGTAACTAGCAGATTTACATCTGTTGGATGGTATTAATTGTAAATTATTGAATCTAGTAAAGAGAATTAGATATACTCTTAAAGTGCCCATGTAAGGCATCTAATCTTCCCTGGGTATGACCTTGCCCTTTTTTTAGTTCATGAACTGGTCTATCGGAAGACATGTTCTACAGAAGGGGAGTCTTCCTATAGTGCTAGTCTTGGAATAGTAACAACACGCTGTAAGGTGGGGTAAGGCCAGATGGGACCTTGAGCAAAACTTCAGTACAGTGGACTTGGTCCTCGACCTGGTAGTCCTTCAATTGTAGCTGAAATGTTAACGTCTTCTGGAAACCATTTAATACATTTATGTTATTATTTTTGGAATGGTCTTGGCTTTGGTAAATTTTGTCCTTATATTTGATTAAAAAATAAAGGGAAATAATATTTGTCGGATTGCAGACTTAATATCAATAGGATGTTACTAATTTATCTATTTATACATCATGCAAGGCACATCTTGAAAGTGTATCTTTTTTGTCTCAGTCAGCAGGCTGGGGATCTCTCAAAATATCGGTACCAATGTATGTTGTTTTACCATTGACAGCTCGCCATTGTGGAGCGTTTTGGAAACAAAGATCAGACCAGGGGAGAATTTTTCCGCAAAGCCCATCTACAGTCTCTATCTCTGCACAGATTTTAAAGGAAAATCTATGGAAAGATCAGTGCCTCTAGGTGGGGAGTGGCTTGAATCTCTGCTTGTGTAGTGCAGGCTTAAAGAGAAGTAAATCAATTGATAATCGTAAAATGTATGTCAAAATGGGCAGCAGAAATGGCAGATGAGATTCCATTAATAAATGTAGTGATGGCATTTGGAATTTAATAATCCCTGTGCCATCTACACCATAAATAACTCTGTGTTAAGTTCATCTTGTAATGGAAAAAGATTTGGGGGTTCTGGTAGATACAGACTTAGCTGTAGCAAACAATCCAGGTAGCAACAGCCAAGCTAGGCCATATATTGTCTTGTATAAAAAGGGGAATAGATTCAAGAGAGAAAATATTATTCTCCCTCTTTACAAGGCACTGGTAAGGCCTCATTTGGAATATGTGCAGTGCAGTTTTGGAATCCCATATACAAAGGGGACATCTTGGAATTGAGGCAGTTCAGAGAAGGGCACTAATTAATAAGGGAATGGAGGGGCTTGAATATGCAGGCAAGATTGGACAGTTAGGGGCTGTTTACATTGGAGAAGCGGCGGTTGCGTGGGGACATGATAAACCTTATACAATATATTAATGGCCCATACAATGAACTCTCTGGTGCATTGTTAACTAAAGGGTCTATCAGAGGACACATGGACATCCTTTAAGGTTGGAAGAAAGAAAAGTTTCATCTTCAGGTTTAGAAGAGGTTTCTTTTACAGTGAGAACGGTGAAACTGTTGGAACTGTCTTCCACAGATGTGGTAATGGCAGAGTATCATTTGAATAACTTTAAAAACAGGCCTGGATATTTTCTAACACTAAAAATAATTGAGACTTACTGGTATTAATGCATATAGATCTGGTTGATCCAGGGATACCTTCCGATGCCGTTTGGAGTCAGGAAGGAATTTTTTCACCCTTTTTTTAGCTGGGGTTTTTTTTGCCTTCCCTGGATCAACTTGTTAGGGTAGGGTTTAAAAAAAAAAAAAAGTGACTGTTGGACTTGATTGGAACGTGCTGTCTGTTATTCAACCTTAATTACTTGGTAACTTTGTAAGACAACTTCTAAACTTCAGTTTTTTTCAGATCCTAATGTGAAAGTTTTTCTCTCCCCAAATACCTACACGTTGAAAGATTCTCTCTAGTTATTTGGCATTTAGTAGATATGAGTAATTTCTGTAACAAAGGAGGTGCTTCCCTCTTGTTGGCCAGTACAACTCAGCCATGTTTGGCTTCAAAGAGCCGCCCCCTGCAACCCCAGCATTCACTGTCTCATGTCAGAGTTTCTAGCATCTCTTTCTAGTGAAAGATAAAGCCTCTAATTATACCTGGAATCACAGTTGATTGCTGGTGGCACAACCATGTAAATGCGGGTGTTTAGAAACAATCGACCAAAAAGTCCAACAAGTTACAATCCCTACTTGCTTTGAAACAAATAACATGTTCTACTGCCTGAGTTTAGTGCTTTTTTTGTTTGTTTTTTCCATGTTTTCTAGACAAAATGAAGTTTCTACATATGTACAATCTTTATATATAGCTCTCTGTTATTTATTTACCAACCAGTGTGAATTGCTGACATTCCTTCCAGTAGCAATAACAAACAGTGAACTGATTTTCCTGACATTTACTTCTATCGATTGAGAGTTCACCTGTGGCGTGTTCTGCTAAAGAGCTGGTTAGGAAGAAATAATACTGGGACACAGGTTCGATTCCCCATGTTCCCTTTTTTGTTTTTATTATGTGTCTAGCAAAAGATAAGACTCTACATGTACTAGTCCATTACTTTATTAGCCCTTGTGGCCTAGTGGTAGAAACTTTCTCTTATAAAGACACAGAATAGAAGGTTGCTGGTTCGCTTCCCCATACTTACTTTTTTTTTTTGCTGAAATGTTTAAATGTTCTGTTTCTTCTATCCATGCTAGCAAAGCATACACTGCAAAATTACTTTTCTTTTTTGTATGTAAAGCATAGGATTTACTCATTGTTAGGGGCAGGAGCATTTCAATGTTTTACACAAAAACGACTCTGGTATCTGTGTTCTGTGTCAAGGGAGGGAACTCTGAGCTGTAACATGATTGGCTGTCAGCTTCCAGAAGCAAGACTGCAGTTTTCCTTGAAGTGTCCGGCGACACTTAGATGGGTGTTCCCAGATAAGGTGAATTATGGGAGCTGACCCTTACTACACACCAGTTATTTTCATAATCACCCAGCATCCACAGCAAAGGGAGACATGAGCACACAGCTTGTTGTTCCTTTGGTGAATGTGCTCTCTCTATTGGGACAATGTTGTCTTGGACTTTAGTTCTCCTTTTAGGCATGTTAACAAGGGTTCTTACCATGAGAACCAGTTAACTGGTAGTAATTATATGCTAAAATTACTTTCTTCTAAAGATCTTGCAGGTACATTAAAGGGCAAGTTCACCCTAAAATTAAAACTTACATACAGGTCATTCACCACCCAAAACCCTAACTGTAATAGTTTGAAATCTGAATATAAAAAGTCTAAACCTGAAATCCTGCACAAGTCCCTGTTGTCTCTGTTTCTGCTTCCAGTTCTTCCAGTTGGCAACTGTCAGTTTTGGATTTGACAGTTGACATCACAGCCAATGACTGAATGTTAGTTATCCCTGTCTCCTCTTCTGAGCATGCCCAGGCTCAGTACAGGTTTCTAATTTGCTCCATTTCCATGAGGCCTCCAGAAGCATAACGCCATAGAGTAATGAATTCATAGGACAAAGTGGTGATATATCAACATATTTTAAAGTGGCCATTCTTTCTAAAAGATGTTCTTTTTAGGGTGGAGTTGTCCTTTAAGTAAACTGGTGAATTTCTTTTCATGAAATGTATTAAATTCCGCAAATATGAATATCCAACTCGAACCCAATTGAAAAGGTATCCATTATTTATAACTTTTTAGGGAAGCTTATACAAAACTGTATAAAAAGAAGTAGTTAAAAGGATCAATACAAGAAGCATTTAAAGGAGAACTGATTGTTAAGGCCTTTAGGGTGTTTGTGTTGAGTCTGTATATCCATTCTGCTTCTTTATAGAGTAGATGGTTACCTCTATCACACCCTCTATGTAAAGGCTTACCATGACCTTTAATGAACTCACTGGATATTTTCACACATGAATCCAGTGTGCCTGGATTTTAATTGAGTGCAATTGTTGGGTGTAACAAATGGAGTTTCACAACTTGGTGCACCTGAGTGGGAATAAAAGATGAGCGGCAGAAACCTACATCACATGCATTCTAAAGTTATACTTTCTGTCCTGCATTGCAGTCTATCATGTCAAACAAGCCATTTTTCAACCACCAGCAATTGGTTCCTGCTACCGTTAATATTTAAAAGGAACTAAGTCTCCAGATAAAATGGAAAAATATATACAGGGGAGACACCGTTGGATCTGGCATGCAAATTTTTTTTAATGCTGCTTATATTTATAACATGTTTCGAATGAACATTAGAGATGGACTAGAACCCGAACCCGAGATTGAGTCGACTTAACAAGTCTGAAGGGATTTAAACTTCTCGAACTATCCTGGACCTGGATTTCTCGGACTTTCCGGACTCGCGACTGTACTTTCAAAAATTATCGAAAATCGATAATTATCAAATTTACAGGCTGTTCGCTAACCCTAGAATGCATCGTTCATTTTCGGTAACCCTTGAATTGACAGATTGTTTTCACTAACCCTAAATGTATCGTTTGCTAACCCTCGAATGTAGCCTTTGATTTTCGGTAACCCTCAAATGTATCATTCATTTTCGTAACCCTTGAATGTATGGATCGTTTTCGCTAACCCTAGAATGTATTGTTCACTAACCCCTCGAAAGTATTGTTCATTTTCGGTAATCCTCGAATTTATGGTTCTATTTTCGGTAACCCTCAAAGTATCGTTAAGTTATCCTTACTTGGCCGCAGCCCTCGAATGTAGTTTTGCGCAAAACCAGACAATTGCCCACTCGTGTTTAAGAAGTGTTTTAAAAAGTTTTGGTGATAGTGACATTTCCCCATAGACCATTTTAACCAGGTGGCTCCCCCATGGACTTTAATGGTCTTTATGAAGTTTGGGCCATCTCTAATGAGCATGTGTTCTTTTTTAAGTTTCACACAACACCAATGAGTGAACATATCACATACCCCTACTCCTCCCCACCTTCATTGGTGCCTACAGTAATTTTGAATCCTTCATTAAGGGTATCTCCACCGTATTTTCAAGATTTGGGAATCCAGTTCTATTGAAACGGGAGGTAAAGGAGCTGTGCCTTACCTTCCGTTCTTCAATAGAACAAACAGGAGCCAGGACAGAAGGTAAGAACTTACCCCTCGCCACGTCTGCTCCCTCTGGCGCTTAGTCTGACAGTCCGATGGACCTTGTCTTCTATGCGCATAGATCACACATGCGCAGAAGACAAGGTCCGTCGGGACCTGACAGACTACACGCCGGGGGAGCGAGCGAGCGGGTAAGTTTTCTTACCTTCTCTCCTGGCTCCTGTTTGTTCTATTGAAGACGGACGGTAGGCACAGCTCCTTTACCTCCCGTTCTTCAATAGAATTGGATTCCCAATCTTGAAAACAGGTGTAAGATACCCTTTAAAGTGCTCCATTGTCCATACAGGTGTTTATTGTTTGATTTCCCACATCAAAATATAAGAGCACATTCACACAAACACACACCCACACACACCAACGGGTCTGACTTCTCCCTTTGCTGTGGCTGCAAGGTGACTAATGAAATAACCTGTGGGTACTAGGGGTCAGCTGCTATAATCCCCCTATCTGAGCTACACCCAGTAAGTGTACACATTACACTGCACATGCTCTGTAGTGCTCATCAGCTCAAAACTAGGACGCTGCCAGCCTTGTTTGAAGACTACAAAGGGCTGTGAGTTATACTGGCAACGACATGGACCTTCTTAGTTAAAGAAAATATTTTACTACATGAATTTAATGGCATTCAACTTACTAAAGACTTTTTAGAGAGTACCTCATGGTGTACTCTATAGGTAGGTGGTTCTGGGGAGAAAAACTCACATTCAAAAAAAAAATAATATTTCATTTCTCTTCTTTAAGTAACTTATAGGCATCTATATACACTAGCAGATTTTGAAAAGGCTTAAAAAAATAATTTCTAAATTAACAGGGAGATTCAGTAAAAGTACTTATAGTTAATAGCTGTTGTATTCCATTAGATCAACTGTACTTGAATTTTAGTTCTTGAAGACATTTTGATAGTCATACCGACTGGTTTTCCTCAATTCAGAATGACTTGTACAAGACTCTGTGGCAATTATGTACCCTGGAAAATCCCATTAGCATATCACAGCCAAGTGTGTAAGGGCGTGATTGGATAGTGGCTAAGAGTGTTTACAGGAACGCCCATAGTAAGGTGTCAAAACAGCATGTACCCTGGCACCGTTGTCGAACCCCCCCCCCCCCACCTCTATTTAGGGCTTGGTTTCTTTTTTATTTCAAATAAATGGCCTCCTTAACACCTCTCTTAAACCAGTCATGTTCCTTTGCCAACCATGTTAACTTACAATCTTCAAAGGTATGTCCTTTATCCTTAGATGGGCCAGGTACACGGCTGAGTCCTGACCCAGGAATGGGCTCTTCTGTGCTGGGCCATACATTGATGCAGTTGCTGTTTGCTCTCCCCCACATATAAACCCCCCCATGCCTAAATAGAGGTGGGGGGGTTCGACACCAACTGTCTGCCATGTACAATGCTGTTTTTGACACCTTACTCTGGGCGTTCCTGTAACACATCTTTGCCACTATCCAATCACGCCCTGGCTGTGATTGCTAATTGGGATTTTCCAGGGTACATAATTGCCAAAGATTCTTGTACAAGTCATTCTGAATTGAGAAGCCAGTCGGATGACTAGCGATACGTCTTCAAGAACTAAACTTCAAGTCCAGTTGATCTAATTGAATACAACAGATATACCATGACCTGGATGAATGAGAATCTTCACATACTTATAGTTAAAAATGGTGCTAATTTTGCCCCAACCAAACATTAACATTTAACATTTGAAATCTAACATCTGATTGGTTGAGGCAAAATTAGCACCATTTTAAACGATAAGAACTTTATTTAATAACCCTGAATGTTTTAAAAAATGGCTTTAAAAAAAACTTTTCTACATAAGCCATAACCATATAGATTCCCATAAATGTAAAAGCAAGCTAGATAATTTGTTTTACATTAGTAAACCTACCTGGTCATTATGCAGTGGATGGCATGTGTATTTTGTGACAAAGTGGGTGGGATGTCTCCCGTAAGGCTAGGCTGCGGGAGAATATTGTCTAATTGTATATTTTTCCATGAGATAAAGAGCGTGCATCCATTCCTGTCTGCAGAAGCTAAAAAAATCTGCTAGTCACCCTACAGTATTTCCTGACAGTTTTCAGATCCACTTGTCAAAAGGAAAAGATACAGGATACTTCTAACAATACCCATAGCAGTTTTGGGTCAAAATGTCAGCTTCTGTTCTTTATCTGTATTTTTATTCTTTATTCTGTGTTGACCCAGGACCGGTTGTATGGCTAACAATTTCATCATTGCATTGCATTGCTAATGTATCCCACAATCCTTATTTGCTAAAAATGTATTTGACAATGTCATGAAGTTGACATAAAAATGTATTTTTTGAACTGTTGATTTTTACCTTTAGATTACAATGATAATGAAACCTCTATTTAGATTGTAAGCTCTTCAGGGCAGGGATTTATTCCTAATGTGTATGGAAATATATATTTATATATATTAAAATTATACATAGTACATACATACAATTACTATGTATTATAAAGAACTTTATACCTACTGTATATATAAGAATTTTTCTGCAAAACCAAAAGCCTGCACAAAATTTCTTTGTTTTTTTGGTTAAAATAGACACACAAATTCACAAATTAAAATACATCGATCACTCAGAGATGTTTCCATTCTTTGTAAAATTTAAAAAAAATTCTATATTTCAACTTGCACAGCAAGTTATTAGAAACTTTTTAAAATTTAATTACAGAATTGAATTTAAAATCTCCTATAGAAAAATGAAAGAAAATGGCAGATTTCAATCTGAACCAATGCATAGAAGTCAGTTGAAGTAGAATTATACTCATTTTCAATTTGGACACTGCATGTTTAAAGGGTAACTCCATCTTCAGGAAACCTTTTAAAAAAAGATTACCGCCCAAAACCCCAGATTCATTTTCCTATTACCTATATCCGACACTTCCATTATGAGTTAATAGTACTTACAGAGCAAAGACCCCTTGCTTTCTGAGGCTGAAGTTACACTTTCATTTTCAATATAAAAATATTTTCACCCTTCGAAATTTCCAAAGCTGTGCTGGATCCTCAAATTTGTGAAACTAACAGTTTCACTTTGAAATCAGGTTTGGTTTAAAACTAGAATCATTACGGGTCTCCTGTCATTGTCAAGTTGATTACAATTATTAATACATTTGGCACATTATCAGACTTATCAGAAAGAAAGTATCTCCTGTTTAATGCCTTTTTGCCAAGTACCAGTTAACCCAACGCTAACCTGATGTCCATTGCGGTTAGCGGCCAGTATTACATGTCCTAGATAATATTTAAATGCAACCTTGGATTATTAAAAATATTAAAAACTACAAACCAGCATCCCATTCCAAGGGTCTTTCTATAAAAGTACTGTATGCTGTAGGCCAAGGGAACACACATCCCAGCGTTCTCCCAGTGCTGTGCATAGGGAAAACGCACAGGACTGTGTGTAGCCTGATTGTTGAAAAATGACAGACAGGATCTTGCACATCTTGCCCGTCATCTTTCAAAAATCTGGCAAGTGTGTACCCAGCTTAGTCTGTATCTAGGTTTTTTGCAGGGAGTTTCAATTTATCATCATTGTGTAGGTTTTGCTTTTAGTGGTTTTCTTAATTATTCTCTTTCCATTAATATTCACATTCTTAAGAGGATTCTGGTTATTTCTTTGCATGTTTGTAATAACATAGTGATACAATGACTGCATTCATGTCATGTGAAAGATTGTAAATATAAGATGGTATATAATAAGTATTTTATTTGCATGCAATTGCTTTATTTCTTTTGCATGCTTAGAACTATCTAAATATAGAGCCATTCAAACTAACAATAGTCTAATTGAGACCCAGGAAGGAATTTGCAAAGTATTATCTTTATCAGTTATTAAATTTAGCATTGACAGCTTGAGGCTATTATCTAATTATAGAACAACCCAAAACAGAATTCGGTTTCAAATAAAGCATAAAAGAGTTTAAACAAAATTATTTCATCGAATGTTGCAAATTATCTAGTTTATCATGTCCAAAAAAAAGACAATGCGCTAGAATATCTGTCTTTAAATTTTTTGGAGAGTAGGCAAAATGCATAGATACTGTCAAAACCCATCAGGTTTGGCTTTTCTTGCCTTAGATTTTGCTGTGTCATTTTCTAAACAAGAAATTATTAGAACTACAGATGCAGGTTTTACTTTTTCTCTGCATGTCACATAAGTGACAGGCACTTTGTTTGTCCAAGTTAGGAGTGTGTGGGTGCTATAGAAAGCAGATGGAAAGAGAGAGCGAGAAAACTTAGCTTAAAAATCAGCACAGGACATAACTACAGGGGAGCCCCGCAGGGGGCCCAGGAGACAACCTTCCTATTTTCCCTATGACAATATAGCCTTCTCCCAGAAACAACTGTGGATGAAGCACGGATAGGGGCCCCATCATAGTCTTTCTGAGGGGCCCAGTAATTCCTAGTTATGCCACTTTATTTTTTTTTTCCACTCACCTTACTATATTCCTATACCCTACTATAAGCCAAAAGCTATAACACTTTGGACAGGTGGGTTCTGGAATCATAAAACTGTTTATTCATAGAATTCCTTCACTGCCCTCCAATTATTTTGTGATTTCTACAAACCCAGACAAGCAGCTAGCTCTTCACCAAGCTATTTAAGAATTTCTACTGAGAAGATATATTTTTACTCATCCCAAAGCAGGAAGAAAAAACATCTGGCAAATTTTGAACTAACATAGATTTAATACTGAAATCAGTTTATAAAGAAATAAACGTTCAAGATGGAGCCGTTAAGATCCACTAAAATTGCATCCTCCCGGAGACTTTTCAGCAACCCTGGAGCATATCTTTATGTGCTTATCTGACCATACCATCACAGATTGTTATAAGAATAGCTATTAATAAAGGCTCTCAAGTGCTGTAATCATTACCAGTTGGAATTTCCTATTCCTGTTGAATACTTTGAAAGTGAAACAGGTGAATAACTGGGAAATTGACCTCGCAGGATAACTGGGAAAGTGACACGGAGGATAAATGGGAAAGTGACACTGTAGATAAAGTAGCACTGAAACTGATGGATACAGTGACAATGACCTCCAGTTTTATTCCCATTTCCCCACACAATAATTAGAAGCCAATAGCCATTTTTTTCAATAAGTTAGAAGCCACTATCGCTTTCTTCCCAACCAGCGCATGAAAGACTAATCTCCCCCTAATCTCTCCTTCCACAGAATGCCCCTTACATGTACTCATGAATTTGCTCTAAAGGAGGATAGCAGGAAATAACTGTCCAAACCTGCAGCCTGTAACATCCGAGACAACGTGATTTGTGTTAATCCTGATTTTATGGCGTGTTTCCCGGGAACCGTAGGTAGGGATGTTAAATCAAGGGGGTCCTGGGAATTTTCCCATTGCCAAGGGCCCCCTTGTATGTTACTGTTATTTGTTACAGTGTCAATGTATTAAGAAAAGAGCATGGGATCAGTATTTACCAGTAAGCCATGTCGTATAAATGACATCACTAATCAAGATAAGGATGCTTATATAATATTTGTGTGGTCTGGGTGTCTATACCCCAGATATACCAATTTACTAAAGTATATATAGCCCAGAATATGGGCTCAATCAAGATGCTGACATTTAGTGCCAATCAATGGTAGCTCGGGTGCTGCACACCCCCAGCCGTCAAAACACACAAAATTAGTAACTCACTATAAAATGATGGCTGTGCACCTCTTGTATGCAACTGTATTCCTGTCCTTGATTATCACTCTCAATTCAGGCATTCTTGGCATTCATGGTGGTCATATCATGGCAATTTGATGAATGCTGTCTTTGGAAAACCACAAAGAATTTGTGGGGATTGGATCATATTTTATCCAAACTGGATAAAAGAAAACTGAGTGTTCTTAATGTTTTAGATATCTTAATGTTTTAGACATGCAATCTTTAACATGCTTCCTAATTGGAAGATGAAAACATTTATCAATGAACTCATTGACCTGTTAGTTTGAAACAAACTCTATGTACTTGGATACTAAATAGTATAGAACAATGTATTTTTTAGATTATTGATAACTTCTCCTAATAGTGCACTTCCCTGTCTTTGTTTATGAGCTGACCTGTGCAGCAACACAATGATGCATTTCCTAGGGAGGAAAGGAGAACTGCGTTTGATATTCTGGCACTTCCCAAAGGTCATCTGAAGAAGCAAACTTTTGAAAATGGTTTTCTTTATAAATTATAAGTGTTTAGACAATTTGCTCAAGATTGTGCGTCCCAAAATGTAGTTGTTGTTTTATGATTGATCGATTATAATTATATAAAGATCGCATTTGCAGTCTGCATCATATTTAGATAAATAGCTAAAAAAAGATGCATCAAAAAGCCAAACGGTAAATTCTGGATAGTAAGTACATATAGTTTCAGGAGGCAGACAGACGATGGCAGAAAAACAATGAAAGGCTGATCAGAATGCATTTTGCTTAAAGCTATATGTATATGGAGCATTCTCAATTCATGCCTTGTACTGATTGATTGAATGTTGTAGCTTGGTACTTTTTTCTTCCTCTGAGTTGAGAAAAATTATTGGGCATGGACAAGGGTTCCGCCTACTCTTGACTACTGAAGCTAACCAATGAGAATGCATGCTTGATCCAGAGTGTTTTAGATATGAAGCTATGTGATAGTAATGATTATCTTTCTTTTAAGGAACTAACCCAATTTTTTTGTACTCGAGAAATCTGAAAATAACCCCCCTAAAAACACCAATAAGCATAAAATCCCACTTCAGTAATCTTATTATGTAAATGTAAAGCTGTTAAAAACTGATGAAGTATCGTGGTCAGACCACACCTCTGACCTCAGTCACATGCTTTCTTGCTTTATCTGTCTTCTAAAAGGATTGGCTAGAGATTATTAATGGGTATGACCAACTGTAACAAGGTTCTGCCATAGCTAAGGACGGAGCATTGCAGAACATAATGGTCATTGACCAAACTGTGTGATACTAGAATGCTGTGAAGTAAAGCACAAACAATATGTTATTTAGGTAAATTTCCCAGTGTCTGTATCAAAATGAGAGGTAAGACACAGAACTCTGGCTTTATCACAGGTGTTTCTGCCTTCTGGTTCAGTGTGCTCTGCGGCTTTAGTTGTCCTTTAAGTGCTTTTAAAAAAGAGAGGCCTTGTGGTCTTTCCCTCCATCTTGCAATTGAATCAGGTATGCTATGTGTGCTTTAAGCAGGTAGAGGGACATGTGACTATTTGTAGCAACTTGTGATAAAGGAGTAGGGGGGAGACAAAGGGAGGGTGAAGATCCTGCTCAGGGCAGGATCCCGTGTATAGAATTCAATGGCTTCTATGGAAAGGGGAGCAGCACCAGAGACACCGCTGCCCAGCACAGCTCCCCCAGCTGCACTCATGCTCTCATCCTGCAAATCCAACCCATATAAGTGTCTGCAGCTAAAAATGTAAAAATAAGGGACAATCTAATGGGTTATTTCCATACTCTTTCAGGGAGATGCAATATCCCGCACTAACGAGAAAATAAGCTCTAAAATCATCACGCTAACCTATGTACTAACGTGTTAACGAAGGTTTTGCACTGCCTGCACCATGTCGCAATTTTTTTTCTTTGCAAGTGAAGCAATAAATTTGCGTTAGTTTTTTGCACAACAATTAACGCCTCTTCAATGGTGTCTTTAAAAAATGTGCAAAAGGTCGCAACTTACCGCTAGCGTTTTCGCAATGTATTAACGGTTGCAAAGTGGTTAATACATTGCGGAAACAAGTGAATGTAGGTTGCGAATTATTGCATCTCCCCCAATTGTACCTTGGCTAACATAGCAAAGAGCTAAAACATTAAAGGGCATCTATAGTGAAATGTTATAAATTGCTCCAATTCAGACATAAAAAAAGATTAGTGTATTCTGCGCCTTATTCTTACCTTACTCTGTGGCTCCGTGTTTGCTCACTGTCTGATTTACTGCAGAGCTCCCCACTCCCCCTCCTCTCTGGTCATTCCCCCGTTCAAGTAGTCCAGCTATAAATTAAGCCTGTGAAACAAGCCGCTATGTGCATTAATCCTCCACACAGAGACACATCACTCTAACCTTTGGTAAAAAAAAAACCCTCGGTATGAAAAGCAAGTTCTCTGTTTGTTCTGGTTGATTTAGGAGAGGCCCTGAGTCCTGCCTTATCACTGCAGCCTGATCTCCCTTTGACAGGCAATACATTGGTGAAAGCTTGAGGAGATGGGGGACTTCTCCTTCCCTTTACTTCTGTTTTAACCCAGTATTTGCCAAGCATTTTATGGAGCAGGAAAGAGTCATTGGGAGACTTGCTGTAAAACTTGTGTAAGCCTACCCACTATACCGGCATGCTGTTAGGGAATTTGATTGACAGCTCAACAGGAGTGGTCTATTGAAAACTTCACTTCTTTTAACTTACATATTTCAGGACAGTGGAGGAAAATTACTCTGGTACACTGGGGGCTGGGGGAATTATAGAACACATAGAAGAAACAAAATTTAATTTTCCCACTATAGATGTCCTTTAAAATGAACGTTAGTAGAAGTGCAACACTTGTCACCTGAAATGCTGCAGAAAATTTGGAATTACATTTGTTATTGTGTAGTTCAATTCAGTATCAAAGCCCCCCCCCCCCCCCCACCCCCCCAACACAGAATGGAGTTCTTTTATAGTATAATAATAATTTCTCAAAGTTATGTCCACATATTATTATTGTTTCCCTTTTTAGAATTATACCATATCAACTATGGTAATAATTCACTTATCCATGCATATTATTCCCGGTTAAATAAAATTTGCCATCTCTCTAGTTGTAGTTTTAATGTGGCTTTAAACTGAAAACTATACCATGACATGGTAGGTTTTTATTGGCACATGAATAGGTCTTAATTCAAACCAAACAGGTACTCTGCTGAACAGCTTGTTGGGTAAAAAGTAGCCCATTAAATGGTGACAGATGACAAGTGCTACCCTGACCTGGAGATCTACAGAAAAGTATTTTGAATCAATTTCCTCCATCATACCATAATGTTATGTATACAAGGAAACCAGCAAGGTGTGAAGCAATTACAAAGGAATGCACTAATCTTAGTACCATCTGTGTAAAGTTTTCCTGGGTACCTATTAAATCTATTTTGAAATTTGAAAAATGTTTAGGGAAATATTGTGGTGTAGCACCTGACAAGTTAAAATGTTTTGTTTAAAATACAAAACACAGGCCTATTGTTAGACAGAGTGTTTAAAATGTTAGCCCAGCAATTTGTAATGCCACACAAGATGTGCACTATGGTATGTACATGGTCACAATCTAGTATACGGAAGTTTGGAAGGTTTGAGCTATTCTAACATGGAATATATTATCCTGGGCTATCAGGAAACAAAACTCAATTCACACCACCTGGTGTACTTTCAGTTTAGCATGGGTTTAACACAAATATTTCGGGGCCATTTTCTGTTTCACCATTTCAGCACTCCTGATGCAATAAGTTTATAGCTATTATTTACAGTAGCTTAAAACTCAACATTTATAAATGGGGATGTTAAAATCCCACAACCCAACACAGCAAACTTTCCTTCACACCTAGATACACAAGTCATTTGGGAGTGTGAGTGCATTCCAGATATTGGGATGGCCTTAGATAATGATTCCCTGTGCATGTTTCCCTGGTGTCCCTCCATTATGTAACACCTTTAATACAAAATGTTTTAAAACAAAATAACAACAGACCAACGAGTGGCAGTATAATGATGCATGTATTAGCCATAAACTTGGGTTGGATTGGTTACTGGAGAAAGAGGAGAGCGCATTATTTTAATCCAGTGGCCGCAGACCCCAATTACCGCCCTGGTAGGATTGAAGTAAAGCACTTAAACAAACTACCTTCCTGTAGCTTTGAGCTGGCTAATTCTAGTAATAAGGTTATGTACTATGGTCCGCTACAATAAATTATATACCTTATAAAGAAGAGAGTTTGGAACACAAGTCATTGTAAAACACCCCTGCAATCCGATGTATTATTGATTAGCCTGGGTTTTACACTGAGTGCATTGCGTGCGGCTCTTCCGAAAATTTTCTGACTAAAGTTTAGCACTACTATGCCATTGAATAGAAGGCATAAGCCGGCACATTTACCTGTTAGAGATTCTGCAATGTACTAAATCTCGCACAGGGAATCTTGCATTGCGCTAACTTGGGCATAAGCTGCGTCGGCCTACCATATGCAAAATACATTCATTTAGTTGCTGTGCATGAATTAGAACTGTGTTAGATACATTATATATAAGATATTTTAATAATCCACATGTAACCATGCACTTTTTTTAACCACATGCATGTATACGTGTAGTTTGGCAGTTGATCTTTTTCTCTTTATGGACTTTCAAGTAATTGTTAGCTTTATAATGAGATAAGTAGGTTCTCTCCCTCAGTGATTGTATAGTCCAGAAAAGGCAATTAGCAGCCAACCTAGCATTAGCAGAGGACACTTAGGAAGTTTTCAAACATTTGGAGGGCTACTAGTTGCCTATCACTGGTATAATGCTAACTAGATTAGAATTGATTCTTGAGCCAGTCTTGCAAGGGAGCAGGGAGGATTCCACATGAGTTAATAAGGTGTGGCAGAAGATTAAATTAATAGAGCCAAGATCAAGATATAAAAGTACAGAGTCAGCCACTTGGCTCAAACTTACAATTGAGCGCTTGCTAACAATAACCTTAACAGGAACCTTAAAAAATCTAGATTTTGCTCTGGGGCACCTCAAAAAGATACAGTTTAATTGATCAATAATCTCTATTAAACTGGAAAATATGAGGAGGGAGAGAATAGCCTCAGTCTCCAGCTAAAAAGGGGATAAAACACACCCACCCACTCTTCCTCCATTCACTCCAGGGGCCCGTAACTAGCTTTATCTAAATCTAATCATAAAAGCATATTTTTCACATTCAACATTTCCTTGGAGTTTAAAATGTGCTTCTCTTACATAACCCCCAGTCACCTAATTTTGACCCAGAGGACTGGGAACACAAGTGGCCTCCAAAGAATTATCTTTTGAGAGGGCATCTTGCATTATTTTGGGCCATATTGGACCAGTCAGCCTTACCATTGTATTGTATAGGTGATCGTACAGTTCCTGAAGCACAAAAACAAAGAGACTGGAGAGAGCCAAAGTGATGTAAAGGGTATCTCCACCGTATTTTCAAGATTTGGTAATCCAGTTCTAATGAAGAACGGGGGGTAAAGGAGCTGTGCCTTACCTTCCCTTCTTCAATAGAACAACAGGAGCCAGGAGAGAAGGTAAGAAATTTACCCGCTTGCTCGCTCCCCCGGCGCTTAGTCTGACAGGTCCCGACGACCTTGTCTTCTATGCCATAGATCGCGCATGCGCAATGAAGACAAGGTCTGTCGGGACTCTCAGACTACACGCCGGGGGAGCGAGCGAGCGGGTAAGTTTCTTACCTCTCTCCTGGCTCCTGTTTGTTCTATTGAAGAACAGAAGGTAAGGCACAGCTCCTTTACCCCCCAGTTCTTCAATAGAACGGGATTACCAAATCTTGAAATACGAGTGGAGATACCCTTTAATCCAACAGTGTCAAAATAATTTATTGGAGAAAACACATGCACAACATGTTTCTGGCCTACAATCGGCCCTTCCTCTGGTGCATCAACAGACAGTCTGTTGATGCACCATTCTGAATTGAGAAAGCCAGTCGGATGACTAGCGAACGTCTTCAAGAGCTAAACTTCAAGTCCATTTGATCTAATTGAATACAACAGATATACCATGACATGGATAATGAGAACCTACACAAGCACCCTTATATACACATATTACAATATCAAGAAATGTGCACCAGCTCTACCTAGTGGCCAGGTGTCCACATTATTCATGAAACACTACAACTTGTGTCTATTTCAAATAACAGCACCATATAACATAATATAACAGGAGGAACATAGGGTAGGGTAAAGAACTTACCCCCCACCTCCATAAGTATAAATGTCGACAAGTCCATATTCAGACAATTTTCATTACCTATATGGAAAGAAGAGGAAGCGAAACAGTGGAATAGGTACAAAACAACGTTATAAAAACATTTTATACTGTAAGCATCATTGAACCTTGGGGTTCCATAGTACCCAGTGTGTCTATCCATTTTAACTATTCTGTAATAGGGATTTTTCTTATTCCCACCTCTTTGGGGTATGTTACCTTAGGGTATGTCTACTGAGGAAAAGCATTTTTTTTTTGGTTTATTTTAAAGTTCACCATCCCCTATCCCTCCTCCTACCTTTTTTTCAGAATTCCCCTTTGTTGTTTGCAGCAGCATGGGAAAGTGCTTGCTCGGGGTGTGTGTCTTCCCCTGTGCTGGGAGTGCTGTCCCTCAATGTGCATCATCATGGTTGCAGATTCACTTTTCTCCCTGAATCTCTAAGTTCATTTTTACAGCTGATCATGCAGAGAGAGACGGAGGGAAAGTTAAAATCCCTTTCCACAATACCGTAACAAAGCCAGGGGGAACCTGTTTTTTTTTTTATAAAGATTTTTTTGTGTCTCTCTGAGGGGTGTGGTTGAAAAAGTGATCTAAGATTGATTCATAGGGGATGCTGAGAATATGAGGCAATCTGGTATGGGAGGGGTGGGGAGAGGAACACAAGCAGATGTGAGAGGGTGTATTGGGAGACAAAAAAGGTAGTACCTGATTACTTCTCTATTATAGTGAACTTAGCAAGCTGCTGTGGATGGTCATGTGATCATTCCTCCATTAATCAGTGAAGTGTGTGTGTGTGTGTAAAAACACCAAACAGCGGATCACAGACAGCAGCAGTCCCGACGGATCCTCACACATTCAGCGCATGCACTAAAGGAATATGCGTGCCGGACATTTCCCAAGTAGGCAGGTTCGCCCACTCACTGAAAGTGGGCGAACCTACACCCTCCACAGCATTCAGAGAAACTCATTGGATTTCTTCTAAACTACTGCTCAAAGACACAGGATACTGCAGGCACATTTCCATCTTACACATATCTATCCTTACAACCCATGTGACTTTTAACAGTGGAATACCCTTTACACAAAGTTAATTGCATCCAGTGTGCTGCGCAATTTCCAAAATGTTTTGGAAATGGCGCTGAGGGATAACTCTACCATAAACTTATATAAGATAGCATAGGTTTTTCATCATCTGTTGATAGCATTCTTTATAATACATGCAACCTGCAATGAAAGAGCAACGGTGTTGTAACTGTGTACGTACCATTCAGCACATTTATTTTATTATTAAGTCTGTGTCTCCCTCTGGTGGTCCCAAGTCCAACAACGCATAAATTTTTCTTCTATCCTTATTTATTATTATTATGCTTACATTTCTACAGTACTGGATGTGTATTCCTTTTATTAGACCACTTTTAAAAATATGCATATACCAAAGTTTGATGTTTTCTGCTATTCTTGTAAACCGAATGTCTTGTAAATGAGAATGTTAAGATTAAACACTTTTCTATGTGCTAATAACTAAAATCACATTAAATAGTATCTCCATGGTTAAACAACTTTTTTCAATTCATTTTTATTAAGAATGGGCGCTAAAGAAGCTGTGTCTTACCTCCCGTTATTCAATAAAACGTACAGAAGCCGGGAACAAAGGTAAGCAACTTCCCGGTGCCTCACTTCTCCACCGCCTCTTCTGACATGTCCTGATGGACATGTGCTTGCGCATAGAGTATTAAGTCCATCGTGACCAGTCAGATATGATTGCGTGTCTATACACCAGGTGTAGCACTAGTTAATTCACCAGGGGATGTAATACCAAACTGCACTTCTTACCTTTCCCCTTGGAAGATTTACTGCATCAAGGAATTGCAGTCAGGTAAGAAGCATCATTTTGCGCCTTTACTAACACTGTGATCAGGTAGAAGTGGGTGTTCGCTCACCGTGCACCAGCAGGTAGATTAAAAAAAGAAAACAGTCTACCAGTTTATTCTCTTCACATTCTCAAGATGCATTAACCAGCTGTACCATTAGATATTCTGCTTGTCCAAGAAAACATCCAAATCTCCTGTGCATGTGTTCCAAGAATCAGCTGACACAACATTTTAAGGTAGAGCATTCCAAACTTACTGCCCTCACAATGAAAAACCGTTAACATTGCTTAAGCTGAAATTGCTTTTTCTCAAGTCTAAAGGAGTGGCTGTTAGTCTTTTGCTCACTTTCTTAACTTAAAAGACTGTGGCTTCAGTTCAAACTGTGTATCCATTACTTAATAAACTCCCCAAAGAGCTTACAATTTACTCTAAACACACACAACCTGTCAGGGTCTTTATGGATATGAGAGAAACACAATTTCTGAAAGTAACTTGACAAGCATGTGAAGAACACAAAATTTGAAATGTAACCAAGGGTGGATATAAACCCAGGACTAGGGGTACTAAATGCATTCAATGCTTACCACAAAATCATATTCATTATAACTACTATAGTGCAGCTCATCTTCATTTATGAGCCAGTATTTTGTAGAACACTCACAGTTCTTCAAAATATCTGTAATGCACCAACAAATCCCAGGATTTTTCTTAGTGCCAATTCCCCAATCTTCACCTTAGACAAGCCACTGTTTATCCCCAGACAATTTGCGCCTAGATGAGCATGGCTGCCCCAGGAGGCACAAGGAATCAACACTGAGGCTGGGAAAACCTGGAAAGTGTAACACAACAGGAGTGAATCAGGCACAGAGGAGATTGACTGGCTTAGCAGACTAGAGGAGAATGAGAATAGATAAGTATGCAAATAAGGAATAAAGATTTCTGGGAATTTACCATGTTTTTGATGGAAGCTCTTCTTTAAGCTATATCTTTAAAAAGACTTTTACAGTATTCCAGAAGCTAAATGCAAAACCAGAGCGCTAACTACAGACCGGTTTTGGCTTTATTGAGCCATCATCAGTGTAGTGCAGGCCTCTGGTTTTGCAGTGTGAATAGATAAGTATAGAAGAGACGAGCAGAAGAAACTGTCGGCTGGCCAGCCAAGTAACCAGGTTGGTCAGGAGTGGAGTCAGACTAACCAGGTCAAGACCAAGGTCAGTAGACGTAATCGTGGTACAGAGGGTGAGTTAAGAACATAGTCAATACTAGCCAGGTCAAACACCAAGTTAAGCAGCACAGGTGAGGCACAGAAGGGTCAGGCAGGGTCAGAGTCAAAACATAGCAAAGGTCTGTCCAGGCAGCAAACAGAGAGAATGGTCAAACAGAATAATCAGTTAAAAACAGAGTAAACGGACAGAAGTGGAAAACTAACTCTCGAATGGGCAATGGACAAAAAAAACTGGAAGAGAATTAAAAGGGCAAACCAACCAATGAGGAAGAAGAGAAGGAAAGAAGAAGATAATAGGCTGATTCAAACTGCAGTTAAAACACAACACACACACAGATCAAAACTAACTAGAAAGGGAAAGTTTAAGTATAAATAGAGGACATTGTTGTTTTTTTACTTACCCTTTAAATATGTCACATGCATTAAAGGTAGGTCAGTTGGTGTGTGTGTATTCATATCAGGTTGGGGATAAAATACTAACTTTTTAATGATTGGCCAAAAGAGTTTTGTTTATTTTAGTACACTTTACGTATGGCTGCCATAGTAATGGAAAGTAGATCAGTAGGTGTGTGTACCCGTGTCGGGTTAGAGTTTTTTGATGATTGGTCAAAATTTTTTTTTGACTTTAGTTACCCTTTAAGTATGGCTGCAACAGTAATGGAGGGGTAGGTCAGTGCTGTATCCTGTATCACGATGGGGGTTTAAAAACAAAGTTTATTGAGGATAAATATAATTTGTTTTTTGACTTTAGTTACACTTTAAATATGGCTGCCACAGTAATGGATAAGTAGATTAGTAGTTTGTGTCCCTGGGTCTGGTTGAGGGGGTAGTCTTTTTGTGTTTCAAACCATAAACTATCTTTTATTGAGAATAAATCTAAATAGTTTTTTTTTACTTTAGTTAACATTTAAGTATGGCGTGCACCACCGTAATGGATAAGTAGATTAGTAGGTGTGTGTACCTGGGTCTGGTTGAGGGGGTATGTCTTTTTTGTGTTTATAACCATAAAATTATCTTTTATTGAGGATAAATCTAAATTAGTTTTTTTGACTTTAAGTAAAACGGAAGAAGAAAAGAAGAGAAGTAGAAATAGAAGAACAGTAATTTGGCTTTTTCAAGCCAAATTAACAAGCCAAACACTCTCACACAGTATCCAAAACAAACTAACTGTCACCAAGAGATAGAGGAAGACACAAAAGCAATGCACCTGGAGAGGCCTCAGAATAGGTGTACACCTGCGCGTACGAATGCCACGGTGACCGCACCAACGGGTAAGTTCACTTTCCTGACAATACCCCAGTCCACATCTTCTCTGACATATAACATAAGCTGATGCCCCGTTTAACCCATACCATTAAACTTATTTAGGATACACCTCCCACTGACTGTATCCTTTACCATCCTTTACTCCTTCACTTCCCTTTCAAGGACTCAAGAGACCTGACTTAGAGTAAAAGGGATCAGTAGTGTTTCATGAATAATGTGGACACCTGGCCACTAGGTAGAGCTGTGATCCCTTTTACTCTAAGTCAGGTCTCTTGAGTCCTTGAAACGTCACATGTGTTATATAAGGCGCAAAATGGCTTCTTACCTGACTGCAATTCCTTGATGCAGTAAATCTTCCAAGGGGAAAGGTAAGAAGTGCAGTTTGTGTATTACATCCCTGGTGAATTAACTAGTGCTACACCTGGTGTTAGACACGCAATCAATATCTGACTGGTCACGATGGACTTATACTCTATGCGCAAGCACCGTCCATCAGGACATGTCAGAAGAGGCGGTGGAGAAGTGAGGCACGGGAAAGTTGCTTACCTTTGTTCCCGGCTTCTGTACGTTTTATTGAATAACGGAGGTAAGACACAGCTTCTTTAGCGCCCATTCTTTAATAAAAATGAATTGAAAAAAGTTGTTTTACCACTGGAGATACTATTTAATGTGATTTTAGTTATAAGCACATAAGAAAGTGTTTAATCTTAACATTCTCATTTACAAGACATTCGGTTTACAAGAATAGCAGAAAACATCAAACTTTGGTATATGCATATTTTAAAAGTGGTCAATAAAAGGATACACATCCAGTACTGTAGAAATGTAAGCATAATACACATAATAATAAGGATAGAAGAAATATTTATGCTGTTGTTGGACTTGGGGCCCACAGAGGGAGACACAGACTTTAATAATAAAATAAATGTGCTGAATGGTACAGTACACAGTTACAACACCGGTGCTCTTCATTGCTAGGTTGCATGGATTATAAAGAATGCTATCAACCAGATGAATGAAAAACTATGCTATCTTATATAAGTTTATGGTAGAGTTATCCCTCAGCGCCATTTCCAAACATTTTGGAAATTGCGCAGCACACTGGTGCAATTAACTTTGTGTTAAAGGGTATCTCCACTGTTAAAAGTCACATGGGTTGTAAGGATAGATATGTGTAAGATGGAAATGTGCCTGCAGTATCCTGTGTTTGAGCAGTAGTTTAGAAGAAATCACATGAGTTTCTCCCTGAATGCTGTGGAGGGGTGTAGGTTCGCCCACTTTCAGTGAGTGGGCGAACCTGCCTACTTGGGAAATGTCCGGCACGCATATCCTTTAGTGCATGCGCTGAATGGGTGAGGATCCGTCGGGACTGCTGCTGTCTGTGATCCGACTGTTTGGTTGTTCTACACACACACACACACTTCACTGATTAATGGAGGAATGATCACATGACCATCACAGCAGCTGCTAAGTTCACTAATTAATAGAGAAGTAATCAGGTACTACCTTTTTCTGTCTCCCAATACACCCTCTCACATCTGCTTGTGTTCCTCTCCCACCCCCTCCCATACCAGATTGCCTCATATTCTCAGCATCCCCTATGAAATCAATCTTAGATCACTTTTTCAACCACACCCCTCAGAGAGACACAAAAAATCTTTATTAAAAACAAAACACAGGTTCCCCCTGGCTTGTTACGGTATTGTGGAAAGAGGATTTTAACTTTTCCTCCCTGTCTCTCTCTGCATGATCAGCTGTTAAAATGAACTTAGAGATTCAGGGAGAAAAGGATGAATCTGCAACCATGATGATGCACATTGAGTGACAGCACTCCCAGCACAGGGGAAGACACACACCCAGGAGCAAGCACTTTCCCATGCTGCTGCAAACAAACAAAGGGGAATTCTGAAAAAAAGGTAGGAGGAGGGATAGGGGATGGTGAACTTAAAATAAACCAAAAAAAAAATGCTTTTTCCTCAGTAGACATACCCTAAGGTACACATACCCCAAAGAGGTGGGAATAAGGAAAAATCCTCTACAGAAATAGTTAAAATGGATAGACACACTGGGTACTATGGAACCCCAAGGTCTCAATGATGTTACAGTATAAAATGTTTTTATAACGTTGTTTTGTACCTATTCCACTGTTTCGCTTCCTCTTCTTTCCATATAGGTAATGAAAATTGTCTGAATATGGACTTGTCGACATTTATAATTATGGAGGTGGGGGTAAGTTCTTTACCCTACCCTATGTTCCTCCTGTTTATTATGTTATATGGTGCTGTTATTTGAAATAGACACTAAGTTGTAGTGTTTCATGAAAATGTGGACACCTGGCACTAGGTAGAGCTGTGATCCCTTTTACTCTAGTCAGGTCTCTGAGTCCTTGAAAGGGAAGTGAAGGAGTAAAGGATGGTAAAGGATACAGTCAGTGGGAGGTGTATCCTTAATAATGTTTAATGTATGGGTTAAACTGGGGCATCAGCTTATTGTTATATGTCAGGAAGATGTGGACTGGGGTATTGTCAGGAAAGTGAACTTACCCGTTGGTGCGGTCACCCGTGGCATTCGTACGCGCAGGTGTACCCCTATTCTGAGGCCTCTCCAGCGGGCATTGCTTTTGTGTCTTCCTTATCTCTTGGCTGACAGTTAGTTTGTTTTGGATACTGTGTGAGAGTGTTTGGCTTGTTAATTTGGCTTGAAAAAGCCAAATTACTGGTCTTTCTATTTCACTTCTTCTTTTTTTCTTCTTCGTTTTACTCAAGTCAAAAAAACTAATTTAGATTTATCCTCAATAAAAGATAATTTTATGGTTATAAACACAAAAAAGACATACCCCCTCAACCAGACCCAGGTACACACACCTACTAATCTACTTATCCATTACGGTGGCAGCCATACTTAAATGTTAACTAAAGTAAAAAAAAAACTAATTTAGATTATTCTCAATAAAAAAAGATATTTGGTTGTAAACACAAAAAGACATACCCCCTCAACCAGACCCAGGTACACAAACCTACTAATCTACTTATCCATTACTGTGGCAGCCATATTTAAGTGTAACTAAAGTCAAAAAACAAATTTATATTATCCTAATAAACTTTGTTTTTAAACCCCCATCGTGATACAGGTATACACAGCTACTGACCTACCCCTCCATTACTGTTGCAGCCATAATAAAGGGTAACTAAAGTCAAAAAAACTAATTTTGACCAATCATCAATAAACTTCAACCGACACGGGTCACACACACCTACTGATCTACTTATCCATTACTATGGCAGCCATACGTAAAGTGTAACTAATAAACAAAACTCATTTTGGCCAATCATTAAAAAGTTAGTATTTACCCCCAACCTGATATGAATACACACAACACCAACTGACCTACCTTTATGCATGTGACATATTAAAGGGTAAGTAAAAAACAACAATGTCCTCTATTATACTTAAACTTTCCCTTTCTAGTTAGTTTTGATCTGGTGGTGTTGTGTTTTTTTAACTGCAGTTTGAATCAGCCTATTATCTTTCTTCTTTCCTCCTCTCTTCTTCCTCATTGGTTGGTTTGCCCTTTTAATTCTCTTCCAGTTTTTTTTTGTCCATTGCCCATTCTAGAGTTTAGTTTCCCTTCTGTCCGTTTACTCGTGTTTTAACCTGATTATTCTGTTTGACCATTCTCTTGTTTGCTGCTGGACAGACCTTTGCTATGTTTGATCTGACCCTGCCTGACCCTTCTGTGCCTCACGCCTGCTGCTTAACTTTGGTGTTTGACCGGCTAGTATTGACTATGTTCTTAACTCACCCTCCTGTACCACGCTATTACGTCTGACCTCTGGTCTTGACTGGTTAGTCTGACTCCACCGACCAACCTGGTTACTTGGCTGGCCAGCCTGACAGTTTCTTCTGCTCGTCTCTTCTATACTTATCTATTCAAACTGCAAAACCAGAGGCCTGCACTACACTGATGATGGCTTAAAGCCAAAACCGGTCTGTAGTTAGCGCTTGGTTTTGCATTTAGCTTCTGGAATACTGTAAAAGTCTTTTTAAAGATATAGCTTAAAGAAGAGCTTCCATCAAAACATGGTAAATTCCCAGAAATCTTTATTCCTTATTGCCTACTTATCTATTCTCATTCTCCTCTAGTTGTAAGCCAGTCAAGCTCCTCTGGCCTGATTCACTCTGTTGTGTTACACTTTCCAGGTTTTCCCAGCCTCAGTGTTGATTCCTTGTGCCTCCTGGGGCAGCATGCTCATCTAGGCGCAAATTGTCTGGGGATAACAGTGGCTTGTCTAAGGTGAAGATTGGGGAATTGGCACTAAGAAAAATCCTGGGATTTGTTGGTGCATTACAGATATTTTGAAGAACTGTGAGGTGTTCTACAAAATAATGGCTCATAATGAAGATGAGCTGCACTATTAGTAGTTATAAGAAATGATTTTGTGGTAAGCATGAATGCATTTAGTACCCCTAGTCCTGGTTTATATCCACCCTTGGTTACATTTCAAATTTTGTGTTCTTCACAGCTTGTCAATGTTACTTTCAAAATTGTGTTCTCTTCATATCCATAAAGACCTACTGACAGGTTGTGTGTGTTATAGAGTAAATTGTAAGCTCTTTGGGCAGTTTATTAAGTTAATGGATACACAGTTTGAACTGAAGCCACAGTCTTTAAGTTAAGAAAGTGAGCAAAAGACTAACAGCCACTCCTTTAGACTTGAGAAAAAGCAATTTCAGCTTAAGCAATGTTAACGGTTTTTTCAGTGAGGGCAGTAAGTTTGGAATGCTCTACCTTAAAATGTTGTGTCAGCTGTTCTTGGAACACATGCACAGAGAGATTTGGATGTTTTCTTGGACAAGCAGAATATCTAATGGTACAGCTGGTTAATGCATCTTGAGAAGTGAAGAGAATAAACTGGATAGACTGTTTTCTTTTTTTAATTACCTGCTGGTGCACGGTGAGCGAACACCCACTTCTACCTGATCACATGTGTTAGTAAAGGCGCAAAATGATGCTTCACCTGACTGCCTTCCTTGATGCAGAATCTTCCAAGGGGAAAGGTAAGAAGTGCAGTTTTGTGTATTACATCCCCGGTGGAATTAACTAGTGCTAAACCTGGGGTATAGACACGCAATCAATATCTGACTGGTCACGATGGACTTAATACTCTATGCGCAAGCACATGTCCATCAGGACATGTCAGAAGAGGCGGTGGAGAAGTGAGGCACGGGAAGTTGCTTACCTTTGTTCCCGGCTTCTGTACGTTTTATTGAATAACGGGAGGTAAGACACAGCTTCTTTACGCCCATTCTTTAATAAATGAATTGAAAAAAGTTGTTTTAACCACTGGAGATACTATTTAATGTGATTTTAGTTATAAGCACATAAGAAAGTGTTTACTCTAACATTCTCATTTACAGACATTCGGTTTACAAGAATAGCAGAAAACATCAAACTTTGGTATATGCATATTTTTAAAAGTGGTCTAATAAAAGGAATACACATCCAGTACTGTAGAAATGTAAGCATAATACTACTAATAATAAGGATAGAAGAAAATATTTATGCTGTTGTGGACTTGGGACCACCAGAGGGAGACACAGACTTTAATAATAAAATAAATGTGCTGAATGTACAGTACACAGTTACAACACCGTTGCTCTTTCATTGCTAGGTTGCATGTATTATAAAGATGATATCAACCAGATGAATGAAAAACCTAGCTACTTATATAAGTTTATGGTAGAGTTATCCTCACGCGCCCTTTCCAAAACATTTTGGAAATTGCGCAGCACACTGGATGCAATTAACTTTGTGTAAAGGGTATCCCACTGTTAAAAGTCACATGGGTTGTAAGGATAGATATGTGTAAGATGGAAATGTGCCTGCAGTATCCGTGTCTTTGAGCAGTAGTTTAGAAGAAATCCAATGAGTTTCTCCCTGATGCTGTGGAGGGTGTAGGTTCGCCCCACTTCAGTGAGTGGGCGAACCTGCCTACTGGGAATGTCCGGCACGCATATTCCTTTAGTGCATGCGCTGAGTGTGTGAGGATCCGTCGGGACTGCTGCTGCTGTGATCCGACTGTTTGGTTGTTTCACACCAACACACAACACTTCACTGATTAATGGAGGAATGATCACATGACCATCACAGCAGCTTGCTAAGTTCACTTAATAGAGAAGTAATCAGGTACTACCTTTTTCTGTCTCCCAATACACCCTCTCACATCTGCTTGTGTTCCTCTCCCACCCCTCCCATACCAGATTGCCTCATATTCTCAGCATCCCCTATGAAATCAATCTTAGATCACTTTTTCAACCACACCCCTCAGAGAGACCAAAAAAAATCTTTATTAAAAACAAAACACAGGTTCCCCCTGGCTTGTTTACGGTATTGTGGAAAGAGGATTTTAACTTTTCCTCCCTGTCTCTCTCTGCATGATCAGCTGTAAAAATGAACTTAGAGATTCAGGGAGAAAAGGATGAATCTGCAACCATGATGATGCACATTGAGTGACAGCACTCCCAGCACAGGGGAAGACACACACCCAGGAGCAAGCACTTCCATGCTGCTGCAAACAAACAAGGGAATTCTGAAAAAAAGGTAGGAGGAGGGATAGGGGATGGTGAACTTTAAAATAAACCAAAAAAAAAATGCTTTTTCCTCAGTAGACATACCCTAAGGTACACATACCCCAAAGAGGTGGGAATAAGGAAAAATCCCTATTACAGAAATAGTTAAAATGGAAGACACACTGGGTACTATGGAACCCCAAGGTCTCAATGATGCTTACAGTATAAAATGTTTTATAACGTTGTTTTGTACCTATTCCACTGTTTCGCTTCCTCTTCTTTCCATATAGGTAATGAAAATTGTCGAATATGGACTTGTCGACATTTATACTTATGGAGGTGGGGGGTAAGTTCTTTACCCTACCCTATGTTCTCCTGTTATATTATGTTATATGGTGCTGTTATTGAAATAGACACTAAGTTGTAGTTGTTTTTCATGAATAATGTGGACACCTGGCCACTAGTAGAGCTGTGATCCCTTTTACTCTAAGTCAGTCTCTTGAGTCCTTGAAAGGGAAGTGAAGGAGTAAAGGATGGTAAAGGATACAGTCAGTGGGAGGTGTATCCTTAAATAATGTTTAATGGTATGGGTTAAACTGGGGCATCAGCTTATTGTTAATGTCAGGAAGATGTGGACTGGGTATTGTCAGGAAAGTGAACTTACCCGTTGGTGCGGTCACCCGTGGCATTCGTACCGCAGGTGTCCACCTATTCTGAGGCCTCTCCAGCGTGCATTGCTTTTGTGTCTTCCTCTATCTCTTGGCTGACAGTTAGTTTGTTTTGGATACTGTGTGAGAGTGTTTGGCTTGTTATTTGGCTTGAAAAAGCCAAATTACTGTTCTTTCTATTTCTACTTCTCTCTTCTTTTCTTCTTTCCGTTTTACTCTAAAGTCAAAAAAACTAATTTAGATTTATCCTCAATAAAAGATAATTTTATGGTTATAACACAAAAAGACATACCCCCTCAACCAGACCCAGGTACAACACACCTACTAATCTACTTATCCATTACGGTGGCAGCCATACTTTGTTAACTAAAGTAAAAAAAAAACTAATTTAGATTTTATCTCAATAAAAGATAGTTTTATGGTTGTAAACACAAAAGACATACCCCTCAACCAGACCCAGGTACACAAACCTACTAATCTACTTATCCATTACTGTGGCAGCCATATTTAAAGTGTAACTAAAGTCAAAAAACAATTATATTTATCCTCAATAAACTTGTTTTTTTAAACCCCCATCGTGATACAGGTATACACAGCTACTGACCTACCCCTCCATACTGTTGCAGCGCCATACTTAAAGGGTAACTAAAGTCAAAAAAACTAATTTTGACCAATCATCAATAAAACTCTCAACCCGACACGGGTACACACACCTACTGATCTACTTATCCATTACTATGGCAGCCATACGTAAAGTGTAACTAAAATAAACAAACTCATTTTGGCCAATCATTAAAAAAGTTGTATTTATCCCCCAACCTGATATGAAACACACACACCAACTGACCTACCTTAATGCATGTGACATATTTAAAGGGTAGTAAAAAAAAAACAACAATGTCCTCTATTTATACTTAAACTTTCCCTTTCTAGTTAGTTTTGATCTGTGTGTGTGTTGTGTTTTAACTGCAGTTTGAATCAGCCTATTATCTTTCTTCTTTCCTCCTCTCTTCTTCCTCATTGGTTGGTTTGCCCTTTTTAATTCTCTCCAGTTTTTTTTTGTCCATTGCCCATTCTAGAGTTTAGTTTTCCACTTTCTGTCCGTTTACTCTGTTTTTACCTGATTATTCTGTTTGACCATTCTCTCTGTTTGCTGCCTGGACAGACCTTTGCTATGTTTTGACTCTGACCCTGCCTGACCCTTCTGTGCCTCACCTGTCTGCTAACTTTGTGTTTTGACCTGGCTAGTATTGACATGTTCTTAACTCACCCTCCTGTACCACGCTATTACGTCTGACCTCTGGTCTTGACCTGGTTAGTCTGACTCCACTCCTGACCAACCTGGTTACTTGGCTGGCCAGCCTGACAGTTTCTTCTCTGCTCGTCTCTTCTATACTTATCTATTCACACTCAAAACCAGAGGCCTGCACTACACTGATGATGGCTCAATAAGCCAAAACCGGTCTGTAGTTAGCGCTCTGGTTTTGCATTTAGCTTCTGGAATACTGTAAAAGTCTTTTTAAAGATATAGCTTAAAGAAGAGCTTCCATCAAAACATGGTAAATTCCCAGAAATCTTTATTCCTTATTTGCATACTTATCTATTCTCATTCTCCTCTAGTCTGCTAAGCCAGTCAAGCTCCTCTGTGCCTGATTCACTCCTGTTGTGTTACACTTTCAGGTTTTCCCAGCCTCAGTGTTGATTCCTTGTGCCTCCTGGGGCAGCCATGCTCATCTAGGCGCAATTGTCTGGGGATAAACAGTGGCTTGTCTAAGGTGAAATTGGGAATTGGCACTAAGAAAAATCCTGGGATTTGTTGGTGCATTACAGATTTTTTGAAGAACTGTGAGTGTTCTACAAAATACTGGCTCATAAATGAAGATGAGCTGCACTATTAGTAGTTATAATGAATATGATTTTGTGGTAAGCATTGAATGCATTTAGTACCCCTAGTCCTGGGTTTATATCCACCCTTGGTTACATTTCAAATTTTGTGTTCTTCACATGCTTGTCAAGTGTTACTTTCAGAAATTGTGTTTTCTCTCATTCCATAAAGACCTACTGACAGGTTGTGTGTGTTATAGAGTAAATTGTAAGCTCTTTGGGCAGTTTATTAAGTTAATGGAACCACAGTTTGAACTGAAGCCACATTCTTTTAAGTTAAGAAAGTGAGCAAAAGACTAACAGCACTCCTTTAGACTTGAGAAAAAGCAATTTCAGCTTAAGCATGTTAACGGTTTTTTCATTGTGAGGGCAGTAAGTTTGGAATGCTCTACCTTAAAATGTTGTGTCAGCTGATTCTTGGAACACATGCCAGGAGATTTGGATGTTTTCTTGGACAAGCAGAATATCTAATGGTACAGCTGGTTAATGCATCTTGAGAATGTGAAGAGAATAAACTGGATAGACTGTTTTTCTTTTTTAATCTCCCTGCTGGTGCACGGTGACGAACACCCACTTCTACCTGATCACATGTGTTAGTAAAGGCGCAAAAGATGCTTCTTACCTGACTGCAATTCCTTGATGCAGTAAATCTTCCAAGGGGAAGGTAAGAAGTGCAGTTTTGTGTATTACATCCCCTGGTGAATTAACTAGTGCTACACCTGGTGTATAGACACCAATCATATCTGACTGGTCACGATGGACTTAATACTCTATGCGCAAGCACATGTCCATCAGGACATGTCAGAAGAGGCGGTGGAGAAGTGAGGCACGGGAAAGTTGCTTACCTTTGTTCCCGGCTTCTGTACGTTTTATTGATAACGGGAGGTAAGACACAGCTTCTTTAGCGCCCATTCTTTAATAAAATGAATTGAAAAAAGTTGTTTTAACCACTGGAGATACTATTTAATGTGATTTTAGTTAAAAGCACATAAGAAAGTGTTTAATCTTAACATTCTCATTTACAAGACATTCGGTTTACAAGAATAGCAGAAAACATCAAACTTTGGTATATGCATATTTTTAAAAGTGGTCTAATAAAAGGAATACACATCCAGTACTGTAGAAATGTAAAGCATAATACTACATAATAATAAGGATAGAAGAAAATATTTATGCTGTTGTTGGACTTGGGACCACCAGAGGGAGACACAGACTTTAATAATAAAATAAATGTGCTGAATGGTACAGTACACAGTTACAACACCGTTGCTCTTTCATTGCTAGGTTGCATGTATTATAAGAATGCTATCAACCAAGATGAATAAAACCTATGCTATCTTATATAAGTTTATGGTGAGTTATCCCTCAGCGCCATTTCCAAAACATTTTGGAAATTGCGCACCACACTGGATGCAATTAACTTTGTGTTAAAGGGTATCTCCACTGTTAAAAGTCACATGGGTTGTAAGGATAGATATGTGTAAGATGGAAATGTGCCTGCAGTATCCTGTGTCTTGAGCAGTAGTTTAGAAGAAATCCATGAGTTTCTTCCCTGAATGCTGTGGAGGGTGTAGGTTCGCCCACTTTCAGTGAGTGGGCGAACCTGCCACTTGGGAATGTCCGGCACGCATATTCCTTTAGTGCATGCGCTGAATTGTGAGGATCCGTCGGGACTGCTGCTGTCTGTGATCCGACTGTTTGGTTGTTTCTACACACACACCACACTTCACGATTAATGGAGGGAATGATCACATGACCATCACAGCAGCTTGCTAAGTTCACTAATTATAGAGAAAGTAATCAGGTACTACCTTTTTCTGTCTCCCAATACCCCCTCTCACACTGCTTGTGTTCCTCTCCCACCCCCTCCCATACCAGATTGCCTCATATTCTCAGCATCCCCTATGAAATCAATCTTAGATCACTTTTTCAACACCACACCCCTCAGGAGACACAAAAAATCTTTATTAAAAAACAAACACAGGTTCCCCCTGGCTTGTTACGGTATTGTGAAAGAGGATTTTAACTTTTCCTCCCTGTCTCTCTCTGCATGATCAGCTGTAAAATGAACTTAGAGATTCAGGGAGAAAAGGATGAATCTGCAACCATGATGATGCACATTGAGTGACAGCACTCCCAGCACAGGGGAAGACACCACCCCAGGAGCAAGCACTTTCCCATGCTGCTGCAAACAAACAAAGGGGAATTCTGAAAAAAAGGTAGGAGGAGGGATAGGGGATGGTGAACTTTAAAATAAACCAAAAAAAAAATGCTTTTTCCTCAGTAACATACCCTAAGGTACAACATACCCAAAAGAGGTGGAATAAGAAAAATCCCTATTACAAATAGTTAAAATGGATAGACCACCTGGGTACTATGGAACCCCAAGGTCTCAATGATCGCTTACAGTATAAATGTTTTTATAACGTTGTTTTGTACCTATTCCACTGTTTCGCTTCCTCTTCTTTCCATATAGGTAATGAATGTCTGAATATGGACTTGTCGACATTTATACTTATGGAGGTGGGGGGTAAGTTCTTTACCCTACCCTATGTTCCTCCTGTTATATTATGTTTATTGGTGCTGTTATTTGAAATAACACTAAGTTTGTAGTGTTTCATGAATAATGTGGACCACCTGGCCACTAGGTAGAGCTGGTGCACATTTCTTGATATTGTAATATGTGTATATAAGGGTGCTTGTGTAGGTTCTCATTCATCCATGTCATGGTATATCTGTTGTATTCAATTAGATCAAATGGACTTGAAGTTTAGCTCTTGAAGACGTTTCGCTAGTCATCCGACTGGCTTTCTCAATTCAGAATGGTGCATCAACAGACTGTCTGTTGATGCACCAGAGGAAGGGCCGATTGTAGGCCAGAAACATGTTGTGCATGTGTTTTCTCCAATAAATTATTTTGACACTGTTGGATTAAAGGGTATCTCCACTCGTATTTTCAAGATTTGGTAATCCAGTTCTATTGAAGAACTGGGGGGTAAAGGAGCTGTGCCTTACCTTCTGTTCTTCAATAGAACAAACAGGAGCCAGGAGAGAAGGTAAGAAACTTACCCGCTCGCTCGCTCCCCCGGCGTGTAGTCTGAGAGGTCCCGACAGACCTTGTCTTCTATGCGCATGCGCGATCTATGCGCATAGAAGACAAGGTCCGTCGGGACCTGTCAGACTAAGCGCCGGGGGAGCGAGCAAGCGGGTAAATTTCTTACCTTCTCTCCTGGCTCCTGTTTGTTCTATTGAAGAACGGGAGGTAAAGGAGCTGTGCCTTACCTTCCCTTCTTCAATAGAACTGGATTACCAAATCTTGAAAATACGAGTGGAGATACCCTTTAACATCAACTTTGGCTCTCTCCAGTCTCTTTGTTTTTGTGCTTCAGGAACTGTACGATCACCTATACAATACAATGGTAAGGCTGACTGGTCCAATATGGCCCAAAATAATGCAAGATGCCCTCTCAAAAGATAATTCTTTGGAGGCCACTTGTGTTCCCAGTCCTCTGGGTCAAAATTAGGTGACTGGGGGTTATGTAAGAGAAGCACATTTTAAACTCCAAGGAAATGTTGAATGTGAAAAATATGCTTTTATGATTAGATTTAGATAAAGCTAGTTACGGGCCCCTGGAGTGAATGGAGGAAGAGTTGGGTGGGTGTGTTATCTATCCCCTTTTTAGCTGGAGACTGAGGCTATTCTCTCCCTCCTCCATCTTTCCAGTTTAATAGAGATTATTGATCAATTAAACTGTATCTTTTTGAGGTGCCCCAGAGCAAAATCTAGATTTTTTAAGGTTCCTGTTACAGGTTATTGTTAGCAAGCGCTCAATTGTAAGTTTGAGCCAAGTGGCTGACTCTGTACTTTTTATATCTTGATCTTGGCTCTATTAATTTAATCTTCTGCCACACCTTATTAACTCATGTGGAATCCTCCCTGCTCCCTTGCAAGACTGTGCTCAAGAATCAATTCTAATCTAGTTAGCATTATACCAGTGATAGGCAACTAGTAGCCCTCCAAATGTTTGAAAACTTCCTAAGTGTCCTCTGCTAATGCTAGGTGGGCTGCTAATTGCCTTTTCCTGGACTATACAATCACTGAGGGAGAGAAACCTACTTATCTCATTATAAAGCTAACAATTACTTGAAAGTCCATAAAGAAGAAAAGATCAACTGCCAAACTACACGTATACATGCATGTGGTTAAGAAAAAAGTGCATGGATTACATGTGGATTATATAAAATATCTTATATATAATGTATCTAACACAGTTCTAATTCATGCACAGCAACTAAATGAATGTATTTTGCAATATGGTAGGCCGACGCAGCTTACCTGCCCAAGTTAGCGCAATGCAAGATTCCCTGTGCGAGATTTAGTACATTGCAGAATCTCTAACAGGTAAATGTGCCGGCTTTAGTAGTGCTAAACTTTAGTCAGAAAATTTTCGGAAGAGCCGCACGCAATGCACTCAGTGTAAAACCCAGGCTAATACAATAATACATCGGATTGCAGGGGTTTTACACCGACTTGTGTTCCAAACTCTCTTCTTTATAAGGTATATAATTTATTGTAGCAGGACCATAGTACATAACCTTATTACCTAGAATTAGCCAGCTCAAAGCCCTTACAGGAAGGTAGATTTTGTTTAAGTGCTTTACTTCAATCCTACCAGGGCCGGTACTTGGGGTCTGCGGCCACTGGATTAAAATAATGCAGCTCTCCTCTTTCTCCAGTAACCAATCCAACCCAAGTTTATGGCTAATACATGCATCATTATACTGCCACTCGTTGGTCTGTTGTTATTTTGTTTTAAAACATTTTGTATTAAAGTTTGTCTACATGAATGGAGGGACACCAGGGAAACATCTTGCACAGGGAATCATTTATCCTAAGGCCATCCCAATATCCTGGAATGCACTCACACTCCCAAATGACTTGTGTATCTAGGTGTGAAGGAAAGTTTGCTGTGTTGGGTTGTGGGATTTTAACATCCCCATTTTATAAATGTTGAGTTTTAAGCTACTGTAAATAATAGCTATAAACTTATTGCATCAGGAGTGCTGAAATGGTGAACACAGAAAATGGCCCCCGAAATATTTGTGTTAAACCCATGCTAAACTGAAAGTACACCAGGTGGTGTGAATTTTGCAGTTTTGTTCCTGATAGCCCAGAATAATATATTCCATGTTAGAATAGCTCAAACCTTCCAAACTTCCGTATACTAGATTGTGACCGTGTACATACAATAGTGTACAATCTTGTGTGGCATTTACAAATTGCTGGGCTAACATTTTAAACACTCTGTCTAACAATAGGCCTGTGTTTTGTATTTTTAACCAAAACATTTTAACTTGTCAGGTGCTACACCACAATATTTCCCTAAACATTTTTCAAATTTCAAATAGATTTAATAGGTACCCCAGGAAAACTTTACACAGATGGTACTAAGATTAGTGCATTCCTTTGTTAATTGATTTCAACCTGTTGCTGGTTTCCTTGTATACATAACATATGGTATGATGGAGGAAATTGATTCAAAATACTTTTCTGTAGATCTCCAGGTCATGGGTAGCACTTGTCATCTGTCACCATTTAATGGGCTACTTTCTTACCCAACAAGCTGTTCAGCAGAGTACATGTTTGGTTTGAATTAAGACCTATTCATTGTGCCAATAAAACACTCACATGTCATGGTATAGTTTTCAGTTTAAAAGCCACATTTAAAACTACAACTAGAGAGCATGGCAAATTTTATTTTAACCGTGAATAATATGCATGGATAAGTTGATATTATACCATAGTTGATATGGTATAATTCTAAAAAAGGGAAACAATAATAATATGTGGACATAACTTTGAGAAATTATTATTATACTTATAAAAGAACTCCATTCTGTGTGTGGGGGGGTGGGGGGGGGGGGGGGGCTTTGATACTGAATTGAACTACACAATAACAAATGTAATTCCAAATTTTCTGCAGCATTTCAGTGTGACAAGTGTTGCACTTCTACTAACGTTTCATTTTAAAGGACATCTATAGTGGGAAAATTAAATTTTTGTTTGTTTCTATGTGTTCTATAATTCCCCCCAGCCCCCAGTGTACCAGAGTAATTTTCCTCCACTGTCCTGAAATATGTAAGTTAAAAGAAGTGAAGTTTTCAATAGACCACTCCTGCTTGAGCTGTCAATCAAATTCCCTAACAGCATGCCGGTATAGTGTGTAGGCTTACACAAGTTTTACAGCAAGTCTCCCAATGACTCTTTCCTGCTCACTAAAATGCTTGGCAAATACTGGGTTAAAAACAGAAGTAAAGGGAAGGAGAAGTCCCCCTCCTCCTCAAGCTTTCACCAATGTATTGCCTGTCAAAGGGAGATCAGGCTGCAGTGATAAGGCAGGACTCAGGGCCTCTCCTAAATCAACCAGAACAACAGAGATACTTGCTTTCATACCGAGGGTTTTTTTTTACCAAAGGTTAGAGTGATGTGTCATGTGTAGGAGGATTAATGCACATAAGCGGCTTGTTTCACAGGCTTAATTTATAGCTGGACTACTTGAACGGGGGAATGACCAGAGAGAGGAGGGGGAGTGGGGAGCTCTGCAGTAAATCAGACAGTGAGCAAACACGGAGCCACAGAGTAAGGTAAGAATAAGGCAGAATACACTAATCTTTTTTTATGTCTGAATTGGAGCAATTTATACATTTCACTATAGATGCCCTTTAATGTTTTAGCTCTTTGCTATGTTAGCCAAGGTACATTGGGGGAGATGCAATATATTTCGCAACCTACATTCACTTGTTTCCGCAATGTATTAACCACTTTGCAACCGTTAATACATTGCGAAAACGCTAGCGGTAAGTTGCGACCTTTTGCACATTTTTTAAAGACACCATTGAAGAGGCGTTAATTGTTGTGCAAAAAACTAACGCAAAATGTATTGCTTCACTTGCAAAGAAAAAAAATTGCGACATGGTGCAGGCAGTGCAAAACCTTTGTTAACACATTAGTACATAGGTTAGCGTGATTTTAGCGTTTATTTTCTCGTTAGTGCGGGATATTGCATCTCCCTGAAAGAGTATGGAAATAACCCATTAGAATTGTCCCTTATTTTTACATTTTTTAGCTGCAGACACTTATATGGGTTGGATTTGCAGGATGAGAGCATGAGTGCAGCTAGGGGGAGCTGTGCTGGGAGCAGAGTGTCTCTGGTGCTGCTCCCCTTTCCATAGAAGCCATTGAATTCTATTACACGGGATCCCTGCCCTGAGCAGGATCTTCACCCTCCCTTTGTCTCCCCCCTACTCCCTTTATCACAAGTTGCTACAAATTAGCTCACATGTCCCCTCTACCTGCTTAAAGCACACATAGCATACCTGATTCAATTGCAAAGATGGAGGGAAAGACCACAAAGGCCTCTCTTTTTTAACAGCTACTTAAAGGACAACTAAAGCCGCAGAGCAACACTGAACCAGAAGGCAGAACACCTTGATATAAAGCCAGTAATCTGTGTCTTACCTCTCATTTTGATACAGACACTGGGAAATTTACCTAAATAACATATTGTTTGTGCTTTACTTCACAGCATTCTAGTATCACACAGTTTGGTCAATGACCATTATGTTCTGCACATGCTCAGTCCTTAGCTATGGCAGAACCTTGTTACAGTTGGTCATACCCATTAATAATCTCTAGCCAATCCTTTTAGAAGACAGATAAAGCAAGAAAGCATGTGACTGAGGTCAGGAGGTGTGGTCTGACACAGATACTTCATTCAGTTTTTAACAGCTTTACATTTACTATAATACGATTTACTGAAGTGGGATTTTATAGCTTATTGGTGTTTTTAGGGGGGTTATTTTCAGATTCTCGAGTACAAAAAATTGGGTTTAGTTCTCCTTTAAAAGAAAGATAATCATTACTATCACATAGCTTCATATCTAAAACACTCTGCATCAAGCATGCATTCTCATTGGTTAGCTCAGCTAGTCAAGGAAGTAGGCGGAAACCTTGCTCCATGCCCAATAATTTTTCTCAACTCAGAGGAAGAAAAAAGTACCAAGCTACAACATTCAATTCAATCAGTACAAGGCCATGAATTGAGAATGCTCCATATACATATAGCTTTAAGCAAAATGCATTCTGATCAGCCTTTCATTGTTTTTCTGCCATCGTCTGTCTGCCTCCTGAAACTATATGTACTTTACTATCCAGAATTTACCGTTTTGGCTTTTTGATGCATCTTTTTTTAGCTATTTATCTAAATATGATGCAGACTGCAAATGCGATCTTTATATAAATTATAAATCGATCAATCATAAAACAACAACTACATTTTGGGAGGCACAATCTTGAGCAAATTGTCTAAACACTTATAATTTATAAAGAAACCCCATTTTCAAAAGTTTGCTTCTTTCAGATGACCTTTGGGAAAGTGCCAGAATATCAAACGCAGTTTCCTTTTCCTCCCTAGGAAATGCATCATTGTGTTGCTGCTACAGGTCAGCTCATAAACAAAGACAGGGAAGTGCACTATTAGGAGAAGTTATCAATAATCTAAAAATACATTGTTCTATACTATTTAAGTATCCAAGTACATAGAGTTTGTTTCAAACTAACAGGTCAATGAGTTCATTGATAAATGTTTTTCATCTTCCAATTAGGAAGCATGTTAAAGATTGCATGTCTAAAACATTAAGATATCTAAAACATTAAGAACACTCAGTTTTCTTTTATCCAGTTTGGATAAAATATGATCCAATCCCTTCACAAATTCTTTGTGGTTTTCCAAAGACAGCATTCATCAAATTGCCATGATTATGACCACCATGAATGCCAAGAATGCCTGACTTTGAGAGTGATAATCAAGGACAGGAAATTACAGTTGCATACAAGAGAGTGGCCAGCCATCATTTTATAGTGAGTTTACTATTTTGTTGTGTTTTGACTGGCTGGGGGTGTGCAGCACCCGAGCTACCATTGATTGGCACTAAATGTCAGCATCTTGATTTTGAGCCCATATTCTGGGCTATATATACTTTTAGTAAATTGGTATATCTGGGGTATAGACACCCAGACCACACAACATATTATATAAGCATCTTTAATCTTGATTAGTGATGTCATTTATACGACATGGCTTACTGGTAAATACTGATCCCATGCTCTTTTCTTAATACATTGACACTGTAACAAATAACAGTAACATACAAGGGGGCCCTTGGCAATGGGAAAATTCCCCAAGGACCCCCTTGATTTAACATCCCTACCTACGGTTCCCGGGAAACACGCCATAAAATCAGGATTAACACAAATCACGTTGTCTCTGGATGTACAGGCTGCAGGTTTAGGACAGTTATTTCCTGCTATCCTCCTTTAGAGCAAATTCATGGATACATGTAAGGGGCATTCTGTGGAAGGAGAGATTAGTGGGAGATTAGTCTTCTCATGCTGCTGGTTGGGAAGAAAGCGATAGTGGCTTCTAACTTATTGAAAAAATGGCTTATTGGCTTCTAATTATTGTTGTGGGGAAATGGGAATAAAACTGGAGTGTCATTGTCACTGCTATCCATCAGTTTCAGTGCTACTTTATCTACCAGTGTCACTTTCCCATTTATCCTCCGGTGTCACTTTCCCAGTTATCCTGCGAGGTCACTTTCCCAGTTATTCACCTGTTTCACTTTCACAGTTATTCAACAGGAATAGGAAATTCCAACTGGTAATGAATTACAGCACTTGAGAGCCTTTATAATAGCTATTCTTATAAATCTGTGATGGTATGGTCAGATAAGCACATAAAGATATGCATCCAGGGTTGCTGAAAAGTCTCCCGGGAGGATGCAATTTTTAGTGGATCTTAACGGCTCCATCTTGAACGTTTATTTCTTTATAAACTGATTTCAGTATCTTAAATCTATGTTAGTTCAAAATTTCCCAGATAGTTTTTCTTCCTGCTTTGGGATGAGTAAAATTATCTTCTTCAGTAGAAATTCTTAAATAGCTTGGTGAAGAGCTAGCTGCTTGTCTGGGTTTGTAGAAATCACAAAATAATCTGGAGGGCAGTGAAGGAATTCTATGGAATAAACCAGTTTTATGATTCCAGAACCCACCTGTCCAAAGTTATAGCTTTTGGCTATAGTTAGGGTATAGAAATATAGTAAGGTGAGTGGAAAATAAAAAATAAAGTGGCATAACTAGGAATTACTGGGCCCCTCAGAAAGACTATGATGGGGCCCCTATCCGTGCTTCATCCACAGTTGTTTTCTGGGAGAAGGCTATATCTGTCATAGGAAAAATAGGAAGGTTTTGTCTCCTGGGCCCCCTGCGGTTGCTCCCCTGTAGTTATGTCCCTGTGCTGATATTTTTAAGCTAAGTTTTCTCGCTCTCCTCTTTCCATCTGCTTCTTATAGCACCCACACACTCCTAACTTGGACAAACAAAGTGCCTGTCACTTATGTGACACTGCAGAGAAAAAGTAAAACCTGCATCTGTAGTTCTGATAATTTCTTGTTTTTTAGAAAATGACACAGCAAAATCTAAGGCAAATAAAAGCAAACCTGATGGGTTTTGACAGTATCTATTGCATTTTTGCCTATTCTCCTAAAAAAATTTAAAGACAGATATTCTAGCGACATTTGTCTTTTTTTTGGCACATGATAAACTAGATAATTTGCAACATTCGATGAAATAATTTTGTTTAAACTCTTTTATGCTTTATTTAGAAACAGAATTCTGTTTTGGGTTGTTTCTATAATTAGATAATAGCCTCAAGCTGTCAATGCTAAATTTAACTGATAAAGATATATACTTTGCAAATTCCTTCCTGGGTCCTCAATTAGACTATTGTTAGTTTGAATGGCTTCTATATTTAGATAGTTCTAAGCAATGCAAAAGAAATAAAGCAATTGCATGCAAATAAAATACTTATTATATACCATCTTATATATACAATCTTTCACATGACATGAATGCAGTCATTGTATCACTATGTTATTACAACATGCAAAGCAAATAACCAGAATTCCTCTTTAAGAATGTGAATATTAATGGAAAGAGAATAATTATAGAAAACCACTAAAAGCAAAACCTACACAATGATGATAAATTGAAACTCCTTGCAAAAAACCTAGATACAGACTAAAGCTGCCAGATTTTTGAAAGATGACGGGCAAGATGTGCAAGATCCTGTCTGTCATTTTTCAAAAATCAGGCTACACACAGTCCTGTGCGTTTTCCCTATGCACAGCACTGGGAGAACGCTGTGTGTTTCCCTTGGCCTACAGCATACAGTACTTTTATAGAAAAGACCCTTGGAATGGAATGCTGGTTTGTAGTTTTTAATATTTTTAATAGATCCAAGGTTGCATTTAAATATTATCTAGGACATGTAATACTGGCCGCTAACCGCAATGGACATCAGGTTAGCGTTGGGTTTAACTGGTACTTGGCAAAACGGCATTAAACAGGAGATACTTTCTTTCTGATAAGTTCTGATAATGTGCCAAATGTATTAATAATTGTAATCAACTTGACAATGACAGGAGACCCGTAATGATTCCTAGTTTTAAACCAAACCTGATTTCAAGGTGAAACTGTTAGTTTCACAAATTTGAGGATCCAGCACAGCTTTTGGAATTTCGAAGGGTGAAAATTTTTTATATTGAAAATGAAAGTGTAACTTCAGCCTCAGAAAAGCAAGGGGTCTTTGCTCTGTAAGTACTATTAACTCATAATGGAAGTGTCGGATATAGGTAATAGTAAAATGAATCTGGGGTTTTGGGCGGTAATCTTTTTTTAAAAGGTTTCCTGAAGATGAAGTTACCCTTTAAACATGCAGTGTCCAAAATTGAAAATGATATAATTCTACTTCAACTGACTTCTATTGCATTGGTTCAGATTGAAATTTTCTTTCATTTTTCTATAGGAGATTTTAAATTCAATTCTGTAATTAAATTTTAAAAAGTTTCTTGCTGTGTAAGTTGAAATATAGAATTTTTTTTTTAATTTTACAAAGATTGGAAACATCTCTGAGTGATCGATGTATTTTAATTTGTGAATTTGTGTGTCTATTTTAACCAAAAAAACAGAAATTTTGGTGCAGGCTTTTGGTTTTGCCAGCAAAAATTCTTTATTATATACAGTAGTTATAAAGTTCTTTATTAATACATAGTAATTGTATGTATGTATCTATGTATAATTTTAATATATATAAATATATATTTCCATACACATTAGGAATAAAATCCCTGCCCTGAAGAGCTTACAATCTAAATAGAGGTTTCATTATCATTGTAATCTAAAGGTAAAAATCAACAGCTTCAAAAATACATTTATATGTCAACTTCATGACATTGTCAACTACATTTTTAGCAAATAAGGATTGTGGGATACATTAGCAATGCAATGCAATGATGAAATTGTTAGCCATACAAGGTCCCTGGGTCAACACAGAATAAAGAATAAAAATAACAGATAAAGAACAGAAGCTGACATTTTGACCCAAAACTGCTATGGGTATTGTTTAGAAGTATCCTGTATCTTTTCCTTTTGACAAGTGGATCTGAAAACTGTCAGGAAATACTGATGGGTGACTAGCAGATTTTTTTAGCTTCTGCAGACAGGAAATGGATGCACGCTCTTTATCTCATGGAAAATATATACAATTAGACAATTATTCTCCAGCAGCCTAGCCTTAGGCGAGACATCCCATCCCACTTTCTGTTCACAAAATACACATGCCATCCACTGCATAATGACCAGGTAGGTTTACTAATGTAAAACATAATTATCTAGCTTGTCTTTACATTTATGGGAATCTAAATGCATGGTATGGCTTATGTAGAAAAGTTTTTTTTAAAGCCATTTTTTAAAACATTCAGGGTTATTCAATAAAAGTTCTTATCGTTTAAAATGGTGCTAATTTTGCCTCAACCAATCAGATGTTAGATTTCAAATGTTAAATAATATCTGATTGGTTGGGGCAAAATTAGCACCATTTTTAACTATAAGTATGTGAAGATTCTCATTCATCCAGGTCATGGTATATCTGTTGTATTCAAAGAGATTATCAGGGTATCATAAAAGTTCTTATCATTTAGGAATGGTGCTAAGTTTTGGCCCCAAACCCATCAGATTTATCCTATTTAACATTTGAAGCTAACATATGATATGGTTAGGGCAATATTAGCACACCATTTTAAAACGATAAGAACTTTTATGAATAACCCTTTATCCCTGTCTGCTTAAACTCAGCAACACACTGAGGCAGCAAACTGGGCACCCCAAAAACCCATACTGACACAAAAAAAGAGCAACATTAATATCACTCAGGGTTTTCAATAAAGTTCTTATCGTTTAAATGGTGCTAATTTTGCCCCAACCAATCAGATCTTATTATAACATTTGAAAGATAGCACTGATTGTGTTGGGGAAAAATTAGCACGTTTTAACGATAAGAACTTTTTATTGAATAACCTCTGCACAGTATTTTAACAAGCTGCTCATCCTAAACGTTTTTGCTGTATGTTAGCAATTTTCGAATTAAATTGAAAACAATATTATAAAAAGATCCTTCTCCCGAGCTTTAATGGGCTTCCTCCTTTGTGGTTACCTTTGGGGTTTTGTATAATTTCCTTTATCTATACTTATTTGGCTTTTGTGGCTGGCTCGGATCCTTACGTCCGGGCTGTTGATTGGTAACCGGACCCTCCTCTTTCTTTCTGATTGGCCACGACCCCTCTGTCACCTTTCTCTCCCTGTTGGTCACGCTTCCCGCCTTCCGCCACCGCCGGGCTGTGGCTACTAACCGTCTTTGATGCTCGCCTTTCGTTCTTGTGTCTCACGCCCCGCCCTTGCCCGGTTTTTCGCCCTGGTCGCCCATCTCTCCCGGCTCCTTTCTTGTGTCGTTTCCAGGTCTCTTCCCTTTCTGCTCCCCCATCCTTACTTTAACTATGGCCCTGCCTTTTCTTTTCTTATTTTTGCCGTTTGTCGCTTTGTTTCGCTCCGTTTCGTCTCGCCCTCTTCTGTAACGATCCCTGGCTTTTCGTTGACCCTTCTCTCACTGCAGTGTGACTTCCCGCCTCGTCAGATACTTAGGGGGGGTATTGACTTGCCAACAAATCTGACGAAGGTCTACAGTCCACTATGGTTTTATTTTCAGGTTTGTGCTTGATAGGCTTTCAATGTTGATGGTACTAATGTGTAATTTATGATAGATACGGTTCGCTCAGTGATGATACTTTGCGAAAAGTGCAGAAATAATCCGAAATGAAACCACTCATTTCTTTGCATGATGTTAGTGTCCATTTTTCTCTGTACTTCAATCTCATGTATTGTTTTTTATTCATATTTTGACATCATTCCCAAGTGCTCTTTTTGTAGCGTTTTCTATAGTTGTCACAAGGCATGCAAGGTAAAATTATCGCGTAGACTACCCACGCCGTCCCCAGCGAAGCACCACACGTTTCTGGTGATCACATACATTTCTCAAAACAGCACCTCTAGGAGCAACCACAACCAATGTGGCTAGTATCGTGCCTTCATTACAAACCAACTGTTATCAAGGCTTGCAACTTACATGCAATGACCACAGATAGGCAGTGTGGCCTAGGCTTACAAATTTGAAAGTAACGATGAAATCACTACTCGGGAGATTTAGCGTAACCAGTGTTGATTGTTTATCACAAATGTTTTTTCGCTATGATTTTGTGACTCAACGCATCACGACCGTTAGCTGTTCGCAAATCAATCAATGACAATCATGTTGCTGGCTCTCGGGGCAATATTAGCACCAATTAACTTTTATGAATCTCCCTGTAAATGCTTACTCAACTGATTCATAAGTACCAAAAGACAGGTAGGTTTACATTTGAACCTTTGGTTAGAGATGGCTGAACTTTTAAAGTTCAGTCTGTTTTCGAACTTTTGAACTTCTAAAAAAGTTCGAAAGTCCTAAAACGGACATTAAAGTCAATAGGGGGAAATAGTTTGGAAATTTCGAATGAACTTTCCGAAATATTGCAGTGTAAACTTCTTACAGGCCCCTAGGACCTGGCCTAAGGAACACGTCCATGCGTGGGGAACAGCATAAAAACCGGACGTAGCGCACATGCGCGCTACTTTTGGTTTCGTCGTGCCGCTTTCAGAATTTCTCGAACATTCGGCAAATGGAACAGGCGGATCTTCTGTGATCCCAGCTCGAAACGTGGACCCCCTCCTGGGTCCTTACAAGGACCTTTGTGGGTTAAGGGTCCTGCAGCTCGAACCGGGACCCCCTACCCTTGTAAGGGCCCTTGCGGCACTGATAAGTGCATTTGTTGGGGGTCCCGCAGCTCGATCTGGGACCCCCGGCGGCTCTTAAAAGAGCACTTGGGTGGCGTCTTCGGTCTTCATCTGATGACACCAGCTCCGCTGAGGCACCGACCCCGAGAAGTACCCCTGCGGCCGCCAGGGGACCTCCGAGCCAATCTACTGCTATGACTTCTGAGCTCCAGGAGGTGTGCACTCTTTATCTAGCTTTGCAGAAAACCCTAATCCATTTCTGATTGGTCAATTTTTCAATGCTTGGTTACATGGTTTAGTTAACCAATCAGATTTCAGAAAATCAGAAATGGTTAATGTAAACCAGTACACCTTCAATTTCCTTGTAAAATATAATTTTAAGTTCTCTTAAAATATTTTTAATTTTTACAAAAATAAAACACTTAAAAACTTCACCTTTATTATTAAAAACAGCATGAGAACTTCCTGTATATATGAAATAACAAAATTTAATTTATTTAAAATTTCCTTTGCAGTGTCATTTTTTCTCTTATTTGTCTTCCTTTGAAATAATAGCTTGACTTGTACTTTGTGTTTTCTGCTTTCTATCTGTGTGAACTTGTCAGTGTTATGAATGGATTTTGATACAGATAAAATGATCTTTTAACCTTTTACCCATGTTGTGGGAAATGCATAGCATTATTCAGTTCATTTTCATTGCTCATTTAAGTTAAAAAAAACAATAACCCTTATTGTGAGGTTGACTTGAAAAAAGTAAAAATCCTTTAATTAACAAAAAGTCATTTTGAATAGTAGGAACTATATACTCATACCATAATCCAGTAACTGACCAGACATAATCAATTTATGAGTAGTAACCTATATATAAGCAGGCATTAAAGAATGTCCACCCCTATGGGCAAAAATCATTATCTTGTCCAAAACCCCCAAAAGCTGGACTTCGTTTTGTTTAAAATTAGTAATTCTGCTCCCAGCCACAGATGTTATACTTACAAGTCCTCCTCAACCCACCACCGTGACTCTGCACTTCCAGTGAGTTACGCCCAATCACTGACTGCCATTCCCAGAGCAGTCTCCACTGCGGCTGCTCGGGAACAGAAAAGAACTCTGTCTGGGAGCAGAATTAATGATTTTAAACAAACAAGTCCAGTTTTGGGTTTTTTTGTAAAGATACTGATTTTTGCCAGAGGGGTGGATAGTCCCTTCAATGAGTTCAATGAGTTCGTAACTAGCAGATTTACATCTGTTGGATGTAAATTATTGTAAATTATTGAATCTAGTAAAGGAGAATTAGTATACTCTTAAAGTGCCCATGGTAAGGATCTAAATCTTCCCGGGTATGACCTTGCCCTTTTTTTAGTTCAGGAACTGGTCTATCGGAAGACATGTTCAAGAAGGGAGTCTTCCTATAGGCTAGTCTTGGAATGTAACACACTGTAAGGTGGGGGTAGGCCAGATGGGACCTTGAGCAAAACTTCAGTACAGTGGACTTGGTCCTCGACCTGGGTAGTCTTCAATTGTAGCTGAAAGTTAACTCTTCTGGAAACCATTTAATACATTTCGTTATTATTTTTGGGAATGTCTTGGCTTTGGTAGAATTTGTCCTTAATTGATTAAAAAATAAAGGGAAATTAATTTGTCGGATTGCGACTTAATAATCAATAGGATGTACTAATTTATCTATTTATACATCATGCAGGCAACATCTTGAAAGTGTATTTTTTGTCTCAGTCACAGGCTGGGGATCTCTCAAAATATCGGTACCATGTATGGGTGTTTTACCGATTGACAGCTCGCCATTGTGGAGCGGTTTATGGGAATACAAAGATCAGACCAGGGGAGAATTTTCCGCAAAGCCCATCTACAGTCTCTATCTCTGCACAGATTTTAAAGGAAAATCTATGGAAAGATCAGTGCCTCGAGGTGGGGAGTGCTTGAATCTCTGCTTGTGTAAGTCAAGCTTAAAGGAGAAGTAAATCAATTGATAATCTAAAATGTATGTCAAATGGGCAGCAGAATGGCAGATGAGATTCAATGTAGATAAATGTAAGGTGATGCATTTGGAATTTAATAATCCCTGTGCCATCTACACATAAATAACTCTGTGTTAAGTTCATCTGTAATGGAAAAAGATTTGGGGGTTCTGGTAGATACAGACTTAGCTGTAGCAAACAATGCCAGGTAGCACAGCCAGAGCTAGCAAATATGTCTTGTATAAAAGGGGAATAGATTCAAGAGAGAAAAATATTATTCTCCCTCTTTACAAGGCACTGGTAAGGCCTCATTTGGAATAGCAGTGCAGTTTTGGAATCCCATATACAAAAGGGACATCTTGGAATTGAGGCAGTTCAGAGAAGGGCAACTAAATTAATAAGGGAATGGGGGCTTGAATATGCAGGCAGATTGGACAAGTTAGGGCTGTTTACATTGGAGAAGCGGCGGTTGCGTGGGGACATGATTAACCTATACAAATATATTAATGGCCCATACAATGAACTCTCTGGTGCATTGTTAACTATGGTCATATCAGAGGACACATGGACATCCTTTAAGGTTGGAAGAAAAGAAGTTTCATCTTCAGGTTAGGAAAGGTTTCTTTACGTGAGAACGGTGAAACTGTGGAACTGTCTTCCAGCAGATGTGGTAATGGCAAGTTCATTGAATAACTAAAAAAGGCCTGGATAAGTTTCTAAACTAAAAATATTGAGAATTACTGGTATTAATGCATATAGATCTGGTTGATCCAGGGATACCTTCCGATTGCCGTTTGGAGTCAGGAAGGAATTTTTTCACCCTTTTTAGCTGGGGTTTTTGTGCCTTCCTCTGGATCAACTGTTAGGTAGGGTTAAAAAAAAAAAAAAAGTGAATGGTTGGACTTGATGGACGTCTGTCTTTATTCAACCTTAATTACTATGTAACTTTGTAAGAACTAAACTTCAGTTTTTCAGATCCTAATGTGAAAGTTTTTCTCCCCAGAATACCTACACGTTGAAAGATTCTTCTCTAGTTATTTGCATTTAGTAGTATGAGTAGATTCTGTAACAAAGGAGGCTTCCTCTTGTTGCCAGTACAACTCATAGCCCATGTTGGTTCAAAGAGCCGCCCCCTGACCCAGATTCACTGTCTCTATTGCAGAGTTTCTAGCATCTCTTTCTAGTGAAAGATAAAGCCTCTAAATGTACCTGGAATCACAGTTGATTTGCTGGTGGCACACCATGTAAATGCTTGTGTTTAGAAAACATCAGACAAAAAGTACAAGTACACAATCCCCTAGCTTGCTTATGAAACAATATAACATGGTCTACTGCCTGAGTTTAGTGCTTTTTTTGTTTGTTTGTTTCCATGTTTCTAGAAAAATATGAAGTTTCTACATATGTACAATCTTTATATATAGCACTCTGTTATTTATTTACCACCAGTGTGAATTGCTGACAGTCTTCCAGTAGCAATACAAACAGTGAACTGATTTCTGACATTACTTCTATCGATTGAGAGTTCACCTGTGGCGTGTTCTGCTAAAGAGCTGGGTTAGGAAAGAAATAATACTGGGACACAGGTTCGATTCCCCATGTTCCCTTTTTTTGTTTTTATTATGTGTCTAGCAAAAGATAAAGACTCTACATGTACTAGTCCATTACTTATAGCCCTGTGGCCTAGTGGTAGAAGCTTTCTTCTTGAAAGACACAGAATAGAAGGTTGCTGGTTCGCTTCCCCATACTTACTTTTATTTTTTGCTGAATGTTAAATGTTCTGTTTCTTTCATCCATGCTAGCAAAGACATACACTGCAAGATTATTTTCTTTTTTGTATGTAAAGCATAGGAATTTATCATTGTTAGGGGCAGGAGCATTTCTAATGTGTTTACAAAAAACTGCACTGGTATCTGTGTTCTGTGTCAGAGGGAGGGAACTCTGAGCTGTAACATGATTGGCTGTCAGCTTCCAGGAAGCAAGACTGCAGTTTTTCCTGTGAAGTTCCGGCGGACACTTAGATGGGTGTTCCCAGATAAGGTGAATTATGGGAGCTGACCCTTACTACACACAGGTTATTTTCATAAATCACCCAGCATCCACAGCAAAGGGAGACATGAGACACAGCTTGTTGTTCCTTTGTGAATGTGCTCTCTCTATTGGGACATGTTGTCTTGGGACTTTAGTTTCTCTTTAAGCATGTTAACAGAGGGTTCTTACCATGAGAACCAGTTAACTGGTAGTAATTATATGCTAAAATCTTTCTTCTAAAGATCTTGCAGGTACATTTAAAGGGCAAGTTCAGCCCTAAAATTAAAACTTACATACAGGTCATTCACCACCCAAAACCCTAAACTGTAATAGTTTGAAATCTGAAATATAAAAGTCTAACCTGAAATCCTGCACAATGTCCTGTTGTCTCTGTTTCTGCTTCCAGGTTCTTCCAGTTGGCAACTGTCAGTTATGGATTTGACAGTTGACATCACAGCCAATGACTGAATGTTAGTTAATCCCCTGTCTCCTCTTCTGAGCATGCCCAGGCTCGTACAGGTTTCTAATTTGCTCCATTTCCATGAGGCCTCCAGAAGCATAACAGCCATAGAGTAATGAATTCATAGGACAAAGTGTGATATATCAACATATTTTAAAGTGGCCATTCTTTCTAAAAGATGTTCTTTTGAGGGTGGAGTTGTCCTTTAAGTAAACTGGTGAATTTCTTTTCATGAAATGTATTAAAATTCCCATATGAATATCCAACTCGAACCCAATGAAAAGGTTTTGACTGCATTTTTTGCCATTTAATCTGTGATTTTCCATATGTTCCAACTTCCAAAATTCCAAATATTCAGCTGGATCTACAAATTTTCAAAAAAATGGCAGTTCCAAAACCAGGACTCATCTCTATATTTAAGTAATGCTACAAAAGAAACAATTTAATTTCAACAGATCTTCTTGTAACTGTGGAATAATACAGTCTCTGTTTATTAATGCATTCTAAAGTACTCATATATGGTAAATGCCGGGCACACTGGATTCATGTGTCAGTTTTATTTTCAACGTTTCAACGACACTTTGGTCGTCTTCATCAGGATAACAAGAAAGTGTGCTAGTGCTCAAATTTATACATCATCATGTGATACAAACCACAAACCCCATCTCATTAAAGTGCAACCAGTGCATTAAAGTGCCAACATTGCATTTGTGATTTTTTTAAAAACCAATACAGTGTACATAAGTCAAGTTGTTCATACATTTCTCTTAGTGACCACACATAATCAGTAATGCAAATGTGCAATATATTTATGTTGAAGTGCAATGTGTAATAAATATATGAGATCTAAAAGAGACATTAAAAACTTTATAAAATGTAGCAAATGGAACTCCTACTCTAACTTATATCTAATGATATACCCAAGTATCTCATTTAATTTATAACTTTTTAAGGAAGCTTATAACAAAACTGTATTAAAAGGAAGTAGTTAAAAGGTCAATACAAGAAGCATTTAAAGGAGAACTGAGTGTTAAGGCCTTTAGGGGTTATTGTGTGAGTCTGTATATCCATTCTGCTTCTTTATAGAGTAGATGGTTACCTCTATCTACCCCTCTATGTAAAGGCTTAACCATGACCTTTAATGAACTCACTGGATGTTTTCACACATAGAAATCCAGTGTGCTGGGATTATATATGAGTGCAATTGTTGGGTGTAAACAATGGAGTTTTCACAACTTGGTGGCAACCTGAGGGGGAATAAAAGATGAGCGCAGAAACCTACATCACATGCATTCTAAAAGTATATACTTTCTGTACTGCATTGCAGTCTATCATGTCGACAAGCCATTTTTCAACCACCAGCAATTGTATCCTGCTACCGTTAATTTTAAAAGGGAAACAAGTCTCCAGATAAAATGGAAAAAAAATATTAATACAGGGAGACACCTGTGGATCTGGCATGCAAATTTTTTTTAATGCTGCTTATATTTTAAACATGTTTCGAATGAAACATTAGAGATGGACTAGAACCCGAACCCGAGATTGAGTCGAACTTAACAAGTCTGAAGGGATAAACTTCTCGAACTATCCTGGACCTGGATTTCTCGGACTTTCCGGACTCGCGACTGTACTTTCAAAAATTATCGAAAATGCGATAATTATCAAATTTACAGGCTGTTCGCTAACCCTAGAATGCATCGTTCATTTTCGGTAACCCTTGAATGTACGGATTGTTTTCACTAACCCAGAATGTATCGTTTGCTAACCCTGGAATGTAGCCTTTGATTTTCGGTAACCTCAAAAGTATCATTCATTTTCGGTAACCCTTGAATGTATGGATCGTTTTCGCTAAACCTAGAATGTATTGTTCACTAACCCTCGAAAGTATTGTTCATTTTCGGTAATCCTCGAAAGTATCTTCGATTTCGGTACCTCGAATTATGTTCTATTTTCGGTAACCATAAAGTATCGTTAAGTTATCCTTAAATTGGCCGCAACCCTGAATGTATTGCGCAAAACCAGACAATTGCCCACTGTGTTTTAAAAAGTTTGGTGATAGTGACATGTTCCCATAGACCATTTACCAGGTGCTCCCCCATTGACTTTAATGTCTTTATGAAGTTCGGCCATCTCTAATGAGCATGTGTTCTTTTTTAAGTTTCACAACACACAATGAGTGAACATATCACATACCCCTACTCCACCCTTCATTGGTGCCTACAGTAATTTTGAATCCTTCATTAAAGGGTATCTCCACTGTATTTTCAAGATTTGGGAATCCAGTTCTATTGAAGAACGGGAGTAAAGGAGCTGTGCCTTACCTTCCGTTTTCAATAGAACAAAATGGAGCCAGGAGAGAAGGTAAAGAACTTACCCACTCGCCGCTCGCTCCCCGGCGCTTAGTCTGACAGGTCCCGATGGACCTTGTCTTCTATGCGCATAGATCGCGCATGCGCATAGAAGACAAGTCCATCGGGATACTCAGACTACACACCGGGGCAGCGAGCGAGCGGGGAGCTTCTTACCTTCTCTCCGGCTCCTGTTTGTTCTATTGAAGAACGGAAGGTAAGGCACAGCTCCTTTACTCCCGTTCTTCAATAGAACTGGATTCCCAAATCTTGAAAATACAAGTGTAGATACCCTTTAAAGTGCTCCATGTCCATACAGTGTTATTTTTGATTTCCCACATCAAATATACAAGAGCACATTCACACACAACCACACCACACACAACAACAAGCGGGGTCTGACTTCTCCCTTTGCTGTGGCTGCAAGGTGACATGAAATAACACTGTGGGTACTAGGGGTCAGCTCCTATAATCCACCTTATCTGAGCTACACTCAGTAAAGTGTACACAGTACACTGCACATGCTCTGTAGTGCTCATCAGCTCAAAACTAGGAAGCTGCCAGCCTTGTTTGAAGACTACAAAGGCTGTGAGTTGTACTGGCAACGACATGGAAGCCTTCTAGTTAAAGAAAATATTTACTACATGAATTTAATGGCATTCAACTTACTAAAGACTTTTTAGAGAAGTACCTCACGGTGTACTGTATAGGTGTTCTGGGGAGAAAAACTCACATTCAAAAAAAAAACCAAGTTAATTTCTCCTTTAAAGTAACTTATAGGCATCTATATTACACAAATATCTAGATTTTGAAAAGGCTTAAAAAAATTATTTCTAAATTAACAGGGAGATTCAGTAAAAGTACTTATAGTAAATATCTGTTGTATTCAATAGATCAACTGGACTTGAAGTTTAGTTTCTTGAAGACATTTTGCTAGTCATCGACTGGCTTTCTCAATTCAGAATGACTTGTACAAGAATCTGTGGCAATTATGTACCCTGGAAAATCCCAATTAGCATATCACAGCCAGGGCGTGATTGGATAGTGGCAAGAGGTGTACAGGAACGCCCAGAGTAAGGTGTCAAAACAGCATTGTACATGGCAGCAGTGGTGTCGAACCCCCACCGCTATTTGGAATGGTATATTATTATTTAATTGTATTTTTATATTTAAATTTATGGTGAAGATTCTCATTCATCCAGGTCATGGTATATCTGTTGTATTCAATTAGATCAACTGGACTTGAAGTTTAGTTCTTGAAGACGTATCGCTAGTCATCCGACTGGCTTTCTCAATTCAGAATGACTTGTACAAGAATCTTTGGCAATTATGTACCCTGGAAAATCCCAATTAGCATATCACAGCCAGGGCGTGATTGGATAGTGGCAAAGATGTGTTACAGGAACGCCCAGAGTAAGGTGTCAAAACAGCATTGTACATGGCAGACAGTTGGTGTCGAACCCCCCCACCTCTATTTAGGCATGGGGGGGTTTATATGTGGGGGAGAGCAAACAGCAACTGCATCAATGTATGGCCCAGCACAGAAGAGCCAATTCCTCGGGTCAGGACTCAGCCGTGTACCTGCATCTTAAGGATAAAGGACATACCTTTGAAGATTGTAATGTTAACATGTTGGCAAAGGAACATGACTGGTTTAAGAGAGGTGTTAAGGAGGCCATTTATTTGAAAATAAAGAAACCAAGCCTAAATAGAGGTGGGGGGGGGGTTCGACACTGTCTGCCATGTACAATGCTGTTTTGACACCTTACTATGGGCGTTCCTGTAACACCTCTTAGCCACTATCCAATCACGCCCTTAACACTTGGCTGTGATATGCTAATTGGGATTTTCCAGGGTACATAATTGCCACAGAGTCTTGTACAAGTCATTCTGAATTGAGAAAACCAGTCGGATGACTATCAAAATGTCTTCAAGAACTAAACTTCAAGTCCAGTTGATCTAATGGAATACAACAGCTATTTAACTATAAGTACTTTTACTGAATCTCCCTGTTAATTTAGAAATTATTTTTTTAAGCCTTTTCAAAATCTAGATATCTGTGTAATATAGATGCCTATAAGTTACTTTAAAGGAGAAATGAAATTATTATTTTTTTTTGAATGTGAGTTTTTCTCCCCAGAACACCTATAGAGTACACCATGAGGTACTTCTCTAAAAAGTCTTTAGTAAGTTGAATGCCATTAAATTCATGTAGTAAATATTTTCTTTAACTAAGAAGGCTTCCATGTCGTTGCCAGTATAACTCACAGCCCTTTGTAGTCTTCAAACAAGGCTGCAGCGTCCTAGTTTTGAGCTGATGAGCACTACAGAGCATGTGCAGTGTACTGTGTACACTTTACTGAGTGTAGCTCAGATAAGGTGGATTATAGGAGCTGACCCCTAGTACCCACAGGTTATTTCATTAGTCACCTTGCAGCCACAGCAAAGGGAGAAGTCAGACCCCGCTTGTTGTGTGTGTGTGTGTGTGTGTGAATGTGCTCTGTATATTTTGATGTGGGAAATCAAACAATAAACACCTGTATGGACAATGGAGCACTTTAAAGGGTATCTACACTTGTATTTTCAAGATTGGGAATCCAATTCTATTGAAGAAAGGGAGGTAAAGGAGCTGTGCCTTACCTTCCGTTCTTCAATAGAACAAACAGGAGCCAGGAGAGAAGGTAAGAAACTTACCCGCTCGCTCGCTCCCCGGCGTGTAGTCTGTCAGGTCCCGACGGACCTTGTCTTCTATGCGCATAGATCGCGCATGCGCATAGAAGACAAGGTCCATCGGGACCTGTCAGACTAAGCGCCGGGGGAGCGAGCGAGCGAGTGGGTAAGTTTCTTACCTTCTCTCCTGGCTCCAGTTTGTTCTATTGAAGAACGGAAGGTAAGGCACAGCTCCTTTACCTCCCGTTCTTCAATAGAACTGGATTCCCAAATCTTGAAAATACGAGTGGAGATACCCTTTAATGAAGGATTCAAAATTACTGTAGGCACCAATGAAGGGTGGAGTAGGGGTATGTGATATGTTCACTCATTGTGTGTTGTGAAACTTAAAAAAGAACACATGCTCATTAGAGATGGCCGAACTTCATAAAGACCTATTAAAGTCAATGGGGGAGCACCTGGTAAATGGTCTATGGGGAACATGTCACTATCACCAAAACTTTTTAAAACACTTCTTAAACACGAGTGGGCAATTGTCTGGTTTTGCGCAAACTACATTCGAGGGTTGCGGCCAATTTAAGGATAACTTAACGATACTTTTGAGGGTTACCGAAAATAGAACCATAAATTCGAGGATTACCGAAATCGAATGATACTTTCGAGGATTACCGAAAATGAACAATACTTTCGAGGGTTAGTGAACAATACATTCTAGGGTTAGCGAAAACGATCCATACATTCAAGGGTTACCGAAAATGAATGATACATTTGAGGGTTACCGAAAATCAAAGGCTACATTCGAGGGTTAGCAAACGATACATTCTAGGGTTAGTGAAAACAATCTGTACATTCAAGGGTTACCGAAAATGAACGATGCATTCTAGGGTTAGCGAACAGCCTGTAAATTTGATAATTATCGCATTTTCGATAATTTTTGAAAGTACAGTCGCGAGTCCGGAAAGTCCGAGAAATCCAGGTCCAGGATAGTTCGAGAAGTTTAAATCCCTTCAGACTTGTTAAGTTCGACTCAATCTCGGGTTCGGGTTCTAGTCCATCTCTAATGTTCATTCGAAACATGTTATAAAATATAAGCAGCATTAAAAAAAATTTGCATGCCAGATCCACAGGTGTCTCCCTGTATTATATTTTTTTCCATTTTATCTGGAGACTTTAGTTCCCTTTTAAAATTAACGGTAGCAGGAACCAATTGCTGGTGGTTGAAAAATGGCTTGTTGACATGATAGACTGCAATGCAGTACAGAAAGTATATACTTTAGAATGCATGTGATGTAGGTTTCTGCGCTCATCTTTTATTCCCACTCAGGTGCCACCAAGTTGTGAAACTCCATTTGTTACACCCAACAATTGCACTCATATATAAATCCCAGGCACACTGGATTCATGTGTGAAAATCATCCAGTGAGTTCATTAAAGGTCATGGTTAAGCCTTTACATAGAGGGGTAGATAGAGGTAACCATCTACTCTATAAAGAAGCAGAATGGATATACAGACTCAACACAATAACCCCTAAAGGCCTTAACACTCAGTTCTCCTTTAAATGCTTCTTGTATTGATCCTTTTAACTACTTCCTTTTTATACAGTTTTGTATAAGCTTCCCTTAAAAAGTTATAAATTAAATGAGATACCTTTTCAATTGGGTTCGAGTTGGATATTCATATTTGCGGAATTTTAATACATTTCATGAAAAGAAATTCACCAGTTTACTTAAAGGACAACTCCACCCTCAAAAGAACATCTTTTAGAAAGAATGGCCACTTTAAAATATGTTGATATATCACACTTTGTCCTATGAATTCATTACTCTATGGCTGTTATGCTTCTGGAGGCCTCATGGAAATGGAGCAAATTAGAAACCTGTACTGAGCCTGGGCATGCTCAGAAGAGGAGACAGGGGATTAACTAACATTCAGTCATTGGCTGTGATGTCAACTGTCAAATCCATAACTGACAGTTGCCAACTGGAAGAACCTGGAAGCAGAAACAGAGACAACAGGACATTGTGCAGGATTTCAGGTTAGACTTTTATATTTCAGATTTCAAACTATTACAGTTTAGGGTTTTGGGTGGTGAATGACCTGTATGTAAGTTTTAATTTTAGGGCTGAACTTGCCCTTTAAATGTACCTGCAAGATCTTTAGAAGAAAGTAATTTTAGCATATAATTACTACCAGTTAACTGGTTCTCATGGTAAGAACCCTCTGTTAACATGCTTAAAGGAGAACTAAAGTCCCAAGACAACATTGTCCCAATAGAGAGAGCACATTCACAAAGGAACAACAAGCTGTGTCTCATGTCTCCCTTTGCTGTGGATGCTGGGTGATTTATGAAAATAACCTGTGTGTAGTAAGGGTCAGCTCCCATAATTCACCTTATCTGGGAACACCCATCTAAGTGTCCGCCGGACACTTCACAGGAAACTGCAGTCTTGCTTCCTGGAAGCTGACAGCCAATCATGTTACAGCTCAGAGTTCCCTCCCTCTGACACAGAACACAGATACCAGTGCAGTTTTTGTGTAAACACATTAGAAATGCTCCTGCCCCTAACAATGATAAATTCCTATGCTTTACATACAAAAAAGAAAAGTAATCTTTGCAGTGTATGTCTTTGCTAGCATGGATGAAAGAAACAGAACATTTAACATTTCAGCAAAAAATAAAAGTAAGTATGGGGAAGCGAACCAGCAACCTTCTATTCTGTGTCTTTCTAAGAAGAAAGCTTTCTACCACTAGGCCACAAGGGCTAATAAGTAATGGACTAGTACATGTAGAGTCTTTATCTTTTGCTAGACACATAATAAAAACAAAAAAAGGGAACATGGGGAATCGAACCTGTGTCCCAGTATTATTTCTTTCCTAACCCAGCTCTTTAGCAGAACACGCCACAGGTGAACTCTCAATCGATAGAAGTAAATGTCAGTAAAATCAGTTCACTGTTTTGTATTGCTACTGGAAGACTGTCAGCAATTCACACTGGTTGGTAAATAAATAACAGAGCTGCTATATATAAAGATTGTACATATGTAGAAACTTCATATTTTTCTAGAAACATGGAAACAAACAAACAAAAAAAGCACTAAACTCAGGCAGTAGACCATGTTATATTGTTTCATAAGCAAGCTAGGGGATTTGTACTTGTGACTTTTTGGTCTGATTGTTTCTAAACACACAGCATTTACATGGTGTGCCACCAGCAAATCAACTGTGATTCCAGGTACATTTAGAGGCTTTATCTTTCACTAGAAAGAGATGCTAGAAACTCTGCACATAGAGACAGTGAATGCTGGGGTCAGGGGGCGTGGCTCTTTGAAGCCAACATGAGCTATGAGTTGTACTGGCAACAAGAGGGAAGCCTCCTTTGTTACAGAATTACTCATATCTACTAAATGCAAATAACTAGAGAAGAATCTTTCAACGTGTAGGTATTCTGGGGAGAAAAACTTTCACATTAGGATCTGAAAAACTGAAGTTTAGTTCTTACAAAGTTACATAGTAATTAAGGTTGAATAAAGACAGACGTCCATCAAGTCCAACCTATTCACTTTTTTTTTTTTTTTAACCCTACCTAACAGTTGATCCAGAGGAAGGCAAAAAACCCCAGCTAAAAAGGGTGAAAAAATTCCTTCCTGACTCCAAACGGCAATCGGAAGGTATCCCTGGATCAACCAGATCTATATGCATTAATACCAGTAATTCTCAATATTTTTTAGTTTTAGAAACTTATCCAGGCCTTTTTTAAAGTTATTCAATGAACTTGCCATTACCACATCTGCTGGAAGACAGTTCCACAGTTTCACCGTTCTCACTGTAAAGAAACCTTTCCTAACCTGAAGATGAAACTTCTTTTCTTCCAACCTTAAAGGATGTCCATGTGTCCTCTGATATGACCTATTAGTTAACAATGCACCAGAGAGTTCATTGTATGGGCCATTAATATATTTGTATAAGGTTATCATGTCCCCACGCAACCGCCGCTTCTCCAATGTAAACAGCCCTAACTTGTCCAATCTGCCTGCATATTCAAGCCCCTCCATTCCCCTTATTAATTTAGTTGCCCTTCTCTGAACTGCCTCAATTTCCAAGATGTCCCTTTTGTATATGGGATTCCAAAACTGCACTGCATATTCCAAATGAGGCCTTACCAGTGCCTTGTAAAGAGGGAGAATAATATTTTTCTCTCTTGAATCTATTCCCCTTTTTATACAAGACAATATCTTGCTAGCTCTGGCTGTTGCTACCTGGCATTGTTTGCTACAGCTAAGTCTGTTATCTACCAGAACCCCCAAATCTTTTTCCATTACAGATGAACTTAACACAGAGTTATTTATGGTGTAGATGGCACAGGGATTATTAAATTCCAAATGCATCACCTTACATTTATCTACATTGAATCTCATCTGCCATTCTGCTGCCCATTTTGACATACATTTTAGATTATCAATTGATTTACTTCTCCTTTAAGCTTGACTTACACAAGCAGAGATTCAAGCACTCCCCACCTCGAGGCACTGATCTTTCCATAGATTTTCCTTTAAAATCTGTGCAGAGATAGAGACTGTAGATGGGCTTTGCGGAAAATTCTCCCCCTGGTCTGATCTTTGTATTCCCATAAACCGCTCCACAATGGCGAGCTGTCAATCGGTAAAACACCATACATGGTACCGATATTTTGAGAGATCCCCAGCCTGTGACTGAGACAAAAAAGATACACTTTCAAGATGTTGCCTGCATGATGTATAAATAGATAAATTAGTACATCCTATTGATTATTAAGTCTGCAATCCGACAAATTAATTTCCCTTTTTATTTTTTAATCAATTAAGGACAAAATTCTTACCAAAGCCAAGACATTCCCAAAAATAATAACTGAAATGTATTAAATGGTTTCCAGAAGAGTTAACATTTCAGCTACAATTGAAGACTACCCAGGTCGAGGACCAAGTCCACTGTACTGAAGTTTTGCTCAAGGTCCCATCTGGCCTACCCCCACCTTACAGTGTGTTACTATTCCAAGACTAGCCTATAGGAAGACTCCCTTCTTGTAGAACATGTCTTCCGATAGACCAGTTCCTGAACTAAAAAAAGGGGCAAGGTCATACCCAGGGAAGATTTAGATCCTTACCATGGGCACTTTTAAGAGTATACTAATTCTCCTTTACTAGATTCAATAATTTACAATAATTTACATCCAACAGATGTAAATCTGCTAGTTACGAACTCATTGAACTCATTGAAGGGACTATCCACCCCTCTGGGCAAAAATCAGTATCTTGTACAAAAAAACCCAAAATCTGGACTTCGTTTTGTTTAAAATCATTAATTCTGCTCCCAGACAGAGTTCTTTTTCTGTTCCCGAGCAGCCGCAGTGGAGACTGCTCTGGGAATGGCAGTCAGTGATTGGGCGTAACGTCACTGGAAGTGCAGAGTCACGGTGGTGGGTTGAGGAGGAGCTTGTAAGTATAACATCTGTGGCTGGGAGCAGAATTACTAATTTTAAACAAAACGAAGTCCAGCTTTTGGGGGTTTTGGACAAGATAATGATTTTTGCCCATAGGGGTGGACATTCTCTTTAATGCCTGCTTATATTATAGGTTTACTACTCATAAATTGATTATGTCTGGTCAGTACTGGATTATGGTATGAGTATATAAAGTTCCTACTATTCAAAATGACTTTTTTGTTAATTAAAGGATTTTTACTTTTTTCAAGTCAACCTCACAATAAGGGTTATTGTTTTTTGTAACTTAAAATGAGCAATGAAAATGAACTGAATAAATGCTATGCATTTCCCACAACATTGGGTAAAAGGTTAAAAGATCATTTTATCTGTATCAAAATACCATTCATAACACTGACAAGTTCAACACAGATAGAAAGCAGAAAACACAAAGTACAAGTCAAGCTATTATTTCAAAGGAAGACAAAATAAGAGAAAAATGACACTGCAAAGGAAATTTTAAATAAATTAAATTTTGTTATTTCATATATACAGGAAGTTCTCATGCTGTTTTGAATAATAAAGGTGAAGTTTTTTAAGTGTTTTATTTTTGTAAAAATTAAAAATATTTTAAGAGAACTTAAAATTAATATTTTACAAGGAAATTGAAGGTGTACATGGTTTACATTAACCATTTCTGATTTTCTGAAATCTGATTGGTTAAACTAAACCATGTAAACCAAGCATTGAAAAATTGACCAATCAGAAATGGATTAGGGTTTTCTGCAAAGCTAGATAAAGAGGTGCACACCTCCATGGAGCTCAGAAGTCATAGCAGTAGATTGGCTCCGGAGGTACCCCTGGCGGCCGCAGGGGTACTTCTCGGGGTCGGTGGCCTCAGCGGAGCTGGTGTCATCAGATGGAAGACCGAAGACGCCACCCAAGTGCTCTTTTAAGAGCCGCCGGGGGTCCCAGATCGAGCTGCGGGACCCCCAACAAATGCACTTATCAGTGCCGCAAGGGCCCTTACAAGGGTAGGGGGGTCCCGGTTCGAGCTGCAGGACCCTTAACCCACAAAGGTCCTTGTAAGGACCCAGGAGGGGGGTCCACGTTTCGAGCTGTGGGATCACAGAAGATCCGCCTGTTCCAATTTTGCCGAATGTTCGAGAATTCCTGAAAGCGGCACGCGGAAACCAAAAGTAGCGCGCATGTGCGCTACGTCCGGTTTTTATGCTGTTCCCCACGCATGGACGTGTTCCTTAGGCCAGGTCCTAGGGGCCTGTAAGAAGTTTACACTGCAATATTTCGGAAAGTTCATTCGAAATTTCCAAACTATTTACCCCCTATTGACTTTAATGGGTCCGTTTTAGGACTTTCGAACTTTTTTAGAAGTTCAAAAGTTCGAAAACAGACTGAACTTTAAAAGTTCAGCCATCTCTAACCAAAGGTTCAAATGTAAACCTTACCTGTCTTTTGGTAACTTGATGAATCAGCTTGAGTAAGCATTTACAGGGAGATTCAATAAAAGTTAAAAATGGTGCTAATATTGCCCGAGCCAATCAGATCTTATTTAACATTTGAAAGCTAACATCTGATTGGTTGGTGCAAAATTAGCACCATTTTTAACAATAAAAACTTTTATTGAATCTCCCCGATAGTTTTCCTTTAAAACTAAATTTTGTAATGCTTAGGCCACACTGCTATCTGTTGTCCATTTGCATTTAAGTTTGCAATCCTTATAGACAGTTGGTTTTAATGGGAATGGCATATACTATGCCACATTGTGTGTGTTGCTATATTGTGTGTTTTTGAAATGTATGTGATCACCATAAACGTGTGTGTGTGTGGGGGGGGGGTTACATTTTTACTTGCAATCCCTTGGAACATGAAAACGCACAGAAAAGCACTTTTGAATGTTCAAAAATGCATGAAAAAAGCTAATGCAGTACAGAGAAATGGACACCAAATGCAAAGAAATGTATGGTTTTTCGTCTGATTTTTCCATTGATCATATTACACCGTTTGATTATCATATAATTATTGTACAGTTATACTGAAGCCTGTTAGGCCACCTAAAATAAACACTATACTGTAGTTGTCAGATTTTTGGCTTACCCCTAGTCTGCTATTCGTTAACATATGCAGAGAATGGGAGAAAAGCCATTGACTGACTAGGGGAGGAGTTGCGAGTATAGTGTCCTTTACTTTCTAAATCAATGCTACTTAAAGACTGCTTAAAAGAAAAGGGAAAGTTTGCATTTTTGTTGTTGTTAGCATAAATGCTAAATATCTGAAACTACACAAGTGAAAGTAGCCTTTGGGATAGATTTCTACCAGTTCCCTGAAAATACCTTTTCAACTTTCTTTGTCCTTATATAAAGAACTAATGTGTTTCATCAGAACTGACTTTATGAGCCACAGTCCTCTTCTGTTCTTAAGGCCGGGTAATCTTTACCAACAGTTTTGAAATATGAATTTACAGATTGCTAGTCTGCCAATCAGAAATAAATATGTAGTGGCCTTACCAATCAACAGCCTTGAGCGTAACTGATTCCTAGCCAATCCGACAAAATCCAAAATATATATACATGATTAATACAAAACCCAAATTTAATCCACAAAGTATTTAAATTCTTTCAATAATCTTGTTTATAATAAATTGTTTCAATTTATTTTGAAAATTGCTACATACAGCAAAAACGTTTAGGATGACAGCTTGTTAAAATACTGTCAGGGTTATTCAATAAAAGTTCTTATCGTTTAAAACGGTGCTAATTTTTCCCCAACCAATCAGATGCTAGCTTTCAAATGTTAAATAAGATCTGATTGGTTGGGGCAAAATTAGCACCATTTTAAACGATAATAACTTTTATTGATAAACCCTGAGTGTATTTAATGTTGCTCTTTTTGTGTTTCAGTATTGGGTCTTTTGGGTGCACCAGTTGCTGCCTCAGTGTGTTGCTGAGTTTAAAGCAGACAGGGATAAGGGTTATTCAATAAAAGTTCTTATCGTTTAAAATGGTGCTAATTTTGCCCTAACCAATCAGATGTTAGCTTTCAAATGTTAAATAGGATCTGATTGGTTGGGGCAAAATTAGCACCATTCTAAATGATAAGAACTTTTATTGAATACCCTGATAATCTCTTGAAAAATCTTACCTTAATTTCTCTCACACCCCCGCTACATATGGATGACCACGTTATTTCTGCTACCGTATATACTCGAGTATAAGTCGACTCGAGTATAAGCCGAGGTACCCATTTTTACCTCAAAAATGAGTAAAACCAATTGACTTGAGTATAAGTCAAGGGTAGAGTAGTAGAATGGAGTGGAATAGGAGTAGAACATCTGGAGTGGAACTGCACACACTAACCCAAAACACACTACCCTGTCCCACACACTAACCCAAAACACACATACCTGTCCCTGACTCCTACTCTCCCTCCAGCCCCAGGTCCAGCCCCAGAATAAAACCTATTTCCCTGCACCCATCTTCTCACACCTGCCCACTACACTACACTAACTACAGTACACTACACTACTCCCTGCACCCATCTTCTCACCCTGCCACTACACTACACTACTACAGTACACTACACTACTCCTGCACCCATCTTCTCACACCTGCTACACTACACTACACTACTACAGTACACTACACTACTCCCGCACCCATCTTCTCACCCTGCCACTACTACACTACTCAACACTACACACTCCCTCACTCTCCACACCTACACTACAACACATACACTACACTACCCTGCCCATCTTCTCACCCTGCCTACTACACTACACTACTACAGTACACTACACTACTCTGCACCCATCTTCTCACCCTGCCACTACACTACACTACTACTAATGCTGCAACCTTACTTTGCAGGAGAGTCCGGGCCCCCGAATCATGCACTTGATTGAGGAATCCGGCTGGCGTCCACTGATGGTCGCATCCACTGACGTCACGGTCGTGACGTCAGGGATGCGACCATCAGTGGACGCGGCAGCCGGATTCCTCCATCAGTAAGTGACTGACTCGAGGTAAGTCGAGGTTAAGTTTTCACAGGCTGTTTCACAGCCTGAAAAATCTCGACTTATACTCGAGTATATACGGTATTTTACTTCTCTCCTATACATTTTACCTTTTGAGAACTGCAGCAGTAAAATGATATTTCTTTTGATTTTTTTGAGTAGTGAGAAAATACTACAGTGAATACTGATTTTAAATATAGTTCAATGCTAATGATTTATAATAATTTGACATGACATATTTCTAATTAAGTAGGATATTTGGTGTGCATTTGTTTATTTTATTGTTAATGTTCTTGGTGTCTTTAAAGATCTGTTATGAATGGGATGTCTGAACCAGGAATGGTAAATGGAAAAAGCCCCCATTAACATTGCCAGCAATCACCTTTTAGGTGTCACTCTGTATTACTGCACAGGTCACACATCCCAATGCCTGACCCTTTTTATGCACCCTGAAAGAAATCAAACCCAACTTTTAAAGTCTTTACTTTTGCATTACAAAGGATCTAAACAAAGTCTAAATCATGTTTTCTTTCTAAATCAATGCTACTTTTAATACAGGGAAGAATTTTAGCTTTGTTAAACTGTGATACTGATTAGAGCAGCAGAGAGTACCCTGAAGTCTTGCAACAGGATGTGCATATAGAGAAGCTAGAGTATACAGTAGCTTGTGTTGTTTCTACCCAAATACATAACTTTTCTACCCAATGCATAACTTTGTGACATCATTCTGATTTATGGATTGTAATGCACAATTGTGTCATTAGAAACAGATGGTACCTAACATGCCCTATCATATAGACAACCCAGGTGAGGACTTAAACTTCTAAGTCCTGTGACTCACCTGCTCCCTGCTTCTCTGTTTGTTCAGGTTCTGCAGTTCATCCCACGTGTGCCCCATCTAAAAGGATGTCTTATAGACAAATCAATCTTTAGAACAATATCTCAGATATTTTATTTCGCAGCAATAGGGAAAGTGGTCTGAGTACCTCCTGTTTGCTGAATTTGCCTATAATAATTCAAGGTACTCTTCATCTAAAGTTTCTCCTTTTTTCTGTAATTATGCCAGAAATCTCAAGTTTTCCTCCCTAAAGGATTCTAGTATCTACCTCTAACATTCCAGCCGTGGAGGAGTGGATAGCTCAAGTCACAAAGTTGTGGTCCCAAGTCTCCTCTAACCTCAAAAAAGTTACTGGTCAACAGAAAAAAATTGCTGATTAACATTGTTCTTTGGAGCCTGATTTTGCTGCTGGAGAGCTAGATGGTATCAACTCTGAGAATTCCATTGCACATTCTTCTTTTAAACTAGGTTTTTTTTTCCCAACGTTTAATAGGTTTCTTATTCTGTTGTTTCAAGATATACCGGGCTACCTATAAGGTAATTTTACCTAACACCTTTAAAAGTGGTGGGGCACGTTTCATTTAAAACTGCTAAGGATTCAGCAAACTCCTTTTGATCCTCTCCTCCAGTGGAAGTTCTGGGAGAAACCTGAATATGAAATTGATAAAATTCTCGATTCCGATGGATCCACAGTTCTCTCCAATACCTCATTGCTTGGAAGGTTATGTCCAGAAGAAAGATCATGGACATGGATTCCTGCTCATAGAGTTCATGCTGAAAAAACGTTATCTGGGCATTTCACAAACAGTTCCCCCCGATAAACCCTTTAAAGGGTCCAGAGGCCCTCCTCAAGGGGGGGGTGGGGGTAGTGTCAGGATTTGCTGTGGACTCACCAACTACGTGCTCCTCTGTTTGTTCAAGATCATTCACTCATCCCAACTTGCCCCATCTAGAAGGATGCCTTATAGCAGTGTTTCTCAACCTTTTCAACCTTTTTCTCTCTGTCTATCTGTGCTTAATCTATTCTTCTGGCTCTCTGCTTATTAGGTCTGTCTTTATCTGTTCTGTGTCTGCTTCTTGCTCTCGAATCTGGCATCTATCTTCTCTCTGGCTATCTAATCTGGTTTAATAATCTGATCTGGCTCTCTCTTATCTCTGCTGCTCTACTCAAACTGTCTCTTTTTTTATTTATCTCTCTTCTGTCTGCTCCTTCTGCTGAATCTGATCTGGCTCTTCTGCTGTTGGCTCTGCTCTCTCTGCTGCTGGATCTGGTCTCTTTCTGCTGACTATCTCTCTATCTATCTCTCTGGCTCTCTATCTCGCTTCTCTTTCTGCTCTGCTGCTCTTTTATCTTTCTGTCCTATCTGGATCTATCTGCTATCTCTCTCTTAATCTGCTATCTTATCTTCTTTGTTATCAATATATCTCTGCCTGATCTCTGTCTGCTGCTATCTGGATCTCTGCTATAATCTGCTGTTTATCTTTCTTCTTATCTCTTCTGGAAATCTGCTCTCTCTCTTTTCTCGCTTTCTGTGGCTATCTGGGGCTCTGTGGTCTTTTGTCTCTTGTCTCTCTGGGCTCTATCTCTCTCTTCTATCTCTGATCTTTATCTTACTGCTGCTCTGCTGCTGCGCTGCTGCTTTCTCTTCTCTGTGAGCTCTTCTCATCTCTATCTGGTGTGCTCTCTTTTTTATCTGTTAATCTCTCTGTGTTCGGCTCTATCTTTCTCTTTATCTCTTTGCTGTCTAATCTTTCGAGGTTGCTATCTGGTGTATCTGTCTTGAGTATCTGTGATCCTCTCTTTAAGCTTCTGCTACTTCTGATCTTCTGGGTTTATCTACTCTTTTTCTTATCTATCTTGCTTATCTGGCTTATCTCTCTCTCTCTTTTCTGTATCCTGTATCTGATCTGTGCTGAATCTCTTTTTCTGGCTTTCTCTACTTATCTGCTCTTCCTCTTTCTATCTCTGCTTCTCTCTGCTCTATCTCTTCTCTGGGTTAATCTTTTTATCTTCGGGTCTGTTCTGATCTCTCTTTCCTATTCTCCTTTCATGTTCTGCTCTCTCTCTTCTGTCTGTCTCTTCTATCTGGTCTCTGAGCTGCTCTCTGCTATCTCTCTGCTGTCTGCTATCTCTCCTGCTCTCTGATCTTTATCTGAATCTCTTCTTCTTCTCTTCTGGCTATCTTGGCTTGGTGCTCTTTATCTCTTCGTGTTATCTTTTCTCTCTCTGCTCAATCTCTTGCTCTCTCTCTATCTGCTTTTTATCTCTCTCTTCTTCTATCTTTTCTCTCTTCTTTTATCTCTCTCTACGATCTCTCTTGCTGCGTTATCTCATGGTCTGTCTAAAGTCTTGATCTTTTTATCCTCTATCTCTGCTCTCTCTATCTTTTATCTTGCTTCTTGCTGTCTTATCTGTTAGCGTTAATCTCGGGAATCTTTTTCTTTATCTGCTTTTATCTTTTTATCTGACTCTATCTTCTCTCTCTGTACTTCTATCGGCTCTCTATATCTCTTTTTTTTCATCTCTTCTGTCTATCTCTCTCTCTATCTGGTCTGCTTTATCGTATCTGACTGCTTTTCTCTAATCTCTATCTTCTTGTCTCTATCTCTCTGTCTCTTTTCTCTATCTTTATCTTCTCTCTGCTCTCTCTTTTATCGATCTAATCTTGCTTTTACGGTGTGCTTTGTGATCTCTCTTCTTCTCTGCTGGGCTCTCTCTTCTATCTGAAACCTCTCTGCTTTCTCTGCTTATCTTCATACTCTCTTTATCTCTTCTCTATCTGTAATCCTCTCATCTCTTGATCTATCGCTTTTATATCTCTCTCTCTTGATCTCTCTTTGCTGTGTCTCTCTCTCTGGCTTTCTCTATCTAGTCTTTTATCTGCTGTATCTTGCTATCTCTATCTGAAATCTATCTCCTGTTTTATCTATCTCTGGCTGCTGATTTATCTCTGCCTCTGCTTCTCTATCTGAATCTTTATCTCTATTTTATCTGCTTCTTCCTCTATCTCTCTTCTCTATCTATCTGCTTCTCTATATCTGTGTTTTCTGATCTCTAATCTCTGATCCTTATCTGCTCTAAAATACCTGCTCTTTATCTGCTTCTGCTGTTTATCTCTCTCTCTTATCCTAGCTCTGTGTATCTTTTGCTGGGTCTTCTGTCTTCTCTCTGGCTGGGCTGCTCTCTCTCTCTTGATCTCTGTCTTATCTCTCTCTGCCTCTTCTTGCTAATCTCTTCTCTCATGCTATCTGCTTCTTCTTCTCTCTTTTATCTGATTCTATCTGATCTCGTCTCTTTATCTCTTTTATCCTTCTGTCTGGAATCTTTTTTATCTTATCGTCTCTTATCTATCCTGGCTCTTCTCTGATCTCTGATCTCTCTTTCTTATCTTATCTCTCTGTCTTTTTATCTCTGTCTCTTCTTCTCTTTTATCTTTCTATCTTCTCTGATCTGAATCTCTAATCTGCTCCCCCCTTCTCTCTCGGTCTTCTTATCTTCTATCCTTTTTATCTCTTTTTATCTCTCTTCTCTTTATCTTTTCTTTCTCCTTTTATCTTCTTCTATCTGGCTCTGCTTTCTCTGTCTCTTTTTATCTCTCTTTCTGCTCTCTTTTTTTATCTCTCTCTCTCTATCGATCTCTATCTCTCTTCTGATCTCTATCGCTTGCTGATCTGTGTTCGTCTGCTCTTTCTTGGTCTCTTATAATTCTTGTCTCTATCTGATTATCTATCTCTATCTGATCTGAGCTGCTATATCTCTGTATCTTTTATCTCTTTAAAATCTCTCTATCTGGCTCTTGTATCTCTTTCTCTCTTCTTCTCTGCTCTATCTCTGCTATCCTCTGCGCTATCTCTTCTCTCTTCTTTTTATCTGTCTTTTTTTATCTGGGTCTGCTCTCTTATCTTGATCTCTCTATCTTGTTTCTCTCTCTATCTCTTACTCTGGGCTCTCTGGCTGCTCTTCTCTGCTGGTATCTCTGCTTCCGCTTTATCTCTGTACTCGCTGTATTTTTATCTTGTGTCTTTGTGTCTAATCTCTATTCTCTCTTGCTCTGCTTTATCTCTATCTCTGCTTATCTCTCTGTTGCTGACTCTGATCTCTATCTATCTTTTATCTTCTGTATCTCTAACTTCTATTCTCTGTAATCTTCTATCTTGCTTATTTCTCTTCTCTCTTGTGCTGATCTCTTATCTCTGATCTTTCTTTTATCCTATCTGTCTCTGCTTCTCTCTTATCTGCTGTCTGCTATCTTGTTCTCTCTCTTTTATCTCTGGGCTCTCTTTTATCTTTCTCTGGATCTTATCTGTCTCTCTAGCTTTTTATCTGCTCTGCCTATCTGCTTCTTCTTCTCCTGGCTTATCGCTTATCTATCTCTCTCTTCTGCTGCTTTTATCCTCTCTCTTCATCTTCTATCTCTGGGCTGCTTATCACTTCCTTCTTCTGCTCTCTCTCTCTTATCTGCTTCTCTCTTCTCTATCTATCTGCTCTATTATCTTCTCTCTCTTTACTATCTCTCTGGCTTTCATCTGTGCTGCGCTTGCTTTTTATCTTGCTGCTCTGTTTATCTTCTATCTGATCTCTCTTCTTATCTCTTATCTTTATCTGCTTCTCTTCTGCTCTCTTCTCTTCTAATCGCCTGGGATCTATCTATCTCATCTCTGCTTATCTTCTCTCTCATCTCTGCTTCTGATATCTTGCTTATCGGGCTCTTGTTTTATCTATCTATGCTCTGTCTTTTTATCTTTCTGGATCTGTATCTCTCTGCTGCTCTCTGTCTCTATCTCTTTATCTCTCTGATCTATCTGGTATCTATCTGGAGCTTTTTATCTCTGGTATCTCTTCTAATCTTTCTCTTCTTCTGCTCTATCTGTTATCTCTGTTTTTTATCTCTCCTCTGGCTCTCTGTCTGCTCTGTCTGTATGCTCTCTGGCTCTTCTGATCTCTGCTGGCTATCTGTCTATCTCTCTGATCTTCTCTCTCTCTGGTATCTTTTATCCTCTGTCTCTATCTTCTGCTCTTCTTCTGGCTCTGCTCTTGGTATCTCTTTCTCTGCTTTAATCTCTCTCTTGAATCTTCTGTATCTGCTGTCTGATCTCTCTGCTTTCTGTCTTCTTTTATCTTCTATCTTACTCTCTCTCTGCGATCTGCTGGATCCTTCTTATCTCTTATATCTCTCTATCTTTCCTCTTGCTCTAATCTCTCTCCTCTTCTATCTGCTCTTCTCTCTTATCTTTATCCCTCGGGCTTCCTATCTCTCTCTTATCTCTTTTAGCTTCTCGGCTGGTCTGATCTCTCTTTTATCTGTCTTATTATCTTGGACTCTTTATCTCTATCTTATCTGCTTCTCTTTTATCTCTGTCTTTAATCTCTGGGCTCTATCTCTCTCTCTCGCTGCTATCTTCTTATCTCTCTCTTACTTCTCTGGTCCTTCTTCTCCTTATCTGGTATCTCTGCTGATCCTTCCTATCTGTTCATCTCTGCTCTCTTCTGCTCTTCTGTCTATCTTTCTGTTCTGTCTGGTTGTCTCTACTTGCTCTGGCTGCTGCTTATCTAATCTCTCTTATCGTCTCTTCTTTTCTCTACCTTTTTTATCTTCTATCTCTGCTTTTATCTCTGCTCTCTTAGCTCTCTTCTATCTCTAAATCTATCTCTCTAATCTCTCTGATCTCTGCTCTCTTGGTCTTTTATCTGCTTCTGCTGCTATCTCTCTATCTTCTCTTTATCTCTGCCTGCTGCTTCTCTGCTCTATCTCTCTATCTCACCTTTTATCTCTGGCTCTTCTATCTCTCTCTGCTCTATCGTATCCTTTCTGGCTGTGCTCTCTGTATCTGGCTCTCTCTATCTCTGCTCTTCTCTTTTTATCTATCTTGCTGCTGGTGCTTTTTGTATCTCTGGATCTCTATCTTCTAGCTAATCTGATCTCTTCTTGCTTGATCTGCTATCTCTCTTGATCTCTCTCTCTGGTCTTGATCGATTCGGCTGGTCTTTATCTACTCTTTTGGTGATCTATCTGCTCTCTGTTTTTATCTCTTTTCTATCTTCTCTCTCTCTTCTGTCTGCTTCTCTCTTTCTTTGTCTCTATCTATCTGCTTTTTTATCTCTTATCTTGGCTCTATCTTCCTTTTAAAAATCTGCTTTTTATCTCTCTTCTTGCTATCTGTCTATCTTGCTATCTTCTTCTGCTCTCTTCTAATCTCTGGGGATCTCTTATCGTTAGCTCTATCTATCTCTTTATCTTCCTGATCTCTGCTGCTTTATCTGATCCTGATCTGTCTGGTGCTGTAACTTATCTGCGCTATCCTATCTTGCTCTTGCTCTCTTTTATCTTATCTCTATCTTCTATCTTCTCTATCGCTGATCTTTATCTATCTTATCTTCTTATCTCTGTCTGCCCTGCTTCTATCTCTCTCTTTTATCTCTGATCTATCTCTTATCTATCTGAATCTTGGCTAATCTTCTGGTTCTAATCCTTCTCTCTTGGGCTCTGTTCTCTGATCTATCTATCTGCTCTTGATCTTCTTTTGAGCTTCTCTCTATCTCTGCTGCTCTCTCTAATCTACTCTCTCTTTTATATCTTCTCTTATCTCTGCTTCTCTGTCTGTGCTCTTATCTATCTGGCTGCTGGGGGGACCCTTGAAACTATTTTTGTGTCTCGGGGAACCCCTATATAAAATAATGATTATAAATTATTATTATCTTTCAGTTTCTGGTCATCAAATCATCAAAATAAATATTTTATACAAATATAAATGATAGATAAACAATTATATCTCTATTTTAAAAAATGCCTCTCAAATTCACCGCAGGGATGGGTCTATACGGCTGTTTCTCAAACTTTTTATCCTTATCTCAGGGAACCATTACATAAATACATTATTACTTAATTTTATTTATTTTTTCTGCTGCCTTATAGCGCAAATGAGTTCAACTGCCACAGGGACTGCTCACCTTAGATTCAAACTATGCTATCAGTCTTTTTCTCCTGTTCTAATCCTCTTTCTATTGGTTCACCATCCCTTTATATTCTCCTCTGACCACTTCCTCTCTGCCCGTTATAGAGTTAGGTTCTGTCCCTATTTGCTGATCTGTCTCTAGCCTCCCTGGTCTTCTGCTATGTCCTTGCCTTTAAATTCCTCTCTATTTATTGCTTTTTTGGTCTCCAGTTTCTGCCTCTTACTGTTTTCTATGGTCTACTATTTTTGTTTGGTTCTGGATCCGCATAGTTGAGTCTGGTTTTCTTAGGTGTACCTGGCCTCAGCTTCTATGCCTTACACCCTTACTACCATGTCCATGGGGTAACCATGTCCTGCAAGATGTTATCAGTCTCCAGACGATCGGGGGCTTGTCCATAGGCGAAGATGGTATTTATAGATTCGGGCATAGGCACTGAAGGTATATCCAGGGACTCTAGACACTACACTCACCTCTGGGTTTACAATAGATTGCTGGTAATACTTATATACATTTGTGATTGACAGGATGGTCACCGTAGTACTCTGCTTGTGTCCACAGCATGACCAATGGCATAACCCGCTCTTCCATTGGGCAGGTCCCAGACTGGGTTGTGCTTCAGAAATATCATTAGTAATCAAATCTATGAATGGAAAGTTGCCTTTTTAAGTTTATTATCCTTTACACCATTCACATATTGTATATGCAAGAATATTGTGCAGCACCAGGTACCCCCCTACAGGATTTATGTTAAAACTTTCAATTCATTGCATTTTAAAACAATTCAATTCATTGCATTTAAAAGCATATATACATCAGGGCAGACAAGTGGAGAAAGGGGATCTTAATCTGATATGTTGTGTCCTTAGTCATGATGGCATGAATATACAATATGTGATCGTTGGGGAAGTGAGTACTTCCCAGTAGAGATGGCCGAACTTTCGGAAGTTCGGTCCGTTTTCGAACTTTCGAACTTCTAAAAGAGTTCTAAAGTCCCAAAACGGACCCATTAAAGTCAATGGTGGTAAATATTGGAGTGTAAACTTACCTTACTGGCCCCTGGGAAATGTGAGATGGTCTGGAACACGTCCGTGCACGGGGAACAGCATAAAAACCGGACGTAGCGCACATGTGCGCTACTTCTGGTTTACGCATGCCGCTTTCAGTAACCGGCAGACTTTAACAGTTGCTTTCCTGAAAATCCCTGAACGGCCGACCACCCGGCCAGACATTTGGGGGTCCCGCAGTTTGAAACCGTGACCCCCTCCTGGGTCCTTACAAGGACCTTTGTGGCCCTGACAAGGGCCCTTTGGGGCTTAAGGGGTCCCGCAGCTTGAACCAGGACCCCCCTCCCCGGCACTAATAAGTTCCCTTGTGGCCCTAACAAGGGCTCTTTGGGGCTTAATGGGTCCTGCAGGTCGAACCGGGACCCCCTACCCGGCCCTTGTAAGGGCCCTTGCGGCACTGATAATTGCCTTTGTTGGGGGTCCTGCAGCTCGAACCGGGACCCCCGGTGGCTCTTAAAAGAGCCCTTGGGTGGCGGCTTCTGTCTTCCATCCGGTGACGCCTGCTCCGCTGAGGCCACCGACCCTGAGAAGTATCCCTGCGGCCACCAGGGGTACCTCCGGCGCTGGTGGCCTCAACAAAGATGATGTTACCGGCATCTTGATCCACACAATGTCTTCGGGCTAGCGACACCAACACCACTAAAGTCGCTGATGCCAGGCAGGCTCACTGCGACCAACAGTGCGCCCGCTGGTACCCGGCCTCAGCGAGCCAATGTTGCTAGCCGCATCTTTCTTCTGCCATCTACTGCGATGACATCTGAGCTCCACAGAGTTTGCACCTCTTTATATAGGTTTGCAGAAAATCCTAATCCATTTCTGATTGGTAAATTTTTCATTGCTTAGTTTACATTAACCAATCAGATTTCAGAAAATCGGAAAATCTGATTGGTTAATGTAAACCATGTAAACCAACATTGAAAATTTGACCAATCAAAACGGATTAGGTTTTCTGCAAACCTATATAAGAGGTACAAATAGAAACATGGGATATTTTTGCTGCGGCACTCGTGTGGCCCGCCTATACGGTGCAACTATGTTCCAAAGAGTAACCCCCCAGGTTCGGGTCTAGGTAAGTATAAAAGTGCGGAATAGTGCAATACTCATGGACCAAGGCTATATTAAAATCAGTCTTTTATTCAATAACATTATAAGAACACGGAGACATATTCACTCAGTACTCCACCTTGCCTGACGCTTTTGTGGACGTGGCCTCTGATGAAGTAGGACACGTCCACGAAAAGCGTCAGGCAAGATGGAGTACTGAGTGAATATGTCTCCGTGTTCTTAAAATGTTATCGAATAAAAGACTATTTAATATAGCCTTGGTCCGTGAGTATTGCACTGTTCCGCACTTTACTCTTTATACTATATAAAGAGGTGCACACCTCCGCGGAGCTCAGAGTCATCGCAGTAGATGGCAGAAGAAAGAAGCGGCTAGCAACATCGCTCCACTGAGGCCTGCGGTGCCAGCGGGCAGTGAGCCTGCCTGGCATCAGCGACCTCAGTGGTGTTGCTAGCCCGAAGACGACACGTCAGATCAAGAAGCCAGTAACATGGCCTCGTTGAGGCCACCGGCGCCGGAGGTACCCCTGCGGCCAGAGGGGTACTTCTCGGGGGTTGGTGGCCTCAGCGAAGCTGGTGTCACCGGATGGAGGTCAGAAGACGCCGCCCAAGGGCTCTTTTATGAGCCGCCGGGGTCCCAGTTTGAGCTGCGGCCCCCCCCACCCCCCCGCTACATATGGATGACCACGTTATTTCTGCTACCGTATATACTCGAGTATAAGTCGACTCGAGTATAAGCCGAGGTACCCATTTTTACCTCAAAAATGAGTAAAACCAATTGACTGAGTATAAGTCAAGGGTAGAGATTAGAATGGAGTGGAAGTAGGGAGTAGAAACATCTGGAGTGGAACTGCACACACTAACCCCAAACCACACACCCTGTCCACACACTAACCCCAAAACACACTACCCTGTCCCTGACTCCTTACTCTCCCCTCCAGCCCAGTCCAGCCCCAGGATAAAACCTTTCCCTGCACCCATCTTCTCACCCTGCCACACACTACACTACTACAGTACACTACACTACTCCCTGCACCCATCTTCTCACCCTGCCATACTACACTACACTACTACAGACACTACACTACTCCCTGCCACCATCTTCTCACCCTGCTACTACACTACACTACCTACAGTACACTACACTACTCCCTGCACCCATCTTCTCACCCTGCCACTACACTACACTACTACAGTACACTACACTACTCCCGCACCCATCTTCTCACCCTGCCACTACACACACTACTACAGTACCACTACACTACTCCCTGCACCCATCTTCTCACCCTGCCACACACTACACTACACTACTACAGTACACTACACTACTCCCTGCACCCATCTTCTCACCCTCCACTACACTACACTACTACTAATGCTGCAACCTTACCTTTGCAGGAGAGTCGGCCGGGCCCCGACATCATGCACTTGATTGAGGAATCCGGCTGCCGCGTCCACTGATGGTCGCATCCACTGACGTCACGAGTCGTGACGTCAGTGGATGCGACCATCAGTGGACGCGGCAGCCGGATTCCTCCATCAGTAAGTGACTGACTCGAGTATAAGTCGAGGTTAAGTTTTCAGGCTGTTTTCACAGCCTGAAAATCTCGACTTATCTCGAGTATATACGGTATTTACTTCTCTCCATACATTTACCTTTTGAGAACTGCAGCAGTAAAATGATATTTCTTTTGATTTTTTTGAGTAGTGAGAAAATACTACAGTGAATACTGATTTTAAATATGTTCAATGCTAATGATTTATAATAATTTGACATGACATTTTCTAATTAAGTAGGATATTTGGTGTGCATTTGTTTATTATTGTTAATGTTCTTGGTGTCTTTAAAGATCTGTTATGAATGGGATGTCTGAACCAGGAATGGTAAATGGAAAAAGCCCCCATTAACATTGCCAGCAATCACCTTTAGGTGTCACTCTGTATTACTGCACAGGTCACACATCCCAATGCCTGACCCTTTTATGCACCCGAAGAAATCAAACCCAACTTTTAAAGTCTTTACTTTGCATTACAAAGGATCTAAACAAGTCTAAATCATGTTTTCTTTCTAAATCAATGCTACTTTTAATACAGGGAAGAATTTTAGCTTTGTTAAACTGTGATACTGATTAGAGCAGCAGAGAGTACCCTGAAGTCTGCAACAGGATGTGCATAGAGAAGCTAGAGTATACAGTAGCTTGTGTTGTTTCACCCAAATACATAACTTTCTACCCAATGCATAACTTTGTGACATCATTCTGATTTATGGATTGTAATGCACAATTGTGTCATTAGAAACAGATGGTACCTAACATGCCCTATCATATAGACAACCCAGGTGAGGACTTAAACTTCTAAGTCCTGTGACTCACCTGCTCCCTGCTTCTCTGTTTGTTCAGGTTCTGCAGTTCATCCCACGTGTGCCCCATCTAAAAGGATGTCTTATAGACAAATCAATCTTTAGAACAATATCTCAGATATTTTATTTCGCAGCAATAGGGAAAGTGGTCTGAGTACCTCCTGTTTCTGAATTTGCCTATAATAATTCAAGGTACTCTTCATCTAAAGTTTCTCCTTTTTCTTAATTATGCCAGAAATCTCAAGTTTTCCTCCCTAAAAAGGTTCTATTTCTAGTATCTACCTCTAACATTCCAGCCGTGGAGGAGTGGATAGCTTGTGTCCACAGCATGACCAATGGCATAACCCGCTCTTCCATTGGGCAGGTCCCAGACTGGGTTGTGCTTCAGAAATATCATTAGTAATCAAATCTATGAATGGAAAGTTGCCTTTTTAAGTTTAATTATCCTTTACACCATTCACATATTGTATATGCAAGAATATTGTTGCAGCACCAGGTACCCCCCTACAGGATTTATGTTAAAACTTTCAATTCATTGCATTTTAAAACAATTCAATTCATTGCATTTTAAAAGCATATATACATCAGGGCAGACAAGTGGAGAAAGGGGATCTTAATCTGATATGTTGTGTCCTTAGTCATGATGGCATGAATATACAATATGTGATCGTTGGGGAAGTGAGTACTTCCCAGTAGAGATGGCCGAACTTTCGGAAGTTCGGTCCGTTTTCGAACTTTCGAACTTCTAAAAGAGTTCTAAAGTCCCAAAACGGACCCATTAAAGTCAATGGTGGGTAAATATTGGAGTGTAAACTTACCTTACTGGCCCCTGGGAAATGTGAGATGGTCTGGGGAACACGTCCGTGCACGGGGAACAGCATAAAAACCGGACGTAGCGCACATGTGCGCTACTTCTGGTTTACGCATGCCGCTTTCAGTAACCGGCAGAACTTTAACAGTTGCTTTCCTGAAAATCCCTGAACGGCCGACCACCCGGCCAGACATTTGGGGGTCCCGCAGTTTGAAACCGTGACCCCCTCCTGGGTCCTTACAAGGACCTTTGTGGCCCTGACAAGGGCCCTTTGGGGCTTAAGGGGTCCCGCAGCTTGAACCAGGACCCCCCTCCCCGGCACTAATAAGTTCCCTTGTGGCCCTAACAAGGGCTCTTTGGGGCTTAATGGGTCCTGCAGGTCGAACCGGGACCCCCCTACCCGGCCCTTGTAAGGGCCCTTGCGGCACTGATAATTGCCTTTGTTGGGGGTCCTGCAGCTCGAACCGGGACCCCCGGTGGCTCTTAAAAGAGCCCTTGGGTGGCGGCTTCTGTCTTCCATCCGGTGACGCCTGCTCCGCTGAGGCCACCGACCCTGAGAAGTATCCCTGCGGCCACCAGGGGTACCTCCGGCGCTGGTGGCCTCAACAAAGATGATGTTACCGGCATCTTGATCCGACACAATGTCTTCGGGCTAGCGACACCAACACCACTAAAGTCGCTGATGCCAGGCAGGCTCACTGCGACCAACAGTGCGCCCGCTGGTACCGCCGGCCTCAGCGAGCCAATGTTGCTAGCCGCATCTTTCTTCTGCCATCTACTGCGATGACATCTGAGCTCCACAGAGGTTTGCACCTCTTTATATAGGTTTGCAGAAAATCCTAATCCATTTCTGATTGGTAAATTTTTCATTGCTTAGTTTACATTAACCAATCAGATTTCAGAAAATCGGAAAATCTGATTGGTTAATGTAAACCATGTAAACCAAGCATTGAAAATTTGACCAATCAGAAACGGATTAGGGTTTTCTGCAAACCTATATAAGAGGTTGGACAAATAGAAACATGGGATATTTTTGCTGCGGCACTCTGTGTGGCGCCTATACGGTGCAACTATGTTCCAAAGAGTAACCCCCAGGGTCGGGTCTAGGTAAGTATAAAGAGTGCGGAATAGTGCAATACTCATGGACCAAGGCTATATTAAAATCAGTCTTTTATTCAATAACATTATAAGAACACGGAGACATATTCACTCAGTACTCCACTTGCCTGACGGTTTTGTGGACGTGGCCTCTGATGAAGTAGGACACGTCCACGAAAAGCGTCAGGCAAGATGGAGTACTGAGTGAATATGTCTCCGTGTTCTTAAAATGTTATCGAATAAAAGACTGATTTTAATATAGCCTTGGTCCGTGAGTATTGCACTGTTCCGCACTTTACTTCTTTATACTATATAAAGAGGTGCACACCTCCGCGGAGCTCAGAAGTCATCGCAGTAGATGGCAGAAGAAAGAAGCGGCTAGCAACATCTGCTCCACTGAGGCCTGCGGTGCCAGCGGGCAGTGAGCCTGCCTGGCATCAGCGACCTCAGTGGTGTTGCTAGCCCGAAGACGACACGTCAGATCAAGAAGCCAGTAACATTGGCCTCGTTGAGGCCACCGGCGCCGGAGGTACCCCTGGCGGCCAGAGGGGTACTTCTCGGGGGTTGGTGGCCTCAGCGAAGCTGGTGTCACCGGATGGAGGTCAGAAGACGCCGCCCAAGGGCTCTTTTATGAGCCGCCGGGGGTCCCAGTTTGAGCTGCGGGCCCCCCAACAAAAGCACTTATCAGTGCAGCTGGCGAGGGGGGTTCCGGTTCAAGCTGCAGGACCCCTTAAGCCCCAAAGGGCTCTTTTCAGGGCCACAAGGGCCGAAAAGGCACTTATAAGTGCCAGGAAGGGGGGGTCCCGGTTCGAGCTGCGGGAACCTTTATGCCCCAAATGTCTGGCTGTTTGGAAATTTTCAGAAGGGGCTGTTCGAGGTCTGCCGAACGAGAATTCTTGAATGTACAAGGATTTTTGAAAATAGTCCCGCAAGTCCAGAAAATCGAAAATCGGGGGACTATTTTTGAAATTCCTTGAACATTTGAGAATAGTTCGAGTTCGTCCTAACTCATAAAGTTTGAATCGAACTCGGGTTCGAGTTCTAGTCCATCCCTGCTTCCCTGTCACTTTATCGCACAGATGTGTCCCCAACACAAAGAGAAGCCGGTGTGCTGAAGAGAGAAGTATCCAAGCCACCATTATACACGACTTATTCTATGATTTGATTTCTGCTAAATTTTTTATATAACTTGATCATAAAAGCAAATAAATTATCAAATATTAAGGGCATGGCCACACTGCAAAGCAAACGCAATTGCAAACGTAATTGCATTCGTATTCATGTGCAATTTCATTGCGTTTGCACATGCGCTTTCTTCATTAGGTGTATGCAATTGCTATTAAAAATGCGGAACGCAAATCGCAATGCACACGAAAACGCGTGTTTTCTGTGCGTTGCCGCGTTTTCAATCATCTGAAAAAAGCACAAATGCACAAAAAACGCAGCAGTGTGGCCTAGCCCTAAGGCAAATGTAACTAGGTGAAAAGAAAAACACATTTACAAGAGGTAGATCTAGATGTTCTGTTGATAACCTTGAAATTGTCTTTAGTGTAATCCAAGAAAACTTTGGTTATTTGCTCTGATGTTGGGGGGTACAAAGTTTTCCATAATAATGAAAATTCTTGTTTTATTTGTTTTTAGTATGTTAACTGCTCAATTACCATATAAAAGAAATAAAGGAAAATAACATGTAATAAAAGATTATGTTATAAATAGATTTTTACATGAACCGTAAGAAAATAGTTAATGTCTGTTTATTAATGGTTTTAATTAGGGAAGTATTCAGAGTTAGACATTCCCTCCAGATGGTAAAACCTGCTTAAGCAATGCCTAGACGTAACAGGAAACACCTGTAGACCAGCACCATGCAATGGCAGTTCCAAGCCGTTAGAGAACTATCTACTTGTTACTTTTGCCTCATGCAAATAAATATATTCTAATAATATTTTATTTTGCAGCTTTTTTTATTCTATATATAAAATTGGACCTGTGCAAAGAGTGAAATAAGTAAGTATAATTGTGCAAACAAGTAAAAGCCAAATTAGGGCTAGGCCACACTAGCTCGTTTTTCGCACGTTTGCGCACTTGTTTCGCTAAAATGGAAATTGTGGGAACGCGAACATTCCCGGGATTTCTGATGCGATTGCTCATGCGTTCACGTTTTGGTAACACATGTGTTCACCTTTTTTGGTGCGTAAACGCATAACGAAAAATGTCATAATCACATGCGCAAAGTGCACACACAAATGCAAAACGCACGCGAATCACGCACACATTCGTGTGCCATAACGCTCTCGATTTTGTGCATGATTCCTGTGCGTTGCAGTGTGGCCTCAGCCTTAGTCTGTGCGCTTATCAACCTGTCCAGGAACTGTAACAAATTTAGATGTTGCACGGATATTGAACCTACAGTTTAGTGGGGCCAAGGCCACAGTGAAAATGAACAGGATTTTTCACTACCTCTACCCAAACACAGGCAGACATTTCCCATCACTACTAAACATACATTTTACTAGTTTATATTTTTAGCATTTTATAAGTGAAAATTAGAACATATTGCTAAATACCCAGACTTACTTATTTCAGTAACCTAGCATCCAAATTGCCATTTTCTTCTGTAAGTGTGGTATGTCCAGAACTAGAGATGGTCGAACTATTGAAAGTTTGGTCCGTTTTCGAACTTTCGAACTATTGGGAAAGTTCGAAAACGGACCCATTAAAGTCTATGGGAGGCAAATAGTTTGAAAAGTTCGAGTCAAATACAACTAAAATATTAATGGTAACTTAATGTAAATGGCTGTGGGGCCTGGGAAATGGTCTGGGGAGCATGTTCCAATATCCAGGACTTTCGTAAAATCGATTTTACTCTCACGCGCGGTACTTTCACGCTTTCACGTTGGAACGTTCGAGGTAACATGGACATTTTACTCGCAGATTCGATGCTGGCATATAGGCTATAATGGAGACTTTACTCGCGGATTCGCGTTCGCGCCTAGATACCATAGACATTTTACTCGCGGATTCGATGCTCGCGTATAGGTTTCAATGGACCCTTTACTCGCGGATTCGCGTTCGTGCCTAGATACCATGTACATTTTACTTGCGGATTCGATTTCGACATTCGATTATAATTGCCTTCTTCCCATTGACTTCTATATGCAATCCAGGATCTAAAATCGAGCCTGGAAAGTGGGTGTAGTCATTCCACCATTACTTTCCCCACCAGAAAGCATGGCCACCATGCAATGGCAGCTTCTGATGGTGGAATATCTCACCCGGCTGGGTTAGGACGGGATGCCAATCGGCACCCCCAACATTAAGGAGCACAAAAGGCGCATAATGCGCCACCTGCAGGCGAAACTGCGGACGCAGTTTCGCATTGATCTGACCACCTCTCAGCTCCAAAAGAGGTGGTCAGACCTCAAATGGCAGAGACGGAACTACGTCCAGGACATCCAGCAGAATGTCTAAGGCAAGTATCACATTTATATATTAAATTTTATCTGTGATTGAGTTGTATAAAACACCACCTTGCACCACTAATCAGGCGGTTCTGCGGCAGATCTTTCTGACAAGCTCTAAGTATCACCATTATACGAAGTTAGGCTGAGGCCACACTGCAACGCACAGGAATCGCTCACAAAATCGCGAGCGTTATCGCACGCGATTGTGTGCACTTTTCTTGTGCATTTGCGTTTTCGCCATTTCACGTTATGGAGACGCTGCGTTAACGCACCAAAAATGTTGAATGCATGCGTTACCAAAACACGAACGGATGCTCAATCGCATCGGAAATCGTGGGAATTTTCGCGTTCCCGCAATTTCCATTTTAGCAAAAATCGCGGCCGCAAAACGTGAATGCGAAACGTGTGCGCAAACGCACGAAAAACGCGCTAGTGTGGCCTAGCCCTTAATGTTAGTTAGTGTTAGTATTAGTAAATGTAACTGTTAGTTAATGTTAGTACACATGAAAAATATTCACAATATTTACATTATATTTTATTATTATTTTTTATTATTATTTATAATAAAAATTTATTTTTTAATATATAAATTTGCAGATGAGGAATCAATTTCTGCCAGTGATGCAGAGGAGGGAGGGTCACCTCCACCAGCACCCCCACCAAGGCCACAGGAGCAGCCTCCAGTTTCCCCTTCCCCTTAACCACCACCGCCAGCACCAGCACCAGCACGCCAGCAGGGACCAGCATGCCAGCGCTGGCTGGAGAGTATGGACAGGCGTCTGAGGCGCTTGGAGAGCAGGCAGAGGCGCATGGAGGGGCGCTTGCTCTCCATGCACAGGGACATCTTGCGCATTAAGCACAAAATTTTAAAGAAATAGGTGCTGTTTTTTTTTTGTTTAGCACCATGTTTGTTATTATTATTGTTTATATTTTTTTTATTATTTTATTATTGTTATACTTATTATTGATATGTAAGCAAGGTGCTTACGTTTACTAAAAAAGTTAAACTAAACAAATCTCTGTGTTTTATCTTTACAAATGACTGACTACAAACATAATTATTTAGGCTTTTCCCATACCCCATTGGCTTCTCTCCCTCAGTGTATGCTTTGTGCAAGGGAAAGCGGGGAAGGGGATAGGGTTTGTAGGAACAGCACCATTAAGTAGCAGTAGATTCACTTCAGTTTAACATTATTGAGGAGCCAGGCAGGCACACAACTGACAGCAAACAAACAGCAAACAGCAACAACTGACAGTAAATAGCAGATCAGACAGCAAAAGCTGCTGATTGCTGCTGAACACAGCACTGTCAGTTACACAAACACACAGAAGCTGACACACAGATACAGAAACTAACAAAATAACAGGACACCTAGAAGGTCTAACACAAAAATTGTCCAAAGGACTTATAGGGGGGTTAGTCCTTAAAAGGACTTTTGGGTCTCACAAGGAAGGTTAGTCCTTAAAAGGACTGTTGGGTCTCAAGATGTGTGAATACAGGGGTGGGTAACTACAAGAGCTAAACCACCATGCTGAAATTCACACACAGAAAGCTCAAAAAGCACAAAAATCTCTCTCCAATACCTACACTGTCAGGTCTCCACTAAACACACTGACTAAATGGCGCTGGTCGCATTGTCTTTTATACCCAGGGGGCTGGCAATGCTCAAATTAGCTGCCATTGGGTGATTTTGGACATGTGGGCAGTTTTTTTTAAATTCGATGATTTTTAGAATGTTTGACCGTTCGAACGTTCGAACATTCGATACATCAGAGGAAAGTCCGGGAAATATCGAAAGTCCGCATCCGAGATAGTTCGAGAAGTCCGGGTCCGTCCGGAACTCGAAAGTTCGGCTCGAACTCGGGTTCGAGTTCGAGTTCTATGCCATCCCTATCCAGAACCCATTCAAACACACACTCAGGAATTGAGCCAGCTGTTTGTATTAACATGGCCAAATGAATTATACCAGCGATATCAAACTTTGGCACTCCAGATGTTTAGAAATTACAACTCCCGTCTCCCAGCATGCCTTGGTCTTAGAATGCCATAAAGGCATGCTGAGAGTTGTAGTTTCTAAACATATGGGGCCTCATTTACCCAGACTGACTGGGCAAATATATGGAGTTAAAGTTGCGCTAACCGGTTCGCTACCGGTTAGCATGACCTTAGCTCCATATTAGCATCAGATGTGCGGGTTATGCAAAAATCACCCGAGCATCCGACGCTCGCGTTTGTGCTTGTTTTAGCGCAGGATTTTAACACCAGCAGATAGCTAGCATTAAAATCCCTTACAGGGATTTACCCACATTCACAAACGCGATATTAATCGCAAAAGAAATATTTACCCAGAGCCACAGCGGCTCTGGGTAAATGAGCCCCATGGAGTACCAAGGTTCAACATCACTGAGATATACTGATCTAGATGAGTGACAGAATTTCCTCTGATTGGCATTTTCATGGCATTAATTTTCCAACTCGAAATGATCATATCTACCAAGGTAAATCAGCACACATATACATATTCTGTGTACCACTGCACCCCCAAATAAACTATTTTCCAACTATCGTATGGATGGAAGGAGCAGGTATTCCTACCTCTGGGTTTGATCTCATTTAATAATGAATAGCTTTAGATGTTTTCCTACCAGAAGCTAAGCTTGCCTTACTTCAATGTAAAATATTGTTACTTTGTTACAGGATTGGAAAATCAGTCAAAATGAACTGAATATTTTTCAAAAGGCAAGCTGATTGATAGCTGGTAGCAAAACCTTTTAAGCTATTAATTGTTTTACAACAGAAAAACAAGAGGTAGCAGTGCTTGCTATAACCTTCTATATAGTATAGATTCAGTAAGAAATCTGTGTTAGGGCTAGGCCACACTGCTGTGGTTTTTTTTGCGTTTGCGCTTGCGTTTTTTCATATCATTTAAAAAGCGGCAACGCACCAAAAAAACGCGTGTTTTCGAGTGCGTTGCGATTGAGATTTGCGTTCCGCATTTTAAATCACAAAATTCTTGATGAAAAAAACGCATGCGCAAAAGCAACAAAATCGCACATGAAATAGCATGCGACAGTGTGGCCGTGCCCTTACCATTAAAAATACTGCACAAAAGAGGCAAACATACACAGGGTTATTCAATAACAGTTCTTATTGCTAAAAATGGTGCTAATTTTGCCCCAACCAATCAGATATTAGCTTTCAAATGTTAAATAAGATCTACCGTATATACTCGAGTATAAGTCGAATTTTTCAGGCCTGAAAACCTTACCTCGACTTATACTCGGGTCAAGTCCTAATTGAGATCCAAATTCTGCAATTGCAGATAGTAACCAGTAGGTGGCGTTGTGTTAACCTGCATAGAAAGTAACAGGAGCTGATCTGCCCTTACACTTCCTGCTTCCTGTAGTCTGGCTGCTGGACTCACTCAGCACTGTCACTGTTCATCTGGATGCTGTAAATCTGATGGGTCTCCTCAGTTTGGGGCAAAAACAGCTGCTAGTACAGTGCTAATGACAGCTTGAAACTACAACTCTCAGGTGACATTTTTAACTATTGGGGTCAGAGGGCCCTTTACTATATGGGGGTCAGAGTTCCCTTTACTATATGGGAGTCAGAGGGCCCTTAACTATATGGGGTCAGAGGGCCCTTTACTATATGGGGTTCAGGAGAATTGTAAATGATGGTATGTTTAATTAAAAGTTTACTGAACCTTGCCACTCCACATGTTTAGAAATTGAAACTCCCAGCAACAAAGCATGCTGGAAGTTGTAGTTTTCAAACATCTGGAGTGCCAAGGAATTGGAGGTTACTGGTACTAGATTTGGCTATTACTGTATGGGATTCATGTATGGGAATTCTGCTGTCCATTTAAAGGGCAACTAAAGCCTAAAAACAGCACAGAATCCGAAGGTAGTAGTGGTGATAATTTCTACCCTTGACTTATACTCGAGTCAATCAGTTTTTACAAATTTTTCAGGTAAAAATAGGTACCTCGACTTATACTCGGATCGACCTATACTCGAGTATATACGGTAATTGTTTGGGGTACAATTAGCACTATTTTTAAAGATAAGAACTTTTATTGAATCCCCCTGTTAGTGTCAGGGACTTGGACCAATGTTTTCATAAAAAATTATATTTCAGGAGGCATTTTTCAGAAATGGTTACATTGAAAATGTGGTCTAACAAGAAACCCCTCCTATCTAATTTATTTTCATTTTGAGAAAGTCTTCAGTGTAACAGCTGAAATTGTAATAAATCTTTTCTAAATTTACTGCTTCATTTCCTAAGAGTACGGATTTCCTTTAACAATTCGTGTCTCTTTCATTCAAACTTTAAGGTTATGGTCAGCCCAATCTGTGATGCATATTTAATTGTTTTGCTAATTTTTTTTTAACTTTTCTATTTATAGTATTTTCTTTATCATCTTGTTTGCAACAACATATGCCACACTTGTATTCATTCATTTTGATTTTAAAGGGCAACTGTGGTCTCTGAACAAGTTAGAGTTAAAGGACAACTAAAGCAAAAGAACAACACTGAACCAGAAGGCAGAACAACTTGATATAAAACCAGTAATCTGTGTCTTACCTCTCATTTTGATACGAGCGCTGGGAAATTTACATAATTAACATATGGTTTGTGCTTTACTTCACAGCATTCTAGTATCATTATGTTCTGCACATGCTCAGTCCTTAGCTATGGCAGAAACTTGTTACAGTTGGTCACACCTATTAATAATCTCTAGCCTATCCTTTTACAGGACAGATAAAGCAAGGAAGCATGTGACTGAGGTCAGGAGGTGTGGTCAGACACTGCATATACACACCGATACGTCATCCAGTTCTTAACAGGCTTACATTTACTTTAATATAATTTGCTGAAGTGGTATTTTATAGCTTATTGGTGTTTTTTAGGGGGGTTGTTTTCAGATTCTGGAGTATGAAAAACTGGGTTTAGTTCTCCTTTAAATAAAACCTGCATTTCTTTATTTTAAATGAGCTTTGGATCACACCTCTGGCTGCAGCCTGTGAGAAACCCCTGTCCCTGGGTTCTAAGCATGCACACTTAGGATTTAATGCTGGGAAGGAGAAAAGCACCCACACAGATTTTTAAAAAATGGGGGCCTATAAATGCAAACAGAGAATGGTCACATGACTATAAGCTGCTGAAAGAAGGATATAATCAGGAATATATATTGCTAAACCTTTCCTGCAATATAACTTCTCATGACTTTTATCTAGAGAAGGGAACCAGTATTCATTTTGAAGGTACAATGGAGGGGCTTTTATTTACACATAACCCTTTTTTTTATAGTTGCTGCAGTATTGGAAATTTTGCAAATCTTATGGCCAGAAGTGATGTATGAAGAATACAGAAAAAATTTGATTTTAAGTGACAGTTATTAAACACACAAGACTCTGTTGTCTTACTGCATTGGGACGTCTGGTAGAGATTAGAGATGTCCGAACTTCGCAAGATCCGGTCCGCTCGAGGATCCGCGAATTTTCGAAAAAATTTGAAAATTCAAAAATCCGCGTGCGGACCCGTTAAAATTAAAAATACCCTTGAAATAACGAGATTTTTCGTATTTCCGAAAATTTTCGAAATTACGAGTTTCACATATTTTCGTGAATTTTCAAAATTACGAGTTTTCATGTATTTTCGAAAGTATGTATTTCCCGAAAATACAAGTAATTTTCGAAAATTTTCGAAAATACGTATGTATGGAATTAAGAGAAATCCTTGTATTTTCGAAAATTTTCGAAAATACGTGTCTTCCTGTATTTTCAAAAAATACGTGAAACCTCATAATTTCGGAAATTTTCGAAAATACGAAAAATCCGCGAATCGGAAGTTCGGAAGGCCGAAAAACCGGAAAAATCCGCCGTTCGCGAACGGGATAAATCCGCGGCGGATCCGGGTTCGGATCCACGAACCGGCCATCCCTAGTAGAGATAAGGAGTAGAGATGGACTAAAACTCAAACTTGAGTTCATACCGAACTATTCGAGTTCGAACGGACTTGGACTTCATGGATTTCTCGGACTTTCGATATTTTCCAGACTTTCGATAATTATCGAATGTTCGAACGTTCGAGGCGCGAGTATATGCGAGTAAAACGTCTATTATACCAATATGCGGGTAAATATCGAATAAACGAATATGCGAAGAGCTCGAAATTAGCGCATGTGAGAGTAAAATCAATTTTTCGAAAGTCCTGGATATTCGAACGTGTTCCCCAAACAGTTTCCCAGGTCCAACAGCCATTCTCATTAAGTTACCATAGATATTTTAATTGTATTTCATTAGAACTTTTCAAACTATTTAACTCCCTTTGACTTTAATGGGTCCATTTTCAAACTCTCCATATAGTTCGAAAGTTCGAAAATGGACCAAACTTTCGAAAGTTCGGCCATCTCTAGTAAATAGTGATAAATCTCCCTGTTAATTATTATAACATATTTAAAGGGCATGTCGACCCACAAATCCAAATTTTACATGCGGCTGCAGGACCCCCACAAACCCTACTTCCATTTTTCTTACCTCTTCCAATGATGCAGCTAAAGAAACTTACAAGACCCGGTCCCTCACCACTCTGCTGTGTCTGCTCTCTGTTTCTTGGTCATGGTTGTCAGTTAAGGCGCGAAGGTGACGTCACGCCCAATAGCTGACAGCCATGACCAGGAAGTGCCTCACTGCTGCTGTTCTTGCTACAAACAAGCTTGTAACAGCAGATGTGGGTGGTACCCAGGCGGCGAGTGATAGGGGCTTGTAAGTTTCTTTAACTGCATCTTTGGAAGAGGTAAGTAAAACAGAAGTGAGGTTTGGGGGGGTCTTGCAGCTGTATGAAAAATGTAGATTTATTGGTGGACATTCCCTCCTAATTTTTTAAGTTTGGTTGTTTAACAAAACTTAAAAGCATCCCTTCAGTGCTTTCCTAGAAGTTGGTTTAAAATGATGAGATAACAACTGGTTTTAAAAGTATCAGAACATTTAGAAATGACTAAATAGGGCCCACTATACTTTCTTTCCACCCTCTGCAATCTGTAATTATAGTCAAGGTAGGAAAAAGTATTCCTACCACCCATTCTTCTTGAGTTCCCAAGATATTACCTGCAGCTGTAAGCTCCCAAACCAACGTTTCAACTATAGTCTTAACATATGCTGCGCACACACATGATGAGGAGACCAAACCATCAGCCCAGAAGGGAAATAATTTACATACATTTTAGTCCAAAATTAGTATTTGGATTTGGTAAATAAGAGGCTAGGGAAAAACACTGCATTTGTTATATTAAATTATTTACCCATTAAATCACATTCCCTGGCTGTCAGAGCAAATCAGTCAAAATCTTATTTCCAGCTAGCCTGGATACATTCCAGCTAGGCTTTTGATACTATGACCATATGTAGATGGAAGGTGTCTGTGCAGAATTGCCTGTATTAACACAGTGGCCTCTCAAAACAAGAAAATGCTGAAATATAGACCTCTTGTAATATACAGGATTCCTTCATGAGTAGCCTTCTGATACATGTATGCCTGCAGGTCATAAAGCAGCAGGAAACCAGAGTGCCCACACAGTAGGGAGCCAGATGTGTAAACATGAGTCTGGTGCCAAGGAAATACACAGAAGAGACAGGCATTATTAACTTGTAGCAGGGTCTACACAGATATTTGAACACCATTGAACCAATAAAGAAAAATCAGTACAGACACAGTGAAAAAGACATATCTTTATTCAACCTTGACAATAATGTTGTGTTAATAAGTAAATTTAGAGGGGCTGTTATTACCTACAGCATTAAAGGTCATGTCCACCCAATTGTCAGGTACCTGCCCCAACAGAAATATTTTGCACTTTATTACCTGCATAACTAACAAGATTTCTAAGGATAATTATTGTTCCCATTGTGCTTGTGAAGGTTCTCATTTATCCAGGTCATGGTGTATCTGTTGTATTCAGTTAGTATAGTATTTGAGGTTAAATAAAAAGACATACGTCCATCCAGTCCAACCCATCTAGCAATATCCTCATTTCCTGCCTAACTGTTGATCCAGAAAAAAAATTCCTTCCTGACTCCAAGTGGCAATCGGAAATTTCCCTGGATCAACTCTACTTTATGTATCAATCTCAGTAACTTGCAACATTCCTTGTTTGCAGAAACTCCTCCAGCTTTTTTTTTAAACTGACCAATGAACCTGCCATAACAACGTCCACTGGAAGACCGTTCCATAGCTTTACCGTTCTCACAGTGAAAACCCTTTCCGAAGCCTAAACCTTTTTTCTTCAAGTCTTAAGGGATGTCCTTGTGTCCTCTGACATTCTCTATTGGTGAACAATGCCCCAGATAGTTTACTGTATGGCCCGTTAATGTATTTATACACAGTTATCATATCCCCATGCAAGCGCCTTTTCTCCAGCGTAAATAATTGTAACTTTTTCAGTCCCTCTTCATATTCAAGCTCCCCCAATCCCCTTATTAATTTAGTTGCCCTTCTCTGAACCCTTTCCATTTCAAAGATGTCCTTTTTGTACACAGGATTCCAAATTTGCATTGCATATTCCAAATGAGGCCTTACCAATGCTTTGTAAAGAGGGAGAATAACATTTTCCTCCATTGAATCTAAACCTCTCTTTATACAAGACAATACCATGCTGGCTCTGGCTGTTGCCACCTGGCACTGCTTGCTTCCTTTAAGTTTGTTATTCACAAAAATTCCAAGATCCCTTTCCAACAGGGATCCACTTAACACAGAGCCATTTATAGTATAAGCAGCACAAAGAATTTTAAATGCAAAATGCCTTACATTTCTCAACATTGAATGTCATCTGCCACTTAGCAGCTGATCTATCTTGATCTCCCTGCAACAATTGCACATCCTCTGAAGTTTTTAATGGTCGACAAAGTTTTGTGTCGTCAGCAAACACAGAAACCTTGCTGACAATACCCACTTCCAAATCATTAATAAATAGATTAAATAGAAGCAGCCCCAACACAGAACCCGTAGCAGCCCACTTAGCACCTTAGTCCATAATGATAAAGCCCCATTAACAACTACTCTCTGCATCCTATTCATTAACCAATTTTCTATCCATGTACAAATGTGCCACCCCAGACCAACAAACCTTAGCTTATACATTAGTCGCCTATGGGGGACTGTATCAAAAGCCTTTGCAAAATCCAAGTAAACTACATCTACTGCTATGCCAGAGTCTAAATTTCTTCTTACTTCCTCATAAAAGCCAAGCAAGTTAGTTTGACAAGATCTTTTACTCCTAAATCCATGCTGGTTACTACTTATAATGTCAGTCCTTGAAACATACTCTAGAATATGTTCCCTTATTAAACTTTCCAGTATCTTCCCCACCACTTACACCACTTAAACTTACAGGACTGTAATTACCTGGCTGTGAATGACTACCCTTTTTGAATATTGGAATTACATCAGCCTTTTTCCAATCCAGAGGCACACCACAGGACATGAGGGAATCAGCAAAAATAAGAAACAATGGCCTAGATAAAACTAACCTAGATGTAACTAACTTATCCCCATTAATAAATGGTGCCACATTCTCAGTCCTCAAATACTTTACTTCACTTCGACAGTACCCATCCCAGAGCATTGGTAAGAGGAATACCTAGGGACCAATTCCTGCGTATACGCAGGAACTGTACTCAAAAAGATGATTATATGGAAGCAGCGGGTGAACTTGAAATGAGATTTAAAAACAGGGGTTATCCCCCCCAGATGGTTAAAAAGATGTAAGGCACAGGCAGGGTCACTACAACAAGGTGACCTCCTTAAGAAATGTATATGATCACAGGATAGCCATTCAATAATCAATGGGATTGACTTAGAAATCTGTTAACTGAGAAATGGCAAATCCTATCCAGTGACCCAGAATTAGGCCCCTTACTTCCTAACAGACCCCTTTTAACTGCTCTTGTTTGGTTGCATATTTAGTGTTAGTGGGGGTGCACCACAGGTTTGTGGAAGCCTTAATACAATTAATATACTTAGGCTTAGTGATGCTTTGTTCAGCTATCCTAACTTCATTATTAATTTTAGATAGTTTGCTTTCTTACACTCCTTGTTACAGTTTTTACAATCCCTAAAGGCCCTTTCCGTTCCCTCTGAATTAAAGGTTTTAAATGCCTTTTTCTTCCTTTCCATTTCCCTCTTTACATCAGAATTCAGCCACATGGGCGCGGATTTATTTTTTTTTACATTTATTTCCCAAGGGTATAGATTTAGATGTGAACTGGCTTAAAATCCCCTTGAACACAGTCCACTTCTGTTCAGTACCTTTACCTGATAATACATTATCAAGCTACTTTTAACATGGGAAAATTAAAGGTCTTTGTTAACCCAGGCCACTTTTCCTTTCAATAACATACTCCAAACAACACTATTTCATAGTCACTATTCCAGTTACCTTTATATCTATAATGCGCTCCACGATGTTAGATATTACCAGATCCAACAGAACTCCTTTTCTAGTAGGAACCTCAACCACCTGTGAGAAAAAATTATCCTGCAGCAAATTCAGTAACTCGTTGCCTTTTTTCTGTGCTGGCAGTTCCATTACACCAATCAATGTCAGGGTAATTAAAGTCCCCCATAATGAGCACACTCCACAAACTTGTGGCCCTTACCAACTGTATATGAAGCTGATTAACTTCCTCCATGCTAGCATTTGGCAGCTTATAGCAGACACCAACAATGACATTACCCCCTTTTCTGTTGCTTAATTCCACCCATATTGCCTCCGCTTTAATATCCATATCGCCAGTTATCTCTTCTTTTAAATTTGGCTTCAGTTCTTTTTTTAACATAAACACATACTCCTCCCCCTTTCCTTTTTCCCCTGTCCTGCCTAAACAAGGCATATCCTTCTAAATTTACAGCCCAGTCGTGAGAACTGTTCAACCACGTTTCTGCTACACCTATTACATTTACAATACTTTTCATTCAATGCCATCATCTCTAATTCACTCATTTTATCAGCCAGGCTTCTCGCATTTGCAAACATACATTTTAGATTATGATCCTGTAATTTATTCATACACTTTAATACACATGCTTCCCTTTGCCCTATGCTAGCCCCACCTCCCTTTCCACCCACCACTGGCCTATCTGCACCCAGCTTTCTTCCTGGGCTATCTATCCCAGTGAGACTGCTAATACTCTCTCCCCCAAACCTAGTTTAAAATCTCCTCCAATCCTCTAGCCATCTTCTCCCCTAAAACAGCTGCACCTCCATCAGTGTGGTGCAACCCATCCCTACTAAAGAACCTTTAGGCGGCAGCAAAGTCTGCCCAGTTCTCTATTAACCCAAACCCTTCTTCATTACACCACCCTCTTAGCCACCCGGTCCCACCCAAAGATCTGTCTACATGATCCACCACATGCTGAACCCTAGCACCAGGCAGGCAACACACAGTTCGGCATGTAGTGTCTTGGCGGCAGATTACCCTAACTACCTTCCTCATAATGGAGTCCCCTACCCCTACCACATGCTTAGCATTCCTGATTCTAAGTTCATCCTCCCTTGTATTAGAGATGGCAGTCCCCTGGGTGCTCAAGGGATTAACCTGCTCCATACATGCTAATTCTGAGCTGTCCTCCACTTCATCACCTAAGACAGCAAATCTGTTGGGATGGGCAAGCTGGCAAGAAGCAACCCTAACTTTCTGTCCCCCACTTCCCCTAGTAACCCTGGCAAAACTACCTTCCCCCTCTACCTTCCCTGTTCCACTTTCACCCACCTCTATACTGGCCCCGACCAGTGCCTGCTGTCCCCCCAGGGACTTAAAGTTTATTTCTTGAAGACGTTTCGATAGTCATCTGACTGGCTTTATCAAATCAAAAATGTACCCTGGAAAGTCCCAATTAGCATATCACATGTGTTAAGGACCTTCTAAATGCAAGGCGTGATTGCATTGTGTCAAAACAGCATTTACATGGCAGGCAGTTGGTGTCGAACCCCCCCCACCTCTATTCAGGCTTGGTTTCTTTTTTTTTCACATAAATGGCCTCCTTGGCACCTCTCTTGAACCAGTCACGTTCCTTTGCCAATATGTTAACATTCCAATCTTCAAAGGTATGTCCTTTTTCCTTAAGATGCAGGTACACAACTGAGTCCTGACCCGAGGAATTGGCTCTTCAGTGCTGGGCCATACGTTGATGCAGTTGCTGTTTGGTCTCCCCCACATATAAATCAGAGCAGAAGTGCTACTGATATGGTCAAAGCATTATACAAACACAGAAAAGATAATCAATGCACATTTCTGGGCCCCATACAATCTAATATCTGAATACTGGCATACTTTATAAACAAAGGGGTTTTAGTATACATTACTGTGATCACATGAATGAAAAGCCTTCCTACCACGTCAAGTTAACCCCAGTCTGGAAGGTCCTAACTTATAATCTTTTTTATATTAAGCACGATCAGCAAATTTTTGCTTTTCTCATACTTGAGAAGGCTTTTCATTCATGTGATCAGAGTAATGTATAGTAAAACCCCTTTGTTTATTAAGTATGCCAGTGTGCAGATAATATGATATTGTATGGGGCCCAGGAATGTCCATTGATTATCTTTTCTGTGGTTGTATAACTCACCAGACACCAGTTATTTGTTGAAATGCCCTTTCAACAAAAAAGGTATCAGAAAGGCAGTGTTGGCAATGGAGGTGTATTATACTAAGATCCAATATACAGAAAGGTATTATTAATCATGCATTGCAATCTTACCTAAAGCCATTTCTTTTAAGCAATATACTCCCCATGTGGCCAGTGATGTTATGCATTGCTCAAAAGACATAAAGAAGAAAATATTTACAGAATTTTGAACCCACAACATAACCCTTTTGAAGTGGAAAATTGTGACTCTGGCCTTCGCACACAGCTGTTGGAAGGTGTCTGATAACTGCAATTGCCGGAGGCTTGGAAAGGGCAAGAGCTAAAGAAAAGCCTTAAAGGGTTATGATATAAACCAGACAAATTAGAAAAAAAAAATCTAATGATTTGTTCATGTCATCAGAACAAAAGAGGAAAAAAATTATAAGGCCATGATGAGAAATAAACAGCAATGCAGTCATTCCCCCATGTGCTAATGATTTGTGTATATTTCAAACATTGTTCTCTATCGATTGTCAAAAAATTAATTTGCAATGGCCTTGATTAATTCATCCTGTCTTTCTGATTTATTTGTTGCTTTAATAGTTTTAGTGCTAAAGTAACCTTTGCCTTGATTACCATCATATCTGTATGCATTGACAATCTGTATGCATTGACAATATATGGTGTTTAATAGGAATTTCATTGTATAATTATTTTTCCTTTAGTAGATTTATTTTCAGGTCATTCAAGTGCATCTTGGCCAATGTTTTGAGAATTTCGAATTTAATCAGACTTTGAGCCCTAAATTTACTACTTTTCTTTTGTTTCTTCGGACCTTTTGCATGGAATGATAGATTGTCTTGACAGGTAGATCCATTCCAAATGTACCTTTTGGAGCACATCTTAACATCTGTTTACAGCTCAGTACAACTTACAGCCCATCATGTGTTTTTGAAAATAATAATGGTAACTATACATTTGTAAACATAAAGAAAATGTTCCAAGGAATCAGAGGCGTGAACTCCAGGCAGATTGAACGTCAGAATACATTTTTATTAGCATATGTTTCAGACCAAACTTCGCATTTGGTAAAGGGCAAGGTTTAGCCCAAAACATGTTGTTCTAATTATTCCGCAGTTTAATCTTCCTTGCGTGCACTTCACTGATGCCTTGAGTTTTTTTTTTAACCTCCTTACTTCTGTGTTCCAGGAAAACACGTAAGGAAGGGAAGTGCTGCTATATCTGTAATGCCTTGTAGCATAAATACTGAGTTCACGTCCACCCTTTGCTACATTTTTAAGGAGTTTTCATGTTCTCACTTTGCTTTTCATAAAGACAAGTTCTGTGTACTTATTTTTTAACATCTTTGGGGTGGGACAGGGCCTGGTGAGAATAGGTAAACTGATTGTCAGAACTGCCATATGTTCAGAACTCTTTTAGAAAATAAACCTAAAAATCGTCATAAAAAATTGTTGCCAGGCAGTCAGCGCCTAGACAAGCACAGTTTCCCCCAGGTCTTGGGATGCAATGAATTTGCACTGAGTCCGGGAAAGCCTGGTGTAACAAGATAACTAGATACTGGAGGAATAATATACACTAGACAGGATAATAGGAGGGCAAGAGCAAAGGAGACCAAAGTTGGAAATATGGAGACCAGAGATACAAAGGAGGAAAAGGAAGAATGAAGGTTGATAGCAGCAAGCAGTCAAGTAAGTCAGGCCTGCCAGCCAGGTGCTAGTCAAAACTAGGCAAGTCCAGAACCTGGGTTCAAACAGAGAAGAGCCAATAGAAAACAAGAAAAGAAAAGGACTAAGCAGATAGGCCAATTCAAACTAAAGCAGTAAAACACAATACACACACAGAGCTAACAAGCCACACCCTCTTTCACAGGAACCAAACAAACAATCAGCCCAAACAGACACAGAGACGACTGGAGACATCATAGAACAGATGCATAGCTACGTGCACAAACAGATAAGGAATGCCAGTTTCTAACACCTATATGCAGGATAGTGTGTTACCTACAAGTTGCTAAGGTTTTTGACATGTGGTGGAATTTGTAAACAGGTGGGGATGGGGTGTTAACGACAATATTTGAAGAGGAGGAAAGGTCCTTTAAGATGGTTTACAGAAAGTTAGAGACCGAGTATAAAATTCCCAGGTAGGATTTTTGGAAAAAACTACAACAATCAAATTAATTAACTCTTACATTAAGGGATCTGTGCTGTTTCCATAAACAAACACAGTCATCTGACCACCTGATGCAAAAAGCCGTTTTTGCTCCTTTTCAATGGAGGCTCATTCCCTTTTGGGTTACATAGTAACATAGTAATGGAGGTTAAATAAAGACATATGTTCATATACTCTAACCTTTATACTCTACTCCATTATTCCTTCCTGACTCCGAATGGCAAATCAGAAAGGTTCCCTGGATCAACCAAAAATAACAGTAACAATCCACCAGAGAATTTATTATATGGCCCATTAATATATTTATATAAAGTAATCATATCCCCACACAATCGCCGCTTCTCCAGTGTAAGCAGCCCTAACTTGTCTAATCTATCGGCATCCAATACAAATATCCTTATTAGGATGACCATTTAAAAGAGCCCTCTTATACCTTTCAAATAAGCATTGTATGGTATCTCTAGCTGCAGTAAAATCTAAAGTTGTAAGCATGTAAAATTACACTTCCCATTCTGTCTCTCTGAGTCTCTATGACAAGCACACGATGAACCCTCAAAAATCGATCTTTTGTAAATCTAGTTAATGGCCTGCTAACACAGGTTAAATTGATGCACACACAAAAAAATTATGGAATATAATCACTACAGTTTGAAGTAAACAAAAATGTATTTTGTATGCGCACAGTAAATTGATATCTGCCCACACAGCCAATTTAAAGTTAGAGGGAACAATGCCTGCCAACTATACTTTGTCATTTACTCTGCCTACTAACAAGCTTATGATGCAGCTGCTGATGTTCTATACCAGCAGTTGGATACAAGTAGGCATACTCAAGGCAGTGTTGAGAGGTGGAGCAATAGTTCTGGTGATGTCACAGATCCTACTGTAAATAGGAAGCACCACCTCTTATACTGCTTTAAGAAGATTGCTCCTTTGTTAGTTTTAAAGGTAGAAGTGTGCTCATTTTAACAGAGGGCACTTGTATGGATAACAGCAGTAAAGAGAAAGTTCACCTCTAAAATTACATTTCAATTACATGTAGAGTATCCCCAAAACCATAAACTGTAATGCTCACACTGCTTTCAAGGGGTCTTTTAACCCAGCCAAAGAGATTTTGCACATGCTCAGTGGAGCAATCCCCATATGAGACCCTGTAGTCATTGGTCATAACGGATGGGTCTACCGGGAAGAGCCAGGAGATCCAGTACAGGAATGGCAGGCATCGGGCTGAATCACTCCTTTCAGAAGCGTGGGTATTTGGGGTTGGATATGACCTTTAAATGTGAATAGAATAGAAATTACATGTTTGATATGATCAAATTAGACTTTATTAGGAAAGAAAAACAAAGAAACCCCAGACATCATAGGAGATAACCCTGACTCTTTCTGAATATTTTTGGCAAGATGGAAATTTCTCACTTTCATCATGTTTTTATTTTCATTTGTTCTTTCATTTGTAAAATGAAATGTAAAAAATGTAAAATAAAATGAAATGTAATTAACCCTTTAATGCAGCTGTTAGATAACACTAAAACAATCTGGCAAACTAGAATCCTGGCAAATATATAAAAAAAACGGTAATTTCAATAAAATGATAATCAGAAACACGCAACTATTATTTAGCCTCCAAACATTTAATTCCAGATGTTCCTTTTAATTTCCTTTTTTACCTAGAATACCAACATAGTAGAATAGTTGAAATTTTTATCTTTTAATATCACTCTTAATATAACTCTTCCAGGCATAAGCCACATGTGGCCAAAACTTTGTAATGATGGAGTCAGGTCATCTAGATAACACACATCAAAGGAAGAAGCTCATTATCTGTATAATAAGATTTTTCAGAAAAGCAAAAATGTGTAGGAACTGAAGATACTGGGATTAATATGTACGCAGACTTCAATTTATATAATTGCCCTTTGCTTTTTGTTGTCTGTCATAAAACCCCCCCACTGAAGAAAGAACATTACTATAACCCAAAGTTTCCTTTTTATCTGTAATGGAAAGGTACCGTCTGTTCGTATTTTTACAGAGTAAAATATCAAAATGTATATTGAGGACTAGATGTGGAAATCTAAAATCTAGTAGAACTAAACAGAAAACCCAGTGTTTGATAATTCTCCAGTAAATTTCATTTACTTAAGCACACTGTAAAATTCTGTCTGTCATCTTTCAAAATTGTGCCTATACCTTTCTATATAAGGTATAGGGAGATCGTTTGTGATTGTCGTGTTTCCTATGAATGCAGGCAAATATGTATGTATGTATAATTTTATTTATAAAGCGCCACTTGGGTACGCAGCGCTGTACATTATAAAATACAGAGTATACAAACAAGGGGATAAGTGCAAGCCATTATACAGATAGATAAAAATTAAATGATGTTAAATACAATCTCATACATCGGTTAAGAAAGCATATATATAAATTATGTATAAATGGATATAAGTGCAACAAGCCTTGACACATTAGGAATGAGATCCTTGCCCAGAAGAGCTTACAATCAAAGATGGGGGGGACAACATACAGGTACAAGTGAGGGGGATGGGCACAAAGTGCTTAAAGGGTTAATAATCATTAGTTATGCTGATGCTCAGAAAGGTACTATACTACTAAAGGGGTGATTGTCCATTTATCCTTAAATGAGAAATAAAGTCCCCAAACAACATTGTCACAAAAATCAGAGCACATTTACAAACATGCAACAAGCTGTGTCTCACCTGTCCCTTTGCTGTAGCTACTGGTTATTTATTAAAATTCCATAATACACCTTAGCTGGGTAAACCCTCTTAACCTGTGACCTTCTGGACTGTGTATTTCTAATGCTGGCACTTTAGCAGGTGTGCCTCTACTGCATAAAATCCAGGTCCTTTCAGAAGCTTTATCTTTTTCTAGGAACAGAATCTTAAAGCAAAATGTCACAGATGTCTCCACTCACAAATATGGTGGTTCCTGATAAGACTTTGAAAGCTGCTTTGTTACCCAGCAGTTTATTTTCCAGCAACTCACAATGACTGGTAAATAAACTGCAGGGTAACAAGTCTTATCAGGAACTTCCATATTGGTGTAGAGACATCTGAATAGAAAATGTTCTGTGCATAGAGACAGTGAATACTAGGGTCAATGGGAATGGCTCTTTGATGATGGCTGTGGGTTGTACTGCCAACAACATGGAAGCCTTCTTAGTTATGGAATCTATTACTTACATGAACTAAATGCAACATACTAGAGAAGAATCTTGCAATGTATAGGTGTTCTGAGGAAAAAGGTTTCATATTAGAATTTTAAAAAATTAAGTTTAGTTCTCCTTTAATGTGTGTACCCAACTTTACATGTAAGAAAATGTTTTTAAACAGTTTAGTGAGCATGTAGACCTGTTTTCCACTCACCTGACCCTAGTATTTACCCAGTCTCATTTTTTGACTGATACACATTTTTTGACTGATCATTTTGAACACGAATTCTGAAAGCAGCTAATGTGACACAGATTATTTCCCTGCTGGCATGAGTAGAAGAAAAAAAAGTCATGATGTACTGGACTTTAAACCCATATCTATAGATGCATGTAAAGTTGGGTACACACATAAAATCCTGTCTATAACCTTATGTGCTCAAGTTTTTTCAAAAGAGTAGCATTTACTCTTAAATCTACTAATGATAATGCTGAGCACACAGGGACTGAAATCTGATTGGTCTGCCTTTCAAAGGTGGTGCCAATTAGCACAGGGATCACAACCAATTAGCATCTGGGACAGCAGAGGGGACCTCCAGATTGGATGTCAAAGGCACAAGGCCGAAAAAACAAAACTGGATTTCCCATTTGAAAGATTGTTCGTACACACACATGGTGTGTGCCATGACCCCAGACCACGATGCATTTGTGCAATGAACGGCCCCTGGCGGATCAATGAACAACCCCCAACCGAACGCATACACACGTGCGATTCTCGGCCAAAATGACTATTCGTGCATGTGAACGGTCCTTTAGATCGTCCTTCCAAGCAGTGGTTTGTAAAATAGCTTATTTATATAAACCTAGCCATCATACAAATGTTGATTTTATCAGCTGGGTCCTAAACTCGTAGTACTTAGCTTTTCTTAGATGAAAGTCTCTTTTTTTCTGTCTTGTCGCCTACAGGATGACTCTTGCTTTAAGTATTTTCCTTAAATGAGCATCTGGGCATGTTTTGGGTGGAGTACTAATCTTTATTTAAAATCATTTGGTGCAGTCAGGCATGTCCGTCTGTAAACAACAGCCCATTGTGTTCTTTACAAATCAATTAATGTCCAACTAAAAGACAACTTGTAAAGCCTCATACACACATCCCATACTTCGAAAGACAACCACCAAGCACACGTATATGCGGGGCAAACGCCGGTTTTGCCCAAAAATCACAGGTGTGTATGCGTTTGTTTGGGCGTTTTTCATCAATGGGCCATGGCAGATCAACAAACGATACCCGATTAAATGCACAAACGTTTGGTTAATGGCCTTTCATTGCATGTCTGCCCTATGCTCAAGGGTCGTCCAGAGTATCGTGTGTTCTGACATTTAGTCAAACTATCGATATATCGGCAAAGGGGGCCGCTCATAGACCTCGGTCCAAGAGTGCAGGCTAAAAGACGCTCCCCATTGCACCAAAAGCATCAAACAAGTACGGAAAAAGCCACACCTCACTTCCTTCAAAATCGAAAAACTTTATTTGGAACAATAGTAAAAACAGCAACCATATCAAACTACACTCCAAATTAATAAATCATACTAGACACCTGCTTGTGAAGGTTCTCATTAATCCAGGTCATGGTTAGAGATGGTCGAACTATATAAAGTTCGGTCCGTTTTCGAACTTTCGAACTTCAAAGAAAGTTCGAAAGTTCGAAAGTTCGAATCCGGACCCATTCAAATCTATGGGGGAGAGATAGTTCGAAAAGTCCGAGTAAATTACAGTAAAACTAACAGTGCTAACTTACTGTAACTGGTTGTGGCACCTGGGAAATGGACTGGGGAACACGTTGCTGTCACCAAATCTTCTTAAAACCAGTCAGACGGGCAAGTGTCAGGATTATCGAATGTACGAACCTTCCCGTTATATAGTCCTTACTAGGTTCAGCAAACAAACCATTCGAACAGTCGAGGGATGTATAGTGTAGTGGGTAAAGCAACAGCCTTTGATGTGGGAGACCAGGGTTCGATTCCTGGCTATGGCAGTTATCCAAATGTTTGATTATAATAACCTAGTAATATTATAACCATATAATATTGTATTACTATTATTATTATGTATTTTTATAAATAATATTATATGGTTATTATATTACGAGGGTATTATAATACCATATAATTACCTAGTAATATTATAACCATATAATATTATTTTTTATAAATATTATTATATGGTTATTATATTACAGTTATTAATTATTTGTCTAGCTGTCCCTAGCCAGGATTTGAACCCTGGTCTCCCACATCAGAGGCAGTGCCTTTAGCCACTACACTATACAGCCAATACAGTATATGCTTTGATATTTTACTAAGTTATCATATGGTGATTATATGGTTATTATTTTACTATGGTAGTATCTAGGTTATTAGCAAAAGAAACAGAGCTTTGCTATATATGTAATATAGTGTAGTGGTTAAAGGAACTGCCTTTGGCATGGGAGTCCATGGTTCAAATCCTGGCTGGGCCGGCAAAACAATTTTTAGATTATTATAATAACCTTGTTATAATAGCCTAGTAATATTATAACCTTATAATATTACTTATTATTATCTATTTATTGGTTTAAGGGACTGCCTATGATGTGGGAGACCAGGGTTTGAATGAATCCTGGCTAGGGACAGCTATACAAATGTTTGGATTATTATGATACACTAGTAATATAATAACCATATAATAATAAGTAATATAATATTATATGGTTATAATATTACTAGGTTATTATATGGTATTATAATACCCTAGTAATATAATAACCATATAATAACCTAGTAATATTATAACCATATAATATTTATAAAAATAGATAATAAGTAATATTATAAGGTTATAATATTACTAGGCTATTATATTACAAGGTTATTATAATAATCTAAAAATTGTTTGCCGGCCCAGCCAGGATTTGAACCCTGGACTCTCATGCCAAAGGCAGTTCCTTTAACCACTACACTATATTACATATATAGCAAAACTCTGTTTCTTTTGCTAATAACCTAGATACTACCATAGTAAAATAATAACCATATAATCACCATATGATAACTTAGTAAAATATCAAGGCATGTACTGTATTGGCTGTATAGTGTAGTGGCTAAAGGCACTGCCTATGATGTGGGAGACCAGGGTTCAAACCCTGGCTAGGGACAGCTATATAAATGTTTGGATTATTATAATACACTAGTAATATAACCATATAATAATATTTATATATATATAATGATAATATAATATTATATGGTTATAATATTACTAGGTTATTATATGGTATTATAATACCCTAGTAATATAATAACCATATAATAACCTAGTAATATTATAACCATATAATACCCTATATAATATTATATTACTAGGTTATCATATGGTTATTATATTACTAGGTTATTATATGGTTATTATAATACCCTAGTAATATAATAACCTTGTAATATAATAACCATAATAACCTAGTAATATCATAACCATATAACCTAGTAATATAATAACAATATTATATTACTAGGTTATTATATGGTTATTATATTACAAGGGTATTATAAAAATACAATCATTTGTGTAGCTGACATAGGCAGGATTTGAACCCTAGACTCCCACACCAAAGGCAGCAGCTTTAACCACTACACTACCTAGCCACTGCATACATCAAACAACATTCTAGAGTTTGCGAATGTCGGAAACATCGAAAGTCCGAAAAATCCGGTCCGGTCCGGGGATAGTTCGAAGAGTCCGAGTCCGTTGGAACTCATAAAGTTCGGCTCGAACTCGGGCTCGAGTTCGAGTTCGAGTCCATCCCTAGTCATGGTATATCTGTTGTATTCAATTAGATCAACTTGACTTAAAGTTTAGTTATTGACAACTTTTCACTAGTCATCCGACTGGCTTTCTTAATTCAGAATGACTTGTACAAGAATCTGTGGGCAATATAAGTACCCTAGAATTTCCCAATTAGCATTTAACCCTTTCAGTGCCAGCAGAATTTCATTTTTTTTTTTTGCGTTAAGTGCCAGCAGAATTTTCAGGATTTTGCCCTTAATCGCTTTAGACTAATTTTACAGTAGGAAACCTTGCAATAAATCAGGAATATTATACACAATTTTTTCAGCACAAAGTGTACTTGAACATGGTAACAGAATTTTGTAACTTTTCTGGAAATTTTACTGGAATTATGGGTAAAATATGGGGGGAAAATGTAAAAAAAGATTTTTCCCATTTTTATTTATAGTTATTTTAAGGTTACACACAACAAATCGTACTGTTTCTAAAAGCTCTGATACTCCCGAGTACAACGATACCAGATATATGGAGATACCCCACTTTTCCTGTACAGGAGACCCCCCAAAACTAAAACTGCACCTTCAAGAATATTACACCAAATTGAAATGTATAACCACTACTGACAGTTAACATAAAATATCTACCAAATTAACTAAAATATCCCCACAAGTGAGATATTTTGAGAAACTTCACACCCGCAGGATTTTGTGAGTGAGGTAAGTTTCGATCAAAATGCAGATACCTGGGCGCAGCGCTTCGTCCAATTGTAAGTTATTTTCTCCCATTTTCATTTTTTTCCTCATCTGTAAAATCAGAGACAAAATCAAATGCGAATATCAGCTAAAAACCGCAGAGGAAAGTTCAACCGCATCTCAAATATGAAAGCCTAACCCCTTCTGAATAAAACGGTATGCCACATTCATAGGTTTACCCAGAGAAATGGCTACCAACTAACCCAGAGCGGAACCAATGCCAAATGTCACTAGCAGCAAAAAAAAAAAATTAGCCAGCTTTGCATTTGAACAGTCTGCAGTTTTTCCCACAAAACACCCCCCAAACTCAGAATTACCCCCCACAAACTATATATGAAATCTGCACAGCTTCAGCTATGTAATGCTGTAGTTTGTTCATTCATACCAGCAATGTCGTGGCCGAAGTTCTTCGTAGAAGTTTGTACTTTTCACAGATTTTCTAAAAAAAATTAACATCAAACAACATTCAAAAGGTAGAAATCATGTCAAAACCTCATGGAATGTAAAAAAAAGTTACCAAATATCAATCTCCCAAATGTCCTGAATCAAACGGTATGCCATATGCATGGTTACACATGTGGACGTGGAAGCGAAAAGCCACAAAGTGAGACAATCTACACACCTTCAGCTATGTAACGCTGTAGTTTCTTCATTCATACCATCAATGGTGTGGGTACAGTTCTTCATAGAAGTGTGAACTTTTCTGAAGAAATGAACAAAAAACAGCTTCAAAAGGTAGAAATCCTGCCAAAACCTCATAGAATGTAAAAAAAAGTTACCAAATATCAATCTCCCAAATTTCCTGAATCAAATGGTATGCCGTATGCATGGTTACACCCAGAGGTGGAAGCGAAAAGCCATAAAGTGAGACAATGCCCGATGGCTCAGAAAAAGCGAAAATATTTAGCCAACTCCGAATTTGAACAGTCTTCAGTTTTTTCCACAAAACACCACCCTAACTTAGAAATAACCCCCACCAACTATATATTCCTGAAATCTACACACCTTCAGCTATGTAATGCTGTAGTTTGTTCATTCATACCATCAAAAGTGTGGGCACAGTTCTTGTAGAAATTTGCACTTTTCTGAAAAAATTAAGAAAAAACAAATTCAAAGGGTAGAAATCATGCCAAAACCTCATGGAATGAAAAAAAAAAGTTACCAAATATCAATCCCCCGAATTTCCTGAGTCAAACGTTATTCCATATGCATGGTTACACACGTGGACAGGGAAGCGAAAAGCCACGAAGTGAGACAGTGCATGATTGGGTAAAAACAGCAAAAATAATTAGCCAACTCTGAATTTGAACAGTCTGCAGTTTTTCCCCACTAAATACCCACCACAAATGATATATTCCTTGAATCTACACACTTTCAGCTGCTGAACGCCGTAATTTGTTCATTCATACCATCAATGGTGTGGGTGCAGTTCTTCGTAGAAGTTTGCACTTTTCACAAATTTTCTGAAAAATTTAACAAAAATCAACTTTTCGAAGGAAGAAATCATGCCAAAATCCTATGGAATGTAAAAAAAAGTTACCAAATATCAATCCCTAAAATGCCCTGAATCAAACGGTATGCCATATGCATGGTTACACACACGGACGTGGAATCGTCTAGCAACAAAGTGAGCCAATTTCACAGTGGCCCAATTACAGCAACTCTTCAGATTTGTCAGACTAAACTCTATATTAGAATTTCTCCCCAAAAATATATATTTAAGGGTATCTAAACACCTTCAGCTATGCAACGGTGTCATTCCTTTATGCATACCACCAATGGTGTGGGCGCAGTTCTGTGTAAAATTTTGCACTTTTACCAGATATTCTAAAAATCATGGCAAATTCTAATGTAATGTAAAAAAACACTTGTCAAGTATCAATCTCACAAATGCCCTGAATCAAACGGTATGCCATATGCATGGTTACACAAACGTGGAAGCCACTATAAAGTGAGCCAATGTACAGTGGCCCAATAACAGCAACTTCCCTGTTTTTTCAATCCAAACACCCATCTAACTCAAAAATACCCCCCAAAACTATATATTCTCAGAATCTGCACACCTTCAGCTAATCAATGGTGCAATTTTGTAATTCATACTATCATTACTATCAAGTTTCAAAGTTAAAAATCCTATCAAACCCCCAAGTAATGAAAAGAAAAGTTACTAAATATCAATCTCCCACATGTCCTAAATCAAACAGTATATGCGTAGGTGCACACAGAGACATGGCCACTAACTAACTCAAATGGTAAGAATGCACAAGTGCAATTACAAGAAAAAATCAAAGTGCTCTGTAATTTCAAGCTTTCTCTTATTCACAGTGAAACTGCCCCGAAACTTGGAAATGACCCCCACAAATAAAAAACCCCACTAAATATCAACCTCCCACATGTCCTGATTCAAACTGTATGCCATATGTAAGGGTGCACACAGACACATGGCCACCGACTAAGTGCTCTGTAATTTGAAAAGCCTACATTTTTTCAAAGGAAACAGTCCCGAAACTTGGAAATACCCCCCACAAACTATATATTTTTGGAATCTACACACATTCAGCTACGTTACGGTGCCAAGATTTCATACATACATAAAGAATTCCAGACACAGTAATCCATAGAACTCTGTGTTTTTAGGAGATTTTGTGAAAAATAAAAGATGATTCAAAGGATGATATCCTAACTAAACCCAATCGACAAGTAAAAAAAACCTCTAAATGTCAATCTCCCACATGTCCTGAATCAAACGGTATGCCATATGCATGGGTGCACACAGAGACGTGGCCACCAAGTAGCTTAAATGGGACCCATTCAAGTGAAATTACAAGAAAATCAAAGTGCTCAGTAATTTGAACAGCCTACAATTCTTCAAAGGAAACAGTCGTCAAAACTTGGAAATACCCCACACAAACTATATATTTTTGGAATCTATACACCTTCAGCTACATTATGGTGCCAAGCTTTCATACATACATAAAGAATTCCAGATACAGTAATCCTTAGAACTCTGTTTTTAGGAGATTTTGTGAAAAATAAAATAAGATGATTCAAAGGTTGATATCCTACCTAAACCCACTTGACAAGCAAAAAACCCCACTAAATGTCAATCTCCCACATGTCCTGAATCAAACGGTATGCCATATGCATGAATGCACACAGAGACGTGGCCACCAACTAACTGAAATGGGACGCAGGCCCAAGTGCAATTACAAGAAAAAAATCAAAGTGTTCTGTAATTTGAACAGCCTATTCAACTTGGAAATACCCCCCACAAACTATATATTTTTGGAATCTATATACCTTCAGCTACGTAACAGTGTTATGCTTTCATATATACATGAAGAATTCCAGACGCTGTTATTCATAGAACTCCGTGCTTTTAGGAGACTTTGTGAAAAAATAAAATAACAGGACTCAAAGGTTGAAATCCTACCTAACCCCACTTGGCAAGTAAAAAACCCCACTAAATGTCAATCTCCCACATATACTGAATCAAATGGTATGCCATATGGGTGGGTGCAAACAGAGACGGGGCCACCAACTAGCTGAAATGGGACCCATACGCAATTGCAATTACAAGAAAAAATCAAAAACCGCCACAACCCACCACCACTCCCCTTTTAGTGGTATTTTAGTGAAAACCAGTTAGTATGTAGAGTCACACAAGTTTTTTGCACACTTAACTGATCCTAAAAATTAAATCCGGTCTTTTTTTGATACCTCTGCAAAATTTCCTACTAAAATAGGCTTAGTTTCCCTTGAAATCGGACAAATAATTATCTGCGTTTACTTCATCGATATCACCGGGGGCATTGGGAAGCTTGGATCATACAAAGTTTTTTGCTAATTTATAGTTTTGGGGTAAAAAAAAAAGGTGTGTGTATCACTTTAAGAATTTTTTTTGTGTGCATTTTCCCTTTTTTTTGGGATCATTCCCAAAGATGATCATCAAATCATCTTAAGGAATGATAAGGAACTTGGAATACGGGCATAAATGCCCATTTTCAAATTCGAGATCGGAAAAATCTAAATTTTTCATTCATTGGCAGAGATCAATAATTTGGTGATCAGAAGTGATCACCAAATTTTGATCTCTGTCCCCATTTTTTTTTTGCTAAGTAGCAAAGACTTGTCTGCCATGTACAATGCTGTTTTAATGACTAACCTTGGGCAGTTTCAATAACACCTTTTAGCCTCAATGCAATCACGCCTTGCATTCAGAAGGCCCCTAACACCTGGCTTTCATATTCTAATTGGGACTTTCCAAGGTACATAATTACCAACAGATTCTTGTACAAGTCATTTTGAATTGAGAAAGCCAGTCAGATGACTAGCGAAATGTCTTCAAGAACTAGATCTAACTGAATACAACAGACATATTAGACATCTTTCTTAAGACTGCATTTACATAGAAAAAATGTATGTATTTATGAAACAGTTATGTGCCAGAAGGTTACCAAGTTGGACTGACAAAGATGACTCTTCCAGCAGCAAGTAAAGGTAAGACCTTGGCAAACAGAGCCTAATTGAAGGTAAGAATAATCACTCTTATCTCCTATATATTAATAGAAAACATAGGTAGATAAGTATATTGGTCCTTTAAAATAAGTACATAGCACACCAAAACCTACTTTAAAGGGTATGTCCACCAATTTTTAAAGTTTTTTATTCATTTAAACTAAATAACGGGAGATAAATGAGCTATGTAGCTCTTTAAGACAGAATCTTTAACACCAACAGATAGCTGGCATTAAAGATTCGGAATGGGTAAACCCCATTTGCAATGCATGGAGAGCTGCTATCAGCTCAGTGTATTGACTAAAGGGGGCAATAGAGAGTGATAACAGCTCTCCGTGCATAGCCCTTTTAGAGTCTGCAGCAAATCTGAATGAAAACTCCTGACTGATTGTGTGTAAATTGATTTTAACAGCAAATAATACATTTGTAGTACTGTTAAGTAAATGCTTGGGTATCTATAATTTACAGCCAACATCACAGTTTTTGTTCATCTCTATTCCTTACAAGAAGTTAATGACTTAATAGAAGCTGAGACACCGCCAGATGCTTCAGGCACCTTACCCAGAATACATGGATTTTGGAATTCTTGGATTTTGTGATCTTCAAATGCTTAGAAAAGCATACTGTAAATGTTTTATTCAACTTCTTGCATTTGTTCACAAAAAGCAATCACCTTTCCATTAGCCCCTCTTTAATTTTATTAACATCAGCTTTCACAGTATTACCTCTTACATTTTTAATATTGTAAGCTCAAAAGAGAGAATCCAGGAGAGAATCAAAGGAGAGAATCCATAACAATAGGGATTATAGTCAGTGTGTCACAGTGGCCAGTTATTTTGAAAGTTTGGATAATTTTGCCTGCAGTCTGCAGACCATGAGACATAAATTAAATTATATTTTTAGAATGTAAAATTTGTGCCAGGCATGGATCCACTGTAAATGTAAAAAAAAAGATTTTTTTTCCATGAATGAATTGTATTATTTATACTTTAGGCTGAAGGGGCTGGAGCTGTACCCTATTAGACAGGGGCTAAAATTGCTTTGGGGAAGTGTGCAAATGATGAGAAAGAAGACACAGTTATGAAGCAGAAAGGAAATGAAAAAGAAAATAGGAGTGGATGATGGATGCAATAACTGTAATACATGGCCACTGAGACACACTGACTATAATCCCTATTGTTATGGATTCTCTCATTTTTTACACAGCAGTTAAGCCTTCAAACCAGGATCCCGCAGCTCGAAACTTTCGATCAATGGGTACCCCTAAGCCCCAAAAGGCACTTGTCAGTGCCACAAGGGCACTTCAAAGTGCCACAAGTGTTATGTAAGTGAAACTCTACGATGCATCTCTTTGGGGTTTGACTGTTTCCTGTTCTGTTTTGTTGTATCACACTGTTAACATGGCTTCTGTGCAGTAAAAACTTGTGCTGTCTTTACTTACACCACATGAAACATTGTGTCAGAAGCATCTGAATCCACACAGTTTCTGCACATTTGCTACTGAAAGCCTGCCAGCCTTGCAGTGTGATTGTGCCTCCTGTCTCTGAGCCCTGACTGAAAAAATGAGCAGCTGAAGCAAGCAATAATAGCATCATGGCAGCCAGCAATATTCCACTACCTGAGCCGATGAGGGTAAGCAAAGATGTCTGTGATAACTGGGACACTTTCAGAGCTGAGTTTGATGCCTGCCTAGCCTCAGGGTTAAATGATAAGCCAGCAGCAGTGCAGGCAGCCACATTGAGGAGGATGATGGGCAGTGAATGCTTCCATATTTACAAGCATAATCTAAACCTTGCAGAGGAGCAAAAGAGTGACACCAAAGCCACCCTGGATGCATTGGAAGCTTTTTTCAGGCCTTCTAAAAATGTCATTTATGAAAGATAGATATTTGGCTGCTGCAAACAAGAAGATTGTGAATCTATAGACAAGTTTGTTACACAGCTAAGAGAAAAATCCGCAAGCTGTGATTATGGCCCAATGAGAGATGAACTTATTTGTGATAAAATAGCTCTGGGTATCACCAATGAAAGTACACACCGCCACCTGTTGAGGAAACATGATTTAGACCTGCAAACAGCACTTGAGATATGTCTTACTGCAGATCTTACTGACAAGGATATGCAAGCCATGGAGCAGAATAGACAGACTGACAATATTAATGTAGCCTATAAACAACAGCAGCACAAAAGTCGCCCACACAATTCACCTGAGGGGCAGCCAGCATCATGCAAGTATTGTGGCATTTCGCATGTATGAGTGAAAGAAAAGTGCCCTGCCTATGGGAAATTCTGTACTGCATGTGGTAAGCCAAATCACTTTGCAAGGATGTGTCTCTCTTGTGACATGAAAGCAAGGAAGCTGCACTCAATTGAGCAGACGCCTGATCCTGAGGATGCACAACTGCTTAGCATGGATATGGTTTACTCCTCAGCATGTATTAGTGCTGTAAACACAAAGGGCAAGAAATGGTTTGCAAACCTCAGATTAAATAATATAATCCAACCTTGCCAGCTAGACTCAGGCGCAACGTGTGATGTAATGAGCTTGAAGGACAAAATTAAACTATCACCCAGAGAACCCTAAAGTTTTATTCAGGGGAACTAAACAAAATGCAGCATACAGGATCGTGTGCACAAACTGCACTTTGAGATAGTTGAAGCTGATCAGAAATGGTTATTATCTGGCTCAACATGTTAGCATATGGGACTGATGCAGTTCACTATTCCTGCTGAGCTGTACCCTATGGATAATCAGACAGCACAATCCCTGACCAGGCCTCTGACAAAACAGCAAATTCTTCATGCCTACAGAGATGTATTTGATGTGCACCATGGAATGTGCCAATAGCTGTTAAGCCACAGGTTAAAGCACAACTTGATGAAGTATGAAGCTGAGGGACATCTAACCTCTGTATCAGAGCCTACAGATAAGCAACATGGTAGATATCAGAAAGCCTGGAAAGATCAGAATCTGCATTGATCCCAAGTTTCTGAATATGCCCCTGAAACGGTCAGACTACCTGTCTTGATGACATTTTGCACAAACTAACAAAATCACGCATCTTCACACTTGTGGATGCAAGAGATGCCTTTTTACAGTGCAACCTAGATGAACAAAGCAGCTACATGACCACCTTCCAGACAAGTTGGGGCAGAAAGAGATGGCTTAAACTTCCATTTGGAGTCTCTGTGGCACTAGAGGTCTGCCAGCGTAAGCAACATGAATTATTAGAGGGGCTCCATGGAACTGAGCCTATAGTTGATGACATTCTTATAGTTGGCTGTGGTAATACTGATGAACAAGCTTGAGTGTGTGTTAAGGTCTTCATTAAAAGAATTCTATGGGAGGCCTCTCTAGGCACAGAGTCTAAGTACCTGCCGGTTTTCTCCAGAGCCTTTGATGGTGAGGATGTTGTGCGGCAGTTAGTTACCAGGTCGAGGCCCCAGAAAAGACAACCACAAGACCCTATCCCACAATGCAGAGACAGCCACAGAAAAGGAGGAATCCAAGATACACAGCAAGGGTCAGGACTGGCAGCAAACAAACAAGTCCGAGAACAGGCAAGTCAGGGCAGGCGGCAGGCTGGCAAAGGTCAAGCAATCTGGATCGGCAACAGTAGTCAGTCAGAAGGCAGAAGAGTGGTCAAGAAACAGGCTTGTTCAAAGGCAGACGGCAACCTCCACTTCGCAAACGACACCCTCCTCTCATCCACCCTTGTCACCTCTTCCCATGCCCGCACTCAGGACTTTACTCGTGCTGCACCTCTGCTCTGGAACTCCCTTCCTCCATCTGTCTGACACTCACCATCCCATAACACCTTAAAATGTAACCTTAAAACCCACCTCTTTAGGCAAGCATATAACCTGGCCTAAACATTACCCCTTTTACTACCCAATATGATCCAATCCGCCTGTTCTTTGGGTAGGGTCCTTTTTCCTATTGTATCACGGTATTGCTGTAAAACTCCTCACTCTGTTTACTTATATTATGTATTACCTGTGTATGTAATATGTATGACATTGTATAACATGTATTACCCTGTATGTAATGTATGACTATATAATTGTAAAGCGCCACAGAAGATGTTGGCTCTATATAAATCAACAATAATAATTATTGATAGGCCAGACTCGCCTAGTACAACAGGGGCATGTGTGCCCATTGACTGTGAGGAAGGTACAAAGGCGATGCCTCAGACCAATGGTACTGACAGTTCTGACCCAGATAGCAAGGAGCTATTGATTAAACGGTGAGATATGGTCAGAATGGTCAGTGTTGATGATTGAACATTGAACCAGTATTGATTTTTGGTTAGATTATCAACATTGAGAATCTGATTGTTAAATAACATTGATTCAACATTAATAAATGGTGAGATTTTTCAACATTGAAAACGATATGTTGAGCCAACATTGATATTAGGAAAAATCTCAAAATCTAAAAAAAATTTTTTTTTTAATGGTCACTTGTTTTTTAATTGCCCCAACCCTAAGCACTTCATTACATACATTTCTAAATAGATATTTAAAGGGGAAGTTAAGTGCAAATAACATATGCTTTTAAGAAAAAAGAGCAGTAATTTTCAATCCTAATGAGCTTAACCTGCCCATTCAATATTTTGTCTGTGTAAAAAGAAATGCAATTGAAATACTGACTTCCTGTTTGCAGGACCCCTAGTAGAGACCGTTATGGTCTTGCCCTTGACCCAGCGCCTGGGTTGATTCAGTTGCTCAGTAGAGATCTGGGCATCTTTGACCCTTCCAACGGCCAATCAGTAGAAATTACTGTTAAGAACATTCAAAGGAAGTGGTGCATCCTGGGAAGAAGGACCGTTGGAACCTGAAATGTCAGCTCACTATTGTCAACAGCAGGGAACAGCAAGGGTATGAAATCAACTGATTTTTTAAAACGGGAGCGAATATGTAGAATAGGTAGGTATGCATAATACAAACCAATAATTTTTATAAAATTTATATTTTACATTGAACTTTCCCTTCAATGATAAATATTGCCCCCCACTTCTCCTTTTCTGGCAGAGGTTGTGCCAGTATGGGTGCAATAATTACCTTTAATGTCGAGAAGGGAAAAAAAAGAGAAAAGGCGCTTGCCTGGGGATATGTATTACTGTGTTTAAGTAAATTAACGGGTCATACATTAACTGGGGCATTGTTCATCAACAGAGCATGTCAGAGGACCCTCCTTATTACCCTCCCATACCCTGCCTTTAGTGCTTGAATCTTGCTGGAAACACTGTAATCATATTTTATCACTGCCCCCACGAGATTTTCAAATCTCCAACATGGTCAAAGAATAGCGTGGCTGTTTGACACACAGGTTATGTCAATGCGTGTGGGAGATATAACACAGGCAAATCTTGCAGGATTTGGCTGATATATCTGCCCCTCATGATGACATCACTGGGGCACGCACACTAACGTCACCGCATGGGATGTGCGCACGTGCAAAACAGCCACGCTGTTCAGTGATCAAGTGGATGGTGGAGAGTTTGAAATCTCATGGGGGCAGTGCTAAAAATGTGATTGCAGTGGAGGAGGAAGCCATCAAGAGGCAAACACTAAAGATAGGTTATGAAAGGGTAATAGGGCAAAAAAACACCATCTTTATATTTTAAGCTACAGCTATCCAGTAAGATGAATTTGTTTTCACAGTGCACATACCCTTTAAGACTCAGAAGTTCAGAAAGGGTGTGAAAACAGTAAAATTATGTAACTGTCTTCTATTGGACATGGTGATGGCAGGTTTATTGCATAGTTTCGAAAAAAAGCTGGATGAGTTTCTGAAAATAAGTATGGTTGCAGGTTACTGGTACATAAAGTAGAGTTGGTCCAGGAATATTTCCAATTGCTACTTGGTGTCAGGAAGGAATTTTTCCCCTTTATAATTCTGGTGGTTTTTCTGCCTTCCTCTGGATCAGCTGTTAGGCAGGAAATGTGGGTATTGCTGAGTAGATTGGACTGGATGGGCGTATTTTTTTTTTTTTTTAACCTCAAATACTATACTATACTATAATGGTTTAGTGTTGGTTTAATACTGAATTAGTTTGTGTACACAGAGCTACTGTATCTATCAAGAGCTGCAACATGAAAATTCTCATTTTTAAATCAAACTAAACATTTTGCTTTTTTATTTAGGTTTAGGCTGAGGCCCCACTACAATGCACCAAAGCGAGTGCATAATGCACGTTATTGCACGTGATTGTGTGCGATTCTGGTGCATTGTCATACGTTGTTCCGCATTTGTGCATCTGATTTTACTATTTAACATTATAGAAACACATGCGTTTTGCGCATGCTATTTTGGTTAAAATTGAAATTTCAGGAAGGCAAAAATTCCAGCGATTTCCAATGTGCATGTGCATGTGATTGCACATGCGTCTGTGTGCACCCTTTTTTTTACACAAATGCATGTGTTTTTGTTATATTAAATTACAAAAACGCATGCAGAAACGTGTAACAACGCACACGCAGTCGCATGTGATAACGCTCGTCATTTTGTGCATGATTTGGTGCGTTGTAGTGTGGTCTCAGTCTAAAGGAGAACCAATGACAAAAATGAAGGGAGATACAATAAATGTCACTATCGCAACTTACCAGTACTTGTTCTCTTCATGTATAAAACACCTTGCGACCAGTAAGCTGCAAAATTTTATGGGGCTTTGTGTAAAGAACTAGTGAAAAATCCATCACAAAATGTATTGCATCTCCCTGTTATAGTCTAGCCTCTCTATTCTGGTTAGTGAAGGGGGTGTAGTCAGACCAGATGGGCCAACCAATGGGAGGACAGCAATCTAGGATTTCCAGATCACCTGTAGGATGCTCTTAATAAATGTAGGTAGCAGGGCTGCACTGATTGTATTAAACTGCATTACTGCTGTCTCAGTCTTGCTGCATGTGTTTTTAATAGGCGTCCTCATAATCATAGACACAGTCTCACACAGACACTCTCTCACACCCAGACAGGTCTCAGTCTCACACAGATAGACACTGCCAGTCTGCCACACAGACACTCTCACACCCAGACAGGTCTCAGTCTCACACACATAGACACTGACACACAGACACTCTCACACCCAGATAGGTCACAGTCTCACACAGTGAGACACTGCCAGTCTGCCACACAGACACTCTCACACCCAGACAGGTGTCAGTCTCACACAGATAGACACTGCCACACAGACATCTCACACCCAGATAGGTCACAGTCTCACACAGATAGACACTGCCAGTCTGCCACACAGACACTCTCACACCCAGATAGGTCACAGTCTCACACAGAAAGACACTGCCACACAGATACTTTCACACCCAGACAGGTCTCAGTCTCACACAGATAGACACTGCCACACAGACACTCTCACACCCAGATAGGTCACAGTCTCACACAGATAGACACTGCCACACAGACACTCTCACACCCAGATAGGTCACAGTCTCACACAGATAGACACTGCCAGTCTGCCACACAGACACTCTCACACCCAGATAGGTCACAGTCTCACAAAGATAGATAGTCTCACACAGACACTCTCACACCCAGACAGGTCACAGTCTCACACAGATAGACACTGCCTCACAGACACGCTCTCACACACACATCCACCCATAACAGGTGGCTCCTACAGCTCTACTAAATCCTGCTGCCTTTCTCTGTTCTGTGCCATTTTACTTGCAGCCAACCAGAAAGGTCCCGCCCCTGCACAACTCTTAGCTTCAATCTGATTGGCTGCTAGGGCGCCTATGTTAAACCAGGGTGCCCAGTGTTCTCTCTGGCATCTCCCTGTCAGCTTTTACTTGCTGCGTTAGATCTGATCTCCTTGTTCAGCTGTAATGTGTAACATTGTAGTGAGTGGAGAGCCTGAACTCAGCTCCCTCTACTTGGATACAATGTTACAAATTAATGTTACAAATAACTGAAGGTGGAGAAAGAAGGGGGGAGGATGAGCTCAGCTAATAGTACTGAGGGGAACAGTTCTAAAATGCCAGGTAAAAGCTGCTGCAGACTTTATAGCAGTGGCGTAAGTACGGGGGTCGCCACGGTCACACTTGTGTACCTTGAGGGCCCGGCCGCAGGCAACCAATTATTGTGATTTGCTGATTTCTGCTAGCAGTGTCCGCCGCTTGCGCATGCACACCTTCTACAGGAAATACGGGTGGCACACACATGCACAGGGCTGGTGCTCACAGAAGAATTATCACTGACTGGATACTGGAACATGGAGCAGCCACAGCGGTTTTGCGCAAGGAATTAAAATACCTCTGGCTACAATCGGGAGTTCATCCCCAGGTCAGTCAGAAGTCTCAGGACAGAGAAAGCTTGCCTCAGAGAAAGTAAGGAGGGAAGAGGGTGGGGTGGAAGGCAGTGGTGATGGAAGATGACTGACGAAAAAATGCTACAAAAAATGTGCCTTCCTGTGCTTTTTTCCCCACACTATATTGCCAGCCAGCCCTGGCATTGGAAATATGGTTCAAAATGTGCAGGGGGAAACAGTTGGAACTATATCTGTGCATTAAGCGGGTCTACAGTATAACAGACTTTTGCACTCTACCCTTGGCCTAGGCCTCATTGCTCCCACCTACCAGCACATCTGAATCCTTCTCTATCAAGGTCCAGATATAGATGATGCAGCCCTCTGGAGGCACACACCAGGCCTACCCCTCCAGGACAACATTCCACAGTGGGGGCTCAACCATCCAGTCTGGGGGGGGGCTCCCAGGGTCCCAAATCCCCACATCCCTGAAGCATGGGCAAACCAGGCCTCAGACCAGGAAGGGGGGCTTAGTGCCCCACGAAACGTTGGGTTTTCTGTCATGTCAATAGACAACAGGTTGTAACCCTATATTCACTTGCTCTCAGTGTGCCGTGTGGCACTTCTACTGGCGGCCACAGTGACATCGCCCGGTGTCAGCAACATCAGCAGAGTTGGTGTCGCCAGCTGAGAAGAAAGAAGACTTTGGATCAAGAACATTTAAAGATTTTCGAAAAACGGCCCGCGGAAACCCAGAAGCGCGCATGTGTGCTACTTCCATTTTTTTACTGTTCTTCCCATGGGGATATGTTCTCTGGACCATTTTCCTGGTCCCAGAGCCATTTACAGTAAGTTACCACTGCTATTTAAACCATTATTTTAGGCAGAAATTTCAGTTTTTCCCCCCATTGATTTTAATGGCGGATTCGCAGATTTTCGGAAGTTCGGCCATCTCTACTCACCATAAGTCCCAGCGATCAAGGAGATACATATAAGTAGCCATATGGTTTTTAGAGAAACTGAGCCTCACCTACTAATGCAGACAATAGTGCTTAGGTACCATTACAAAAAAGAAAGAACTTGGTTTATTTGAATATCCTTTAGTTAAACCAATAAAAAAAATGTATGCAGAATGACATACCAACAAGTGTCCTGCTCGGGTCTTAATGTTCAGACCTGTACCCACTTTGCTGGTTGGTTTCTTTGCAGCACCCAAAATTAAACAGACCTGTAACCCGACCCACATCCACTACCTCACCCGCACCCAGGTAACAGACGGGGACTTGACTCAATTCAGGACTCTAATTATTACCATCTCTCTCCCTTTTTGTTTTAAAATTTGCATTCAAAAACTTCATAATCTGAAAATATCTGATTTTTTTGTATTGTGGGGTCCCTTGAAGTGGCATATTTAGGTAGGTAAAGCTCTACATAAGGGTAGACATAAACTTGACAGGTTTATTCTGCTGGTAAGTTTATGGAATATACCCAAGTGTCGGTGTGGAATTTTGCCAATCTAAACTATTTAATTTCAACTTTAGTTTTGATGACTGAAATTATGATGGCAAAACCAAACAAGGTTCCTTCATATGGGCTATATTGGTATTTAGCAATAATTCTATTAGGTTTACTTATCATTAGCAAGATTATTTCAGTAAACAACACTGTAATCTGACAGTTTTTATACCCAGTGTTATAAATAGGACTTATCTGTGATCAATAAGTTAGGTTGTACATTGTAAACATACATGTATGAATCATAGGCAAGATCGCTGTCTATGTTCCTCAAATAGAACATTTCAAAGGTAAAGTCAGCAGCATCAACTCTGTAACATACAAGGTGGTGAAATACCTAGCCAACATCTTGGAGCCCTTGGTTGGAAGTTCTAAGCATCACATCTAGAACTCCCGGGATTTTAACTAAGACTTGGTGCAGAAAAAACTATGGTATCTTATGATGTGACATCCCTCTTGGTTTTGCTTGTAGAACTTATCCTTATATTTGAAATATGTGATATTCAAGCATAAGTCTGGTAGGGAACACATCTGTTCTGGGTTAAGATATGTTCTGCTGTTAAGGGCATTGTCTTGGCACAGCCATTTTCTCACAATTTCAACAGCCTCCTTGGTGGGTATACAGGTGACGTGCTAAGTAAAGTTTTTGTGGGTACTATGTCCTGAATATTAAAATCAGTTGTCATATGTTGAGCTTAGAACCAGCCTTAACATGTGAAAAGGGAAAGCATCAACTGGATATAGTGTTCAGTTTAGATGTTCTGCTTTCCCAAAAGCTAATTAATATACAGAATTGCAGAAAGTGGCATTGGAGAATGTTATACACTCTCTAAATTTTTGGAGATGTTTATTATCGGAATATCACATCTTCCGTATAAAATATTGAATTCTGATACCAAATATGGAACACCTTAAGCTTTAAGGAAAAGATGGGTTTTGCTATGTGTTATAGTATCCATATTCAATCTATCAATTTTGAGTTTACGTGGTAGAACTTTTGGGTTACAATATAGAATGGCTTTTAGTGACCGTGGTGAGACTAAGTTTAAATATATGTAAAAGAGCGCTAGATTTTAGCTCAACCCTTTTTAGTTCATTAGATTTGTAGCAATATCTCTTTTACCTGTGATTTTTCACCATTTTATACATTTTGTTAATGTGAACTTTGTGGGAAAAATGGCAGAAAAAAAACAGAATATTGACAATCTAAAACTATATTTTGCTTGGGTATTGGAAAATAATTGGTATTGAAGAGCTGATTTCAAACATGTCTTTTCATACCTGCTTACATTTGGAACTGCTATACTGTACTTCCAAGCTCCTTAGAGAAGTATAGTTTGGCTAAAGCTATTGTAGACTTTCATCCACCCCCCAGAAATTTAGTAAAGGCCCTATGATGTCTGGTAGCATCATTATGCTGTAAAAGAGTGGTATTGTCTGCATGTTATGAAGGAGTTAAAGAAAGATGCCATTTTAAGTAGGTAAGATCTGTCTGCTAACTGGTTCAGCATTATACATTTAAATCACTTGCAATACAATCCACACAATAGTATTATTATATTTAATGATTGAATTCAATCATTAAATATATGTATCAGCAAGATCAATGCTTAAACAACATTAAAGATCAATATTATTTCAATAATATCAGATAATTAATCAACATCTTTCAATGTGGCTTTGCTATCTCAGTTATTATTGAATCGGTATCGAATCAATGTATTCAATCAACGCTGAATAAATGGCATTACCAACGAGCAAGATCGATGCTAAAACAACATTGATATTAAATTTTTTTTGTATTTTTTTGTATCTGGGGAGCAAGTAAGTACACCTAACAGCAATCAAGCACAAAACATGCCAAGGTAAGAAGAGCACAGTAACTTCAAAAAGGGCTAAAGGAATTTGTTTACAAGGGCCAGTCTTCACTCGAAGTGCAAAATTTAAAAAGCCACCTATGAGACTTAACCTATAGAATGCATTATTGCTGTGTCTCATCAAAATTTACAATGTTCATTTATTCTTTAAAAGGGGGGAGATGTTATGTAAGTGCAACTCTATGATGCATCTCTTTGGGGTTTACTTCCTGTTTGACTGTTTCCTGTTCTGTTTTGCTGTATCACACTGTTAACATGGCTTCTGTGCAGTAATCCCTGTCTTTACTTACACCACATGAAACAACAAGTTGACATGCCCCTAGCAGCCCCTCACACCCCACCTCGCCCCCCAAAACCTGTGTGTACACCCACGATTTGCACACTTTCCCCCCCCAGCAGCCGGCGAGCGTTAAATACATTATTGTGCCGAAAAGAGAAAACAGTAATAGAAAAAACTGTGATGTTGGCGGTTCCGTAGAATGGGTTCAGCCATCCATTCATTCAATTCAGCCAAACTGAAAATGTAATTTGAACCCAATTGAAGTCTATGGAAGTGGCATTTTAGAATTTCCAACATTTCATTTCACACAATCTCTGATTTCATTGCCAAATTTTAATTCCCACAACAAATTAGATTTTTTGACACAGAAATTAGATTTTTAACACAGCATGTTGAATTTTTGAAAGCTGCAGTTAAGCCTTGAAACCAGGTTTCAAATCGAGGCTATTCACTAATAAGAGTATAAGTTGCAATATTTTTGCTAAATGTCTGAGATGCTAAGATGATGTATGGCCATATAGTTAAAGACAATCATACTGTTTGTTTTGGGAGCTTTGGTAAAGAAATTAATCTGACCAATGTGTAGGTGTTATTCAGATATTTTAGGCTTTTTTTTACATTTTTGATTATTTTTTAGTTGATGATTATAGCAAAGGAATTGATAGGTAAAGGATACAACTTACTGGTTCCACGTGGATAACATTTGGTGAAATTAGTAGTCCTTCATCAACAAAATCATTTCTTATGTTTTTGCAGTTGTAGGTTACAAATTAAACAAAAAAAACAATTGAGCTGTAGATAAGAGAATAGTGTATTTGTTTACGTCTTCACCAGGAGGCATCCATGTATGGCCCATATTAAACTTAAGATAATTTGTCAGATTCTTCTTCTATTAATAGTTTAAAAGGGAATGATAACTGGACCTAAGCATGGTACAAGAGGATAGCAAAGAGTCAGAGACGGAGCCAAAGGTCAAAGCACAGGAGGTCAGTCAGTGGAGCGAGGTATCGATGGCTGAAGAAGAAGTATAAGCAAGGGACCGAGAAGGGCGGGTGGCAGGAAGACACAACAAGATACAGGCAGTAGTCAGATCAAGAACAATATAAACACACCACAAGTCAGGGAAAATCAATAACTATAACGGAAGGAGAGAGAAAGCTTAAGAAGACACAATTGGCATGGAGCAGGGAGACCAGATAGGGCGCAAAGAATTCAACATTGTGGATAAAACCCGAACCGCCACTAAGAAAGTGTGCCGTGAACTGAAAGTGCACCTTTCCTGCTCTTCCGTGCTGATCCAGCCATTTCGTTGGAAGAGACACAAACAGCTGACAAGGTGGATGGTGTGATGGCAAAGTACGTTTTGCCATCGATTACTGACTCTAAATCTACAGACTTAAAAACAAGAGAGAGCAATAGCTATACTATTATCGACCCCAGGAACATGCTTTACCCTAAACCCGATGTTGCAATAGAGGCATGACAAAACAAGTTCTTTTAAAAGCACCACCAATGGAAGGTAAAAAATCTGAAAGTTCTGATTGAATTTAAGGTATAAATAGCAATATTAAAGGGGAACTGTGGTCCAAAAATGACTTTTAGGTAAATTAACAGGAATTGCTTTCCTAAGAATCTTTACAATTTACATTTTTTTTTTACATAGTTTTAAGATATTTACATTTTTGTGTGTGATATGGCAGCAGCATCACTAGGTCCCCTGCACTTCCTGCTCTGAAACCATGTCAGTCAATCTGCCCTGTGTCTCCTCCTCCCCTTGCAAACCTCCCTGGTTCCTCCCACTCATTGACCCCATGGCACCTCCATTTGCAGCCCCCCTTGATCTTCCCTTACAGCCCCATGTGGCCTTGCCCACTAACAGTTGCATTAGCCCCTCCCACTCATGGGTGCCGTGGCCCCCGCCCACTCACGGGTACACTCAGACCCCCCTACAGAAAACTTTTAAAACAGCCTTTTCAGGCAGAGTGAGAACTCTGCCTGAAAAGGCTGTTTTCACATAGTGGGAGAGTAGGGCCGGCAGAGAGGTGGGGGAGCAGCCGTAGGAATGTCATATGTCAGCCTCCCACCCTTTTACTTTCTGGTCATTAATTTCTTTATATAATGGGCTGTGGAGCACATAGAGGGGTGGTTGATGGTAGGAAACTGGCCTTTCATTTAAATTCAACTTGTTTGGAGACCACATTTCCCCTTTAAGTTAGTGTTAATAGCTTTGGGTCCTTGGAAATGGTCTGGAGAATATATACATATAACCAAAACATATTAAAAAAACTAACTATCTTTATGCATAAGCTATTTTCGAGTTTACGCATCACATTTTCGATAAGATAGGAAAACAACTCAAGAAAGGTAAGGTTCTTAATCAAGTCAGATGTTTTCCATGCATGGGCCACTGCTGAGAACCAACGACCATTGAAATAAGCCCTAAACCCAAGGCTTTAGTTTATAGAGCTGGATAAGTTTCTAAAAGTAAGGAATGTTCCATCTAACTGGTATTGATACATAAAGTTAATCCAGGGATATTTCCAATTCACACTTTGAGTCAGGAAGGAATATTTTTCCCTTTAATACTGTTGGAGTTTTATTTTTCCCTCTTCCTCTGGTTCAACTGTAAGGCAGAAAACATGGGTATTGCTGAGTAGGTTGGATGGATGTTATTTTTCAACTTCAAATACTATACTATCAAAATGATATCTGTTGTATTCAATTAGATCAACTGGACTTGAAATGTAGTTCTTGAAATGTAGTTCTTCAAGAACTACATTTCAAGTCCAGTTGATCTAATTGAATACAACAGATATACCATGACCTGGATGAATGAGAACCTTCACAAGCATATTAAAATGATAGTGCCAAAAGGTGTCTGAAATCCTACAATAAGGCTCAGTATAGTCTCGGGCCTCTAAGTAATGCAGGCACAAATCAACACCCAAATAAACCCAAACTGTCCATTCTAAAAATTAGCTGAATACTCTATAGAACAGCTTTTGGTAAACTCATGTCCACAAAATAACTATCATTGAAGAAACAACCCAATAAGTGGTAGCAATCAAGGTGTACTAGTAGTTATCAGAATGCAGACTGAATGTCTGGCCTGCTTCCCTAACAAAATATACAGAGCCGCACTTGCTCTAGGCAAAACACCAGCTATCAACAAATTAAAGGGAATGTTCACCATTAAATGAAAAACTGGTCAATTGTCAGTTACCTGCTCCCAACCCTAACTAATATGTTTTACTTTTTATTACTAACCAGATATTTAAAGGGCATGTCCACCCTCCAAACTAAAATATAACCCACTACTGGACCCACTGTGTAGTTTAAAAAAAAAAAATCCTTACCTTACATCTGTGCTCCTTATGGTGCTCATATTTGGCACTATGAGTTACCCGAAATTTCTATAACAGTGTGGAAAACTTAACAAACTTATAAAGATGCCATGTTGTTTTAATACATTAGATGTTACATCAATATGTAATTGATAATAGATGAAGGGTGCGCTTTTTCCTAGAGTAGGCTACGGGAACTGGGCTGTGAGCAAACAAATTTTATGTCAGTAGAGGTTTTCTGGGTAATTATTTTCTGCCCTCTCCATGCACATTGTTGAAGCTATGGCAACTTTTTACACAGCCTTTTATTAGTTAACTAGCAACATGTCCTAAGAATTGCTTTGAATGAAGCTGGCATATGATCCCTTCAATCTCTGTACAGAATGTCATATAGCAGTCAGTCACATAGGCACAGTCCCTGCTCCCTCCTTCTCAATTTAGAGCCATTTTCCAGCCCGGTAAATGCACCTTTGTGATTGGCTGCTTCTCCTGCATTTATTTATATTCTGTTTACCATCAGAGCCTTATTCTGGTACGACTTGACAAGTGTGGAACAGACCCTCCACCCCCAGAAAATCAAGCAGATTTCACAATCTCTCATAGGAGGGTCTGAACTTTTGCCACCTTTAAACTTTTTTTCAGCCAGTTTGGCTTGTATTGACTTAAGGAAAGTATGCCTTCATTCTTGGGATTTTCTATATTGTAGGACTTTATTGTATAAATGTTTTGGCCTCAAACTTTGTAAATAAGAATTCCTGTCATCAAAAGACTTTTTTGCATATTTTAAACACAGACTTGAGAAAAAAATGACCCCAGTATTAATATCATACTGCAGAGAAGTATTGTTTACAAAGAGAGTAATTTGTAGAGCACAGTAGACTTCCTACTTATGTAACAGATTAGAAGCATATGGCAAAAATAATGACATTTACACTAACACGTCAAACGCAGAAACACGAGACTACAAATTTGGACATTTTTCCTGTAAAAGTGGTAAAATCATATACAACGTACAATTACGTGCTATTTAGGTATATTTTTGACTTATAAAATAAATCCTAGACCACAATGTTTATTATTAATCAAATGTCATAGATAATCCAGATGTAAAAACATTGTGGATCATTTACCCAGAGCCGCAACGCAGCTTCAGCTTGATTTAACGTGACTTTTTAATGCCAATCACAGATGTTAAAGTCACGCTCTGAGTAAATCTACCCCACTACCTAAGTTTCAACATTTTGCTAAGGTTGGATGTCCTTTAACTGACATCAGGTAAAGCAGTGGGAAATACCTAGACTATTGCTGAAGCTGATACAATAGAGGAATAACAATGTGTTATATGATTATCATTGTGCAATACAGATTTAAATAATCAAAGAAAGAAAAATAATTTAATGCAGTGTTAATGGTGTTCACTGAAATAAACAAATATTTCAGGAATAGAAACGTCCCGTCATCTACTGGCTTCTTTAAAGTTTTCGTGTGGAGGTATAAATGAAAGTATACGAATGGTTACCGCACACACAGATAGTGAAAAAAGGTCCTTAACCCATTTATTAAGTGCAACAAGATAACATTGCACTTAATAAATAGGTTAAGGACTCTTTTTCACTATTTGTGTGTGCGGTAACCATTTGTATACTTATTATGTGGCAGGACGTCCGGTCACCAATACCACAACTGAAATTATTCTGGCACATACTAGTGCCCAGGGTGTGCAGTCATCTTTTCAAACTTGTATAAATTAAAGGACAAATAAACCTCCAACCCCACTCCTCTCATCTAACTTACCTAAAATGCAAGGTCTTAACCCCTAGGGTATATAATATTACCCAAAATACAAAGTACATCTTCCTCTAGACTCAGGCTCTGCGCTTTCCCTCAGTTTAGCACTTGGCCTATTCCACTGTGTGTGTTTGCTATACTTCTCCAAATAACCCTTTCCCCACGCTTCAAACAAATCCACAATCCAATGGGTTGGAAAGTAGCATACCCATGCATTAACACAATTTCCTGAGAGATTAATTGCTTCATGGGGGACCCCCTCCTTCCCATAGGCTATATCCCTGTTGTGACCTGTTGTAACAAGCTCCTGCAGTAGCTCAGGACTGGGCATGTTTTTAATTAAAAAAAACTGTGGCTAAAATAGTATGATTGGGTGTGAGACTAAAATGCCGGGTTACAAGGCAGTTACTGGAAATGAGGTGAAGGTGAGATTCCTTTTTTTAAAGGCAAAGTGCTCTGTCTCCTAATTTACTTCCTGTATGTATGATCTTATTGAGCTCCCAATTGTTTTTTTTTATGATCTTGCCCATTCACTCACTGGGCGATGAGTTGTTCAGTACTAACCTAAGTCCACTGCCCAATGATACAGAAATTACTGTTATTGATGTTTCTTATAAAGAGAGAATCCTGGGAAGAAAAACTGTTGCTCACTAGTGACCTCTGCTAAATTTCAAAGGAATGAAGAAAATGATTTTCTAAAATTTGAAAGTAATATATAGAAGCACCAAGTTAAATCAAATATAAATCAATACTAATATAAATTTTAAATACATATACTATTCATTACTAGATAGAATTTTTTGGTGTAAAAAACTCTAGTTTCCCAAACTAAATAGAATATTTCAAACATGTTTCTAAAATAATAAAAACCCTTTAACTTCTTTAATAATTTTATAGGAATTCACAGCATTCCAGCTTTACATATATTCATGTAATATGGGGAACAATGAACTTAGACATAGTATGCAGGTTATAAAACACAAGTATATACAGTAATAAACACATAAGAGTTAGTTACTACTATACATGACATTAAGCTACGGTGCACGTGTTCAGCACATGCTATTTCCAAGATAAAAGCTGTTAGTGTTAAAAAAAAATCATGATGGTTACTAAGGGCCAAGTATTTTTTAAGTGGTAGCAGATTTATTGCATCATGTGTGAATGTAAATGCACATACTAAGCAATTTTCTATGAATCTTAGCCAAGGCATTTTTAAAATCTGTTGACAGTTTTAGTTTAACTTAATAGTCAAGAACCGAAACTACAGTATCAACAAACCTGCTAAACCTTTTTTTTATAAAGGATTGTTGATTTAATTCTATTTATAGGACTCTTTGAAAAATGATGGTAATTTATGATCTGTTTAATCTGTGCTGTAAGTTGCCACATTCTCGTACATTTTAACACCAATATACTCACTGTTTTATTCTATTACTATCACAAAGCTTTTCAGCTGATTAATATGAAAGATCTCCTATTTAAGAAAATTCTCCATTCAAAGGTCAATATATTTAATGCAAAGAAGTGAAGGTCTGATGCAATAAAAGGTGCAAACATTTTCCCATGCTGTTTGCTAATTGATTGTTACTCTGTAACAACCAATTTGATGTTATCTAACTACAGTAACCAAATAGAAAGGTAACATCCAATTGGCTGCTGCAAATAACATAGTGTTGGAGATTGAATAAAAGCATTTAGTCCAAACCTTTCAGCCTACCCATGAACCCTGCCTTAAAAAGGGAATTCCATCCTAAATCCAAATGGCAATTTGAATCCCTGGATCAACAAAAACTGTATTTATTAAAACCAGTCATTTTCAATATTTTTACATTTTAGAAACTTACTCAGTCCAATCTTGAATCTTTCCAATGAACTTGCCATTACCACTTCTGCTGAAAGTCCGTTTCACAGTTTTACTGTTCTCACTGTAAAAAAAACATTTAATAACCTAAAGCTGAAACTGCTTTTCTTCTATTATGTCAGTGTATTCCCTAAAATTAACTATTGGTTAACAAAAAAAGTTTAAAACATGCCCCGGAAGGGACATACCTGATCTGGTCCCTCGCCACCTGGGTACCGCCCCCTGCTGCAAGCTCATTTCGAGCAAGTGTGGTGCTTCCTGGTCGCAGCTGTAAAGTTATTGGGTGTGGCGTCACTGTTGCCATTTTGACTGAGAGCTGCGACCAGGAAGCAGAGAGAGGAGTGTGGCAGAGTGGCAACAGACTGGATAAGTAAGCCCCTTCAGGGGCATCTTTGGAAACTTTAAATAATGAGAATATGGGGTTTGAGGGGTAGCTGAACCTAAATATAAAATGTTATTTTAAGGCTGGACATGCCCTTTGATGTATTTGTATAAAGTGATCATATCCCCAATCAAGCACTGCTTCTCCTGTGTAAACGGCTCAAAGTTGACTAATCTGTCTGCATAGTCAAGCCCATTCATTCCTCTTATTAATTTAGTTGCCCTTTTCTGAACTCTTTCAATTTCCAAGATGTCCCTTTTATATATGGGATTCCAAAACTTCCCAGCATATTTCAAAAAAGGCCTTACCAGTGCTTTGTAAAGAGGCAAAATAATATTTTCTTCCTTGAATCTATTCCCCTAATTATACATGACAATAAATTGATAGCTCTAGCTGTTGCTGACTAGCACAATTTGCTACAGCCACGTTTGTTATCTACTAGAACTCCCAAACCTTTTTCCAACAGAGATTCACTTAGCACAGAGCCATTTATAGCATAGGCAGCACAAGAAATGTTAAACACCAAATGCATCACCTTACATTTATCAATATTAAATATTATCTTACACTTTGTTGTCCATTGTGATAATCTGTCTAGGTGGGTCTGCATCAATTGTACGTAATTTGAATTTTCCAATGCTCTACATAGTTTTGTGTCATCAGCCAATGCAGAGATATTGCTCTCAATACTCATTTCTAATGGTGGCTATAGAAGCAGCGATATGATCAGACAACACCGGGTTTAAATCGATTATTGCCCCATGTATGGTGCGTGCCAACTAAACCAGGGAGATCGTTTTGGACAGATTTCGTTATCCAGATGGTTGAAATTTTCTTAAAATCAATATTATTGTCCGATAATATTGATCTGTCTATGGCCAGCTTATTTATAAACAGATTAAATAGAAGGGACCCCCGTACAGAATCGTGGGGAACCCTACTTAGAACTTTTGTCCACATAGTTGAAGCTCCATTAACAACTGCTCTCTGTACATGATCTATTACCAAATTATATATCTATGTACAAGTGAACTTATCAAGGCCACAGACTATAGCTTAAATATAAGTATCCTATGTGGTACAGTAACATAAGCATTAAAAAAAATCTAAGTACAGTATACCACGTTAACTGCCATAATTTTAATGAATATTCCAATTTTATAGCATTCATATAACTGTAGTCTCTGTTCTTAGGCACAATGGCAGAATGGGAAAATAGACATTCTCTGATAAGGTTAGTAAGACACCTGGGAAGATGGACCACAGTATGAATGAAAGTTTAGTAGTTCCGCACAGCTACCTCTGGTTGGTCTGTACGTCATTTTGGATGAATAAAAGAGAAAGAATTCCCCTTTAAAAGGGTGATTTACCTTATCGTGTAGTGAAGAGCAGATTATATATGGGCATAAAACAAAACTTTTACTATAATATTATTAAAAAGATTTATAAAATCATTTATGATTTTTTTCTAATTTTTAAAATTATAGTAAAATAGTATATTTTAATCTGTGCCTGCCCATATATAACCTGCTCTTCACGACACAATAAGGTAACTCACCCTTTTTTCATTTAAGATGGTTCACTGGACCACAGTCTCAGGAAATCTGTCTTAATAGCCCAGTAAATAAATAAGTGTCCCAAAAGCCACACAGCACAGAGGGAATTAACATATTCTATAGACATAAGAAATAAAATCAACTGCACTAACATTAAATCATGTGTGGGCTGACATAAGCTCTCAATCAAACTGATTTCCAGCAACCAATGGCTCTAATAGCATAATCAGCAAGGCCCCATTGCACTGTTTCCGTGGCTGCCCCAATGCGAAAAGAATGTATTCCACAATCTTTGGCAGCCAGACCCATGGAGAAGAATGCAGTGCAGAAGACTGCTGAGAATTTAAATTGTCATAATGGTGTTCTACCCCTTTGTATTAGAAAAGAGGTGCCCCTAGGAGGATGCACTGACAGCTAAGCTAGGCAGATCTGCATTGGACAATTTTACAGTGTTACACACTATACTTAGAACTACATTGTGCTGAAGCTCAATCCAACTTGTTATATTCCACTTATTCAATTTGTTTCTTGTCTTACTGATTAAGAATTTCTAAAAGCCCCATAGAGGGCCCAAGAAAAGGCTAGCTCAAAGAGGATGACCTCATATGGAGATTTAAGGAGACATCAAAGAAGTTAAAACCATAAATGTAATTGGCTTGCGATTATTTACTTTCCTTGACCTGACTTTCTTGTAGTAGCCTTTTAATCTGGGCAGCCCATGGCTTTAAAGAGTAATCTCAATGCTGCTATTTGTGAGTGAGTTTTACTGGGTGAAACTCCTGATTGAAACAAGTGAGCTAAATACCAGAGTAGTTGGCTTTCTTTGCTTATACCAATTACTCCTGATTGAAACAAGTGAGCTACATACCAGAGTAGTTGGCTTTCTTTGCTTATACCAATTTCGCCCATCAACTGTAGATGAAAACATCTTGTCCAGACAGAACAGTATTGGAGCTATGTACAAAGAGCCATCATCAGCTATTTGTGTCTTGAAGGGTATCTCTACCCTGAAAAAAAACTTTTGCTCTTGTATAGTCCACCCTAGCCTACCCCTAACTGCCAAGTTTGTTTTGTAAAAGAAGCAGCAGAAAAATACTTACACTCCTTCGTTCCCCCAGTGCTCTGCTCCTGGCCCTCTGCTTGCTGAAAATTGCAAGCCACGGCCAGACCGTCAGTCGCGTCAGTGATTGGCTAAGCAACAGCCAATCACAGACGTGGCTGCTGGCAATGCAGAGAGTCAAGGGAACAAAGAAGCGTAAGTACATTTCTGATGCTTGTTTTAAAAAATGAACTTGTCAGTTGGGGGAGGGTTACATTACAGCAAAAGCTTTTATAGGTAGAGGGTGAAGAAGCCTTACAAGTACCCAGGGTGAGGACCTGAATCACTAAGTCCTCACCTCTGGGTACACTTTCTGACTCAAGTAATAATTTCCTAAAGTTTCCTTTGTTTCCCTGGTGTAGCTCTGCCTTCCAGATTGTCAGTGACAAGACCAACTGAAAGACGCGCTATGCAATAAGGAGAGGATTGAGAAAGGTGAGTATAATTGTCCTTTAAAACTGAGTTAAAGAATGTACCAAGGGTTAATGCAGCTCTAAGACACAAATAACGGCAGTATGCTAAAACTGGGTGATGCGACTGCCACAACCAATGTGCCGAGCCTATAGCTACTCTTTTAAAACTAAAAAGAATAGATTCGGAATAAATCCCATGCACAATGCACAGAGAGCCACTATCAGCTTGGTGCATTGCCTAAAGGAGGCTATAGACTGTAAGCTGCTTGGAGCTGGGAATTTTTGTTTCCAGTAATGGCAGTCTTTACATATAGTATATACATATGAAATTATGCACATATATGTATTTTTTCTGTATATGTACTTAATAACTTGGTGCTATATAAATAACAATATAAAAGTATAACAATATATCAAGTGGTTATTACAAAATCCAGATTGACAATTTAATTCTGTGCATTCACCCGTACAATGTATATATTCTCCCTAAGCATCCTGCACATACAAAGTAAAGGTAAACTCATGCCATATCAGTGTTGCCTGTATCCCCAATACTGTGACCCAATGCAATTATAAAAATTAAATGCTTTTGTTTTCATGTTTAAAATAATCCACGTATGGCTAGCCTTTAGACATTATTTAATAAGACAAGCAAAACTTGCCAGTGCTATGAATCAATTCTGAGTAGATGGTAGTTATTAAAAGAGTTAGAAAAAAAACTGAAGCACCAAATTAATTGCTAAGTGTTTACTTAGCCTTTTTATTACATAAATGATGGCCTGCACTGACTTCCATGTAATTGATTGTCACTAGCAATACCGGGAAGTGAATGATCGTTATACACATTATACCCATTTACAGTTAAATGCCTCATAGAATTTTAAGGTATAAAGTAAAGGGTAACCATGAAACACACCATGTATAAACTACAGTATATTTTGTGTTAAGTTTCGTACACGTTTGCTGCCCACCTCTCCGGTGAACAGATGATAATCGCATGTGCGTGGCATTTCGTAGGGCCGTTTCCACCGGGTTGGATCACCAAGAACAACCGAATGAGTGTTCGTTGAAATGAGTGTTTATTGTATGCTTGTTTGTTGGGCATAGTGCAATGAATGTACTGTCGGGTAAGTGTGGATTTTACACTTATTGTGGCTGCAGAATTTCCAAACCTTTTTGTAAATAGCGCTGTGCTGCCAAAGCAGAATAGGTTAAGAGCTAACATTAAGTGCAAAACTTTCAATGGAGGCATAAACCCCACTTCTTACCTGACCGTAATGGCACCCCTGGCCTTTCGTCAGCTTCTGAACATTTTTTTTTCTGAGCATTACCAAAAAAGGACTGGTCCTGTTGGTACCAACAAGACTGTCTTCTTATATATAGATAGTATCTATTCAAATATGTTTACACTACCTCTCTATACAATGTAAATTCTTCTTCCTCAGCTTGATTTATTTCTAATGCTTCATTCTTGTCACAATCCAATTTTTCGGATTTAGGGATCTTGGAAATAATCCAAAGAACCGAACATGGAATGTACATTTGAGGGTTCCAAACGTATTTTCGAGGGTTAATGAAAGTACAAGGTTATTTTCTGTAGCCCTCAAAAACAACCTTGTACGTTCGATAACCCTAGGAAATACGATCAGATCAATCATATTTTCGGGGGTTACTGAAAATACAACTTACAAATAACTTTGAGGGTTACCAAAAATAAACCCGTACTTTCGGTAACCCAGTTTATTTTTTATTTTGATGACACTTATCCCCAGGTTTTATCAAATTTCTAATATTTTCCAAAATCTAAAATAGAGAAAATGTGTAAATTTCACAGGAACCCCCCCCCCCCCCAAAACACAATGCAATAATGCAATATGAACCCTCTCCCGAATAAAGCCCCAAAGGGGTCATTGCATGCAAAGATTTTGGCTGAAAATGTTTTCTTCATCTGGGTAAGGTAACACCATGAACTTTGTCAAGATAAACACCACTTTACTTCTAAAATAACCCCCAAAGCAATAGGACATATTTATAAAGGAGTGCTATTTGCTCCTATTTTTTATTACCAGACATCACAAATCCCAAATTATTTTGTGAAGTAGTAAGATTATACCAGAACTTATCCCACTACAAGCTCAGACCTACTAATTATAATTAGGTAACATAGTGGGGTGGGGATCTTTATAACTCAATACAATAGGCGTAAATAGGGAGACATTAGTCTTGCACTCTCAGTTGAATTTTCAGCAAACATATAAAGTACATTACTAACTTAATGACAGTGAAAAGTGTCTAAGTGTTGTGTGGTTTTATAACTTGTCAAAATATTTTCTACAAGGATATAACTACCGGGGGAGCAGCCAAGGGGCCACATCTTCTTATTTACCATATGAAAGATATAGACTCCTACCAGAAAACTGCACATCAAGCTGGAAGGGTCAGGGGAAGCCCATCATATTTTTCCACCAATGTCTGAGCAGAACTACATGCAGAATGTCTTGCACAGGATATTCAAAATATCAAGCAAAATGAAAATCTATTGATCACCAAAAAGTTCTATTAAGAACAAATTACACAGTGGTGTACCCACAAAATACTGTCAATAATGAGAAAACCAAATAAAAACCATAGCTTCATTTCTTCTAAATAATTTCCTACCCCTTATGTACAGCTTTGCATAATTGTGTAGCTTCAAGGAACTCCCCAATAAAAGGTTAAGGATTAGAGATGGACCCATACTTTCAAATCGGGTTTCGCCAGATCTTAGACTTTGCGGATTTATGATTTTTTTCCAAACCCGGGAACTGCTTTCGATAATTATCAAACAATTGAGAATTTTCAGGTTTTGGGCATTAATACGTGTTCCCTGGACCATTTCCCTGCTCACTGATCCATTTACAGTAAGTTACCATTGCTATTTATGCCTTAATTTTAGGTGGAACTTTCAGATTTTTTCCCATTCCGTCTCCTCTGTGAATGTACAAACTTCTATAAAAGCTTGGACACCTTGAGGTGTACATGAAGATATGCAGTTTGAGTGTGTATGTGTGAGGGGGGTGCACTTAACTATAAGTTTGAGTTTGGGGGTGAATATGCCCTTAAAACAAAAAATTGGTCACATATTCGTTACCTGACCTCAACCCAACTGATTTATCCAGCACTTCAGAGTGTTGTATAAAATTATAAACCAGAATCAGAGACAGAGCCAAAGGTCGGTACACAGAGAATCAGTCAGCAAAATGAAGTGTAAGCAGCTCGAGAAAGGGATAGCACAAGTAAGTAGCAAGTGTAAACCACAGGCTATATCAGGCGCTGAGGAAAGGACAAGCAGAGACTAAAAAGGGAACCAGAACAAAACCCATTAACTTAGAAAAGCAGAGCAGGGCAGAGGAATATTCAAATCTGCCACTAAAAGAGAAGCAGCCAATAGAAAGACAAAGCAATCGGTCCTGGCCAAGAAATTAGCAAGGATTTTCCATACACGAAGACCCGGAAGAGCCGTGAGAGAAGCCAGAAAGAATGGCACGGGACCGGAGGAGACGTAAGGAGCTTTGGATATTGACCAATATATTATTAACCAGGTATTTAAGTATAACTATTGCCGCCATTCTGGCAGTGTAAGCTGTGACTGCTGACATCACAACCAATTATTGACTGCTATTTGTTCTGCAGATACCTTAACCAGCAGGGAACAGAACTTTACCATTAAATGTCTGGTTACAAATGCCTGTAATAAACTGGCAAGAATAGCAGTTAGGATTGCGGACAGATAACTGGCAAGTCAGTTTTATGTTTTATGAGTGGACATGCCCTTTAAATGTGTTTCAAAAATAAATGTTTGTAACCAAAATGTTATGGAGCTAATGTCAAAAGATATGTATAAAATATAGAGGGCAAATGGGGAAAGGCCCTTTAGACACTATAAGCCTGTGACAAATGTTAATAGATAAGGGCTGAGAGGATGCAACTAAGGTTAAAGGAGAACTAAACCCAATTTTTTATACTCCAGAATCTGAAAACACCCCCTGTAAAAACACCAATAAGCTATAAGTTACCACTTCAGTAAATTGTATTAAAATAAATGCAAGTCTGTTAAGAACTGGATGACGTATCTGTGTGTATGTGCAGTGTCAGACCACACCTCCTGACCTCAGTCACATGCTTCCTTGCTTTATCTGTCCTGTAAAAGGATTGGCTACAGATTATTAATGGGTGTGACCAACTGTAACAGGTTTCTGCCATAGCTAAGGACTGAACATGTGCAGAACATAATGGTCGTTGACCAAACTGTGTGATACTAGAATGCTGTGAAGTAAAGACACAACAACGGAGACAAAGGCATGTTTTTAAACAATTTAACAGAATACGCCCTACTGTAAAGTTTCATACACCTGTGTGATTGTAATGAACGTTGAGCAAAACTAATGTTCATACACATCAATGTCAAGTCAGTATAAATGCCGGTGTCTTTGATGACTCAGTGTTCAGTGCAGCTCAGGAGACCCCGATGTCTTTCCTATGAGTCATAGGAAGGGGTTCGGTCTCCCGGACAGCACTGAACGTAGAGTTTTCATGTAAACTGGCACTTACACTGACTGTAGGGAGATGAAACACTGCTTGAAGAGATATTTACTGATCAGGTCTGTGCCGTGCTATAGATTTTTACACAAAAGTCAACAGAGTCATTCATTGTTAAGGTGACAGGCTTTCAAACGGCTTCATCTCAGGTTACTACAAATTGCTGTTACCATCATTTCTCCCACACCTAACCATCCTTATAATAGAATGCTTAAAAGAAAAGACAATTCCAACCAGACATACTACAGGCCAACAGTATAGTTTTACCCAAACTGAGCAAAACCCCAGAATCATGTACTAACTACAGACCAATCTTCCCTGACAAAGACACAGACATACATTTTTGGGATTTTGCCAAAATCCTAGAAAACAGACTTCACACTCTCATACCACGATTAATCCATGGTGACTAGTCAGGATTCATCTATGGCTGACAAACCACAGTCATATCTGTAGAAAAATTCAACAACTAAAACCAAATTTTATCATTATCTTTAGATGCGGAAAAAGCCTTTGATAGGGTATCTTAGCCATATATGTCTGAAGTTCTTAAAAGATTTGGTATCTCAGTCCCTTTCCACACGGCAGTCTTTAGCATGTAGTTATCATCATCAGCGGTGATCAATAATATGGGTTATCATTCACCTAGATTCCCTATACTCAATGGCACAAGACAAGGATGCCCCTATTATTTGCCCTTTACATTAAACCCTTAGCAGCTAAAATCAGAGGCCACCCGCAAATTTCAGGCTTAAAAATTGGTAAGGATGAATTTAAAAATTGCCCTATTCGCAGATAGCACTCTCCTCACCTTAACACAACCTCAAAATCCCTTCATACGTATATACAGTAAAACAATAGAAGATTTTAGCATTCTCCCTCCCACTAAACAAACCACCACATATGGGCAGCACGGAGTCCTGAGTTCGATTCCATCTTTGGACACATCTACAAGGAGTTTGTATGTTCTCCCTGTGCTTACGTGGATTTCCTCTGGGCACTCCAGTTTCCCCCACAATCATAAAGACATGTGTTAAGTAAATGTGCCTAGATCGTAAGCTCTGCGAGACAGGGCCTGATGTGAATGTATACATGTAATTGTAAGCACTATGGAAGATGATGGCGCTATATAAATCCAAAATAATAATAATAATATAGTCAAACTACTTAAAATTAATTTCCCCTTTTGATGGAACACCCAGTCCTTTGAGAACCTCTCCTTAAATTCACCATTGGGCCCACAAATAATTTCTCAACTCTACACCCTAATTCCCTCATAAAACTTCTCATATGGCCTGCTGGCAAGATAAATTAAATTGCAATCTAAAACCAGAGATCTGGACTAACCTCTTCACTAATATGCACAAATGCTCTCTAAATACTGTACAATAGTGAAAGAAAAAAAACTGTAAAATATATTGAGAGAAAAAAAAATTCTCTGCTGCTGGTATATAACCCTCTCAAATCTACACAACATGAACCCATCCATCTCACGTCACTGTTTTAGAGGCTGTGGAGAGAAAGTTGATTCGCTTCATTGCTGGTGGTCTTGTCGAGAGGTATAAAAGGTGTGGCTACAAGGTTTCCAATTGATTAACAAAATACTACTGTATATATTTCCCTCACTCAAGATTCCTGGACAGCCTTATTTGATAGGACCCGCAGAGATAGACCTCCCCACCAGGTAAAACTAATTTCTGGTATATGTGCAGCAGCAAAATATATAATTGCATCATCCTGGAAAAAAGCTGCCCCACCAAAACACAACTCATCAACAAAATATGGTGGATCAATGAAATTATTTGAAAACATCTGGACCCCTTGGCTGTGGAAGATGGGTGACACACACACTCCTTCCTATTATGCAAACCAGGAGAGGTTGACAACCTAGAATCAACCCTTTCTTTCTCCTCTACAAAATACTTACCTACATTCCTAGCCAATCTTCCTTCTAATTACCACCCCTCCCCCTATTTTTTTCCTTACCCTTCTTTCTCATCCCACCCCCAAGAAAATAGGAATTATAATAACTATTCTGCATAATCTAGAAAATTTCACCTTATGAAAAAGCAATCTATACACACCACACCTACTAACATTAAGTTCACAATGTGTTTTTTATAAAATTGTTATCTTAGCTACTATATCTTTATAATATCAGTAACACTTACAGCTAATTAATGTTTTTATATCTCTTTTAACTGTTGGAATTTTTTGATATTTTGATAATCAACACAGTATATATATATATATATTCAAATTCTGGCAGAGTAAGTTGGCCCCTCCCTCCAGGCAGTCAATCACGGCTGTGACTGCTGACATCACACCCAGTGATTGACTGCTGTTTCACCTGCGGCCTACTCTGCACATGCTCAGACTTATATAAAGCTCTTTGAGCAAAGGGAGGAGGCAAATACCTTTGCCAGAAAGGAATAGAACTTACCATTAAATATCTTATTACAAATGCATGTAATAAGCTGGAAGAAATAGCAGTTGGGGTTGCAGACAGATAACAGACTCACTGTTTTTTTTATTTAAGGGTGGACATGCCATTTAAATAAACTTGGGGGCTGGCCAGAAAAATGGCAAATAAGATATTGATATATGCAAAGCATTTGGGAAAAAAGCATGAATTCTATACCACAAATGGAATGGTATAAGTGCAACAATCCTTGTTGTAGGATCCGGTTATCATATGATTGTTGGCCTGTGAATGGGTGATCAGTTGACAATATTGCATTTATTTTCCTATCGCGCAGGTAGAAAAATGGCCAATACTGACCGTAGAATCCCCAGATTGTATGACCAAAATTCATTACATCTATGGCCACCATTATTGATGAAAACAGACTTTGTCAAATATACAGTGATAGGTTGGTGTATGCTAAAGCAAATAACGAAGCAGCATATCCCTTTAATTGAGATTAAAAAATAAAATCCCTGATGAGACCTCACATTGAGTTGGCAGTTCAGTTTGGGGCACCAATCCACAGGAGACATATCAATAAATTAAAAAGACATGTAAGCTGGTTCGAGGAATGGAGAATTTGAGTTGTGAGGATGTGTTTTTTTTCTCTGAAATAGAGCTGCTTGTTAGGGAATATGATAACTCACAAATATGTAAAATAAGCAACCCAGATGATTACAAGTAGGACAAGTAGGGTTGGAGGCAACAAAGTTGCCCCCGTGAGTGTTACTGGCACATATAATTGTGCCCACAGTGACTGGTACATACAAGTTTGTCCCAGGTGAGTGAGACTGGTACATACATACAAATTTGCTCACAGTGATTGGTGCATACAAGTTTGCACACAGTGCTACTGGAACATACAAGTTCCAGTTAAGGCTAATTGTTGTCCCCATTCTGGCAGAGAAAAATGGCCCCTCCCTTTATGCAGTAGAGATGTCCGAACTTCGCAAAATCCGGTCCGCTCGAGGATACGCAAATTTTCGAAAAAATTAGAAAATCTGCGAGCGGACCCAATAAAATGAAAAATATGCTCGAAATTACGCGATTTCTCGTATTTTCGAAAATTTTCGAAAAATATGTATTTTCGAAAAATATGTATTTTCGAAATTTTTCGAAATTATGTATTTTCGAAATTTTTCGAAAATATGTATTTTCGAAAATACGAGAAATCCTCGTAATTTCGGAAGTTTTCGAAAACAGGAGTAATCCTCGTAATTTTGAAAATTTTTGAAAATACGAAAAAATCCTTGTAATTTCAAAAAATTTCGAAAATACGTATTTTCGAAAATACGAGTAATCCTCGTAATTTCGAAAATTTAAAAAATACGGATTTTCAAAAATACGTGAAATCCGCGGTTTGGAAGTTCGGAATGCGGAAAATCCGGAAAAATCCGCCGTTCGCGAATGGGATAAATTCGCGGCGGATCCGGGTTCGGATCCGCAAACCGTCCATCCCTATTATGCAGTCAATCGAGGCTGTGACAACTGACATCAACTTCCTTCTCTACACATGCTCAAGCTTAAAAAATCTATTTGAGCACAAATACCTTTAGCAGAATTGAACTTCATTATCTGGTTATATATATTGCACTTATCTGAACCTTATTCCTAAGGTTATAGATCTGGTTGATCCAGGGATACTTTCCGATTGCCGTTTGGAGTCAGGAAGGAATTTTTTCCCCCTTTTTTTAGCTGGGGTTTTTTGCCTTCCTCTGGATCAACTGTTAGGTAGGGTTAAAAAAAAAAAAAATAAATAAAAAAAAAAAAGTGAATAGGTTGGACTTGATGGACGAATGTCTTTATTCAACCTTAATTACTATGTTACTATGTTACTATGTTACTATGTTACTATGTTACTATGTTACAGTGGCATACAGACCGATGTAATACTAAAAAAGTTTTGAGTGGAATCCTGGGATGCAGTAAGTCTCATGACAGACTTTTAAGCATCATGGGAACCCGGTCAGGTAAGATGTAACTTTTTTAGTATTACATCGGCCTGTTCCATGCCAGATTCCATGCACATTTTTAAAGCACCATAAAAGGTTTCTCATTCCATGACCTTAAAGTACTCTGGAATGGACTTTCAGACATTGTTTCCACATAGGAAGAGAGGATTTTTGTTAGTCTCTGATATTGGAGAATATATTGGGATATATAAGTGAACATCACATGTGTACCAGTAATTGATTCAGTCTCACCAATATCCCAGAAAAATAGGAAGCATCTGTCTCTGAGCTTCCTGGTCCTGTAGCCGTTAATCAATCTCATTAATGTTCATCAATGGGGGGGAACATTAAATAGCTGTAAATAGCAAAGTCTTTATTGCACTTGTTTCCCACTAATGTTTACCAGGAAGCTTAAACAGCATGAAATGGAACACACTCTACCACAATGGCTGCTGGAAGTAGAAACACTGATTTTTATAGTTAGAGGGCTGGCAAAAAAAATAGCCATGATTGTCTTGTAATCATTGTAGAAGGCATTATTGTATTTTTAAGTGCAAAACTTAATGCAAAACCAACTTTGCTGCTAAATTCAGTCCATTTCTAATGAACAAAATGTACTAAAATAACATTGTCATCTCTCACTCACTTAAGCTGGGTACACACGATTAGATATTTCGGTCCGATCGACCGATAGTTCAGTGTATCGGTCGATCGGACCGAAATTATCGCATCCGAAAGTGCCCATGTCCGATCGACCGTTCGTCCGAATCGGACGAAAGGACGATCGGACAGGGTGGAAAACCTCGTCCGATCGTGCGGTCCTCTATGGACCGCACGATCGGTCGCGGTGACTATCGGACGCGGCTGCTTTTGCCGCGACCGACAGTCCTTCCTCCTGGCCGACCGTTCGAAAGTATCGAACGGTCGGTCAGGAGGAAAAATCGATAGGTGTGTACCCAGCTTTAGTTGCAGTGAAAACAAATCTGTTTGCCCAAAAGATAAAAGTTGTAAAACTAGCTGTCTGTTAACTGTCCTAAAGGTTTCTCCTGGTTTGGCCATTTCAGGGCTATGTACAGAGATATGCTATCAGCTATTTCTGTCTTAAAGCCGCCTTAACCGATGTATCAAGTATTAATGTAGCTTTAAGACGATGGTTTAAAGGTTGTTGCAGCGGTGCGCAAAAACTTGGTCTCGCAACCACCGCAACCAATGTAAAGAGCCAATAGCAGCACTTTAGGATGGAATCTGCTGTAAAAGATTCGTAATTGTTTAACCCAATTTTCTATGCACAGAGAGCCACTATTGTCTCTGTGCATTGCCTTTAGCGAGCAATAGAGATCGATAGCGGCTCTCCATACACAGCCATGTTTATAACTAGCTGTATGTTACTTTTAGAGATGGGATCTGGGTTCAACATGAACCCAGATCTGACACGGAACCCCTTGGTTCCGAAATCTGAAAGATCCGCCCGGAACCGGACAGATGCTCCGGATTTCGGGACTTCGGAAGACATTTTCTATAATTTTCTAAAGTACAGGGATATTTTTGATAATTTTCAAAAATAGCTTTGAACGTTCAAAAATTATCGAAAATAAGAACGGAGACCATTTTCGAGTTTCTGATCGTATTTTCGAAAATCGAATGTTCGAGGCTATTTTCGATAATTTTCAAAAATAGCCTCGAACATTCGAAAATCTGCGAAAATATAACCGGAAACTCGAAAATGGTCTCTAATCGTATTTTCGATCATTTTCAAATGTTCAAAGCTATTTTCGAAAATTATCGAAAATAGTCCTGTACTTTCGAAAATGATTGAAAATTCGTTCCGGTTTCAGATTTTCAGAACTTTAGGATTTTCCCGAGATCTAGGAATCCAAAAAGGGACGAAACCAGTGAGTTTCGGCCATCTCTAGTTATTATAATGATTAATGGTTTATTTTTGGCCTCACCCATTGCTGCTGTGATTTTGGATCTGTTTGCCCAGGAATAAATCTGTCTGTTTACTGTCTGAAGGGTAGTAAGTAATTTAATTTCTGGCTCACCCATTTTTGCTGCTGTGCAGCAACCAATCAATTTAAAATATATAAGTTCATAACTATGCAAGGCACGGTGCATACAGGGTAGATAGTGGTTTGTTATCTGTAGGCCAAGCGTCAGTAAACTTAAGGCAGGGTGCTGCAATCCAGTGGTTGGGCCTCACCACAACCCACAGTCCATGAAACAGAAAATGAAGAGACTGGAGAGAGAAGGTTGGTATTATTACAACGGTGTTAAACCAGTTTATTGGAGAAATCACACGCACGACATGTTTCAGGCCTACAATCGGTCCTTCCTCAGGTGCATCCATACATGTCAATATTCAGTCAATATTTCAGCCCTACCTACTGCTAATTGTCTTCAATCCTTCAATAAAGATGTTTTAATACCCCAGTAACCACAGAGCTGTCACTGTCCATTTGATTTGTCTGTGTGTGATAATTTAGACTGAAATATCTCCTGCAATTACCCACAGAGATCATATTTTTGAATAATTTTGTCACCACATTTGCCCCCCAAAACATTTGGTTTTCAACCAAATCTGCATCTTCAGGCAGTTTAGCCAAAATATCAGCTGTACGCCTTTCTAACGACCGACTTTGGGTCTCTTAAAAGATTTGTCGGTAGCAAATAGCGGCAGTAGATGGCCCATGTGTATCTAAATTAAGTGCACATCTCTAAGCTTAGGGTCAGACTGCTTTATCAGGGGACCGGAAAAACGTCCCTTCCTTCCCCCTAATAAATTCCACCAAGATTTATTAAAAATTAAAATAAGAGACAAAAAAACAAATTTCACAGGGCATAAGATTAGGAATAAACGAGGAAAAAGGGAAGGCCCCCATTGGTTCATTTTCTAATATACTTCCAGGACCTCAGTCCAAACCAACACTACACTCAGCTGTTTATAACCTAAGCAAAAGTACAACCAGAACTGATATTATTGTATCAGTCAAAAGGAAAAAATATTTGGAATTGTATATTATGATAAAAAAACACTAAATTAAACATAACTAAGCCATTTATTTTCACGTAACTTAAATGGAATAGGCAGAAAGGTTATTATTCTGTAGGAGGGAGCAGGCGGAGTCTGTCAGTGACTGATGTAAAAGTGTTTGACAAATCTTGAAGGTTTCAGAGACACACACATACCAGCAGCAAGGTCTGGACAGCTCATTACTGATATCCCCCTGAAAGACTACACTGGTGCCTCTGCATGATAACAACTCTCCAAGGCAACACACAATTTGAAAACTTTGTGTGCTTCATTTGTTTTGGAACTCTGGGGTGGCTACACTTTTTAATGAGGTAATAAATACTTTGATTTTAATCATTCCTCTGCATGCACATGATTGATAAATACTGTTAGTTTATAAATTATTACTTTTTTTTAATCTACTAACGATTGTCTTACTGTTTTGTTTTATCTGATGTATAATAAATTCAATATAAATGTTAGTATTATTTGTATTATAAATTTATTTTTCCTTTATTAAAGTCTCTGATAGACGGAAGCTGTCATCTTATTTTATATATTGCCAACAATAAAATCAGTAAATGGTTACTAAACTTTAACCTGTTCTTCCAGGTTTTCATTGGATTGACACTAACTGCTTATTTTAAGCTGATCTTTCAAAATCCAGTCATCATGCAGAATATAATATACCATATAACTTTGACAACCATGTTGTTTTCTGCTGTTGTTTCCTTTGCTGATGAGCATGGGTCATCTGAGAACCCATCATCTAACAAAAGACACTCATTAACGGGAGCCCTAGCAACCACTACAAAGGCATCTTTTCTCAGGACATTGAATATTAACACATCAAATCCAAATCTAATTGCAAATAACAGTTTTGAGAATAAAAAAAGAATGTCTCCACCCATGTGCGATGGACAAATTCAAATCAAGGATACATTTAGATATTTAAATACTGTGGTATCATGCGTGATATTTATAGTCGGCATCATTGGGAATTCAGCTCTGCTGAGGATAATCTACAAAAATACCTTCATGAGGAATGGTCCAAACATAATAATCGCCAGTCTGGCTTTGGGAGATCTTCTCCACATCATTATTAATATTCCGATTATCACATACAAGGTAATTTTTTAACTTTTCATAGGGTGGGGTGAGTATAGGAAAGAAATGCTTTAAACACATTAACATTTATAGTCAGCCCATGTTCTTTATTAACAACAAGAGAAAAAAGTTTAACTGCATGTAAATGACTGGTCTTCATGGTGATTCATTAGATTCTAGGGTACTGTAAATGTGTCCTTCTGGAGATAAAACATGTAAATTAAGCATACACTTGGTTGGTGTTGATTTGATGGCAGATGTGAGCACCTGCCGTACAAACAATTACTATAAAATGTTGTGTATGTAGATCAATGTAGTGTTCTATTGTCTTCTTGTCTAACAATCTCCTATGTATAATTTACCTCACTTTCTAAAATTAGAATTGGAAATGCATGCCCTCGGGCAACTGTTAATATTTAAGGAGGAATGTGAATAAGGGATTGATACACATTATTTTCTTTACCGCAAATTTGGTACAGACCTACTAAATAATAGGAGATTTTTCCCAATGTGACTTACTATGTATCTACATGTATCAATTCTAAATCTGGGAACATTTACTCATGTAGTTCTTTGTGTGACCCTATTGAACAGATGTATTATCCCAGATAACTCTCCATTTCAAGGAATATACAGTTCACCCCTGATGATGCCCAGAAGATAAACATTTGGGTTCATAAGGCAACAATCAAAATACAATCTCTAGCTATATTTTGCTTCTTAGTATTGTAATTGTATTTGTAGTTTGCACGATTTAACATGTGGAATCTTAAAATGTATATTGAGAGTAAAAGAGTGATATGTGAAAATAGTCTTTATTAAATCATTGTCATGTGTGGAATATGTCGACTAAACAATGTGTAACTTACATGGCCATGTGTTGTAACCTTGCATACTACAATCCTTAATTATGAGATTTAGCATTAAATGTAACTAAAATGTACCTAACTCTGTATTGCATGGCTACATATCTACACCTTCCTGTATATGCCTGTTGGCTGTTAAATAAATGGATTATATGCTGCTTTTGAAATTAAAGTCCCACCATATGTTTGGTAATAATTGATATTAATAGAGATTTAAAAACATATTTATATATGATGTGGCTGTTACAATTTAAGAAAAGGTGGTAAAATAATGCATCAGTTTTTATTTATGTGTTTGTTTGTTAAAGGAAACAAATGCATTTCAGTGTTAAGTGCTTTGTTATTATTAGTTATATTATAAAATGTCAGGGTTGTAAAGTCTACAATGAATATTCAGGAGAAAAGTAAAATCTCCTGATGCTGTAGCCCCTAAACAGGGAGAAATAAAAGCCCCACAGTACTCTGGGTATATACAACTAGTTTATAATCTGTATATGTGGACGCATATGATAACCAGCTTATTATGGGGTGCAAACAACATCAAAGTCTATGGACTATTAATATATTGAACTGTTTTTGATTATGTTACAGCAATGTCAACTTCTCATACTGTTTTTTGTTTTAACGTTTCAGTTAAGGGAATGGGTGACAAACTAAGCTTACACAAGTCTGGATGCAAAGAATTTTGTTTTTATTTGATTTATATTTTAAAAGGTTTTTTTTAGTATCAGTGAAAGGAAATCAGTCATGATATACATTTGAGAATGTTTTATTCCAAATGGGTGGATATGTTTCCATGAATAATGCAGCAGTTGGAGAGCAGAATCTTAATGGAGATTATTGCCATAGCTTAGCACACATCCCTAGAGGGGAACTGCTGAGGCTCTATATCCAAAGGTGAATAAGGTATTGCCAGTAAATGAACTACTTTCAGCATTATTGAGATCTTAATTTATTAGAGGGAAACATGCCAAACGTCAGATAATTTAATGAAGGATTTCTTCTCATTTTCTCACAAAAATTATTCACAGATGGAGAATGAGGTATTTTGGAAAATGTCCCATTATATCTCTAACTGGTTATCAAGTTAACTTTCTCTGTTTTCAGAGTGCAGGATTACTCTAGCTAATCCATTAAATATCTAGGGATCAATGTAATTTCATGCACAGTGTGTAAGATAGAATGAAATATAACTGTGGCTCAGGGACATGTTAACGATCTGCTGTATTTTTACTGTGGTGGGAGTGGGGTTGTAGTGAGGAATGTCTTGCAAGAAAGAGGTCCTGATTGGTTTGTAGGTGAATAATAGCAATGTGTTATTTATAGTTATATAGTGATATAGTGCTATCACCAATGTGAGCGTCTGATGTCTGATTGGGGTAGACAAGTTGATTGTTTTTCAATAGACTCTGGCAGGGTAACATTTGTATAAAGTGTAATATTGAAATCTGTGCTCTTATTGTAAGTTCTAACCTTAATTCTATATCTTATAGTATTAAAGTATAATACTATAAACATCACTACATATAAAATTAATATTAACACCTAGCACTCTATCCAGTACAAACGTAGACAAAGACCATAAAATTATGCCTAGGTGTGGATCTTATAGTATGAATTAGGTTATCACAAACCATGAGAACATCTAAGCAATAACAACTGACTTACTTATTCGTTTGTTTAAATAAAATGAATTAAAGTGGATGTCCACATCCCCCCCAACTAAAATTTGCCCCACTGTTGGTCCCACTGTGTAGTGCTAAAAGATCCTTACCTTTCTGTTCTGCTCCCTGTGCTTTTCCTGCACAGCCTAATGGAATTACTGAAAAATGAAGAGTAGGAGCCTGTCTATGTGTAATCCGTATCTGCCACTTCCTACTCCTCTGAGAGGATTCTGGCATGAGCAGTGGAGCTCTCCCCACTTCCTCTCCCCTCCCTTTGGATCCCTCAGCAGCTGCATCAGTCTATTGGAGGGGGGGAGTAACCCCCCAACCTTAAAAGCTAAGTTTAAAACACCTAAATCAGACCCCAAATGTAGTTACCCACCCTCATTCCCTCGGCTCCCTCAGCCATTCAGAGAAGCAGCTGCCAGTCCAGTCACTTTTGCTGTTCTGTGCAGCAAAAGTGACTGGTTTAAACAAAAGTGACTGATTTAAACATAGTGTTAAGGGTTGGGGTTGCCTTATCTTATGCAATTTTTTTATTTTTTGAGGGGTGTGTGGAATATTATTACCAAGATGTGCTGACTAAAAAACAATGTATATTGTCTTTTTTTTAATGCACCAACCTTAAGCTAAGTACACACACTAGTGATACATAGAGATGTAATGTGGGTTCGAATAGAACCCAGTTTCGAATCGAATGTGAGGGTCCTGACAAAACTTTCCGAACTCCCGGGTTTCACAGAACCCAAATTTTTTGAATTTCCAATTCTTATCAAAAATCAAAAGTAGTCGGTTATGGAAAATCGAAGGTACACAGTTATTGAAAATCAAAAGTAGTCGGTTATCGAAAATCGAATCCTCGAAAGTTATGATCGATTTCGGTTACTCTCGATAATAGAAAGCGGAAGCTCAAAAACTGCCCGATCATGAGGAAAGATAGTTTTAAAATAAGTTTTGGTTATATTTACGGGTTCCCCAGACCATTCCCCAGGTCTCTGTGTCATTTACAGTAATGTACAATTACTATTTGTCCCTCAAAATGGACAGAAACTTTAGAATTTTTTTCTCCCATAGACTTCTATGGGTCCATTTTCGAATGTTCGAAATTTCCTAAAATTTCGAAAATTCAAAAATGGAACAAAACTCAACAGTTTCGAACATCTCTAGTGATAAAGCCCCTATACTGTCGGATCCGATGGTATTGGGGCTTTATCGCTAGTGTGTGTAGTGGCTTTCGCAAACAAGTACTGGGCCGTCAAACGGTCACATCAGCCAAGTGGTCGTTTGGGAAAAAATAAACTTTTTCCTTGGCTTGGTAATCTCCCTATAGAGGGAAACACACAGTGCTGTGCACAGGGAGAACGCTCAGGACTGTGTGTATCCAGATCTTTGAAAAATTATTCTGCAGATCCTGTCTGTCATCTTTCAAAAATCTGTAATGTATGTACACAGCTTTAATCTCTAACCATAATCTCTAACCTTAGAATTCAAGCCATTACTACTATATATTCAAGGCTACTGAAAGTAGCCTTGTATATTCGGTAACCCTCATAAGTAGATAACCCTTGAAAGTTGATTCAGTAACCCTCAACTTCAAGATTTATTGAAAAAACGCAAGTTCAGAAATCCAAAGTTTCCGATCGGGTCCGACAGAACTTTGGAACTTCAAAGCCGTGGGTTTTGTATTGGATCCCATATCTAGTTATGTGTTTTAGATGGGAAAAATGTCAATGTGTATGCGTGCAATTACATTAAAAATAAATATTAAAGTATATGAACATATTATTTTACATTATCCATTCATGAAAGGAACATAGCCAGACTAAAAAAGAATAAATTGTTCAGTAACCAGATGAATCACAGACGACAGGTGAAGAGTAGAGATGGACTAGAACTTGAACCGAGTTTGAATCGGATTTTATGAGTTCGAATGCACATGGACTTTTCGGGTTTCAAACTTTTTGAACTTTCAATAATTTTTCAATGATTTTCGATTTTTTTGTAATTCGAAATTTCAAGGTTTTTATCGAATTTGTGGAAACAATCCAGCCATATGTCACAAATTCACCAATGACAGCTATTTTTAGCAGTGCTAACCCCCTAGGTTGCCTTGTGAAGTGTTAACCTTTGGCCTGCTTTCCCTTATATGATGCAAATATAATGCAAATTGCAAAAATAAAGATTAAAGGGAAAGTAACCTTTAATATATGATATTGCATGTGCCACTACTCAATAGCACTAGTAGAGGAATTGCAAATCTAATGCTCTGTACCGTTAAAGAGCAAGTCCACCCCTGTTATGAAAAATTAAAGTAAATTGCCCCCAAACCTCACAACTGCAATAGTTAGAAAGCTCACAGATAAGTCTGACAATGCTGCCTGACATTTTGTTACCTCTCTTTCTGCTTCCTGGATCCTCCAATTAGCAGCAATCATTCATGGATGTAACAGATGACACTGCCAATGAGTGAATGCTATTCCCCTAGCTGCCAACTCTGAGCATGTAAATGCTTGTAAAGAAAACTTTTGAGAGATAAGAGGGAGAAAATGACTTTTTCTGCATAACAGATTAGCACTACAACTATCAGCTTTCTAACTATTGTAGTTTTGGGGGGTTATTTACCTATATATAACTTTATATTTGAGGGGTGAACATGATGTTTAAATACAGGTCATCAGACTAAAAAATAATCCCATTTTAATGGGACCCTTGTCTGGAAATCCACTTTTTTTACCCAGGTCTTAAAACAATTAAACCCCTATGGTGGGAAAAATTGGGATTTGGCTCATTGCTAAATTTCTGGAACAACAATTTTTCTAAATATGAAACATTCTCTTTTTCTACCTTTGAAATCTTATGCCAAAAATTCCTCCAAAAGAGGAGAATGATATATTCCATACAATTACCACCACTGGAAAAGCAATCTTGCAAATGTATGGTAAGCTGGGTACATGCACTACAGATTTTTGAAAGGTGACAGACAGGATCTGCATCTTTCAAGGATCTGCATACACACAGTCCTGAGCGTTCTTCCTATGCAGAGAATGCTTGGAACTGTGTGTTTCCCTCAGTCGTGTCAGACTCCTCCATAGGGAGTCTAGCGCGGGTGAGGGAAATTTTCGTTTTTTCCCGAACAATCACTTGGCCATCGAGAACGTTCAGAGGCCATGTGCTTGTTTGGGAAAACCACTGCAAACAATAGCGATAAAGCCCCAATACGTTGGATCCAACGGTAATGGTGCTTTATCACTAGTGTGTGTACCTAGCTTTAGATTGGGGAAATGGTCTGGATTGTGATAGAACACAAGAACAATGGAGAGATACATTTACCTATATTAATAGAGGCATCTTAAATGTAGCACTCACAGAAACTGCTCTATATGTTCTCTATAGATGCTATAGTGTACCAACCTGGATAAATAAGATATATCCGAACATCACGGATTCATGTTTTAGAGGTTGACTAGAAACAGGCAGTTTTATCCATATGTGGTGGAAATGTAAAATTGCTGAAGAATTATGAACAAAGGTATTCGATTTAATATCACAAAATTTATTGATCAAAATACTTAAGAATAATGAAATAGCTTCATTAGGAGCTCAGAAAGAACAATTAAACATGGCAGCTAACCGATGGGTACAATATTTCATGATGGCAACTAAGATCAATGGAGAACATCCAATCTCTCTCTACCTACAGTCATAAACAGAATAACTGACATTATGATTAATGAATACACATTTCATGGATTACATGACTAGATTGTTTGCTAAGATTTGGCCTCTGTGGAATAATACTACAGGAATATAAACTACTGTGTATATTCATTTAAGGTAAATGTAAAATTATTGATTATAATAACATAGACAGGTGAGGGAGGTCAATTAGGATGGTCTGGCAGGAAATGTTAATGTCAATTAACCATGTATTACTATTACATGTGTTTATACTTATTTTTACTAATATGTAAAATTTACAATAAGATTTAATTACTTGGTTTCTATGTATTGAAACTAAATATGGGTGATCAGGATGGAGGGGTGGAATTCTTCTAATGGAGTAACAAGGTTCCTTTTTTGTGCTTTTAAGAATGAAATAAATGTTATTTGTTAATAGAGATGTACTGTGAGTTCTAATAGAACCCAGTTTCAAATCCGAGGGTTTCAAAGTCCCGCCAAAACTTTCGTAACTCCTGGAATTTCTGAAACGCGAATTTTTCGAGTTTTCGATTTTTATCGAAAATTCGATAATTATCGAAATCGAAAATAGGTGATTACCGAAATCGAAAGAAGATGATTATCGAAAGTAGATGATTATTGAAAATGAAAATTAGTAGAAAAAGTTTGTAATATCGGTAATCCTTGAAAGTAGCATTAATTTTTGTAACCATCGAATGTACAAGCCGATTTCGGTAACCCTCGAATTTGTAATATCGGTAACCCTCGAAAGTTGCGTTCGATATCAGGAACCCTCAAAAATAGAATGCGGAAGCTCGAAAACAGCCCGATCGAGAGGAAAGATAGTTTTTAAATGAGTTTTGGTTATATTTACGGGTTCCCCAGACCATTCCCCAGGTCCCTGTGTTATTTTCAGTAACCTATTATTACTATTTCATCCTTAAAATTGATAGAAACTTTAGAATTTTTTTCTCCCATAGACTTCTATGGATCCGTTTCCGAATCTTCGAATTTACAGTTAAATTCGAAAATTCGAAAACGGAACGAAACTCATCAGTTTCAAACATCTCTACTTGTTAACAGCGGTTTACACAATAGAAGTCTCTGACATCTTATCTGTCAGATCAACCATCCCTTCCCACCGAAGCCCAGTATGGTGCTTCAGGTCATGGCTTTGTCAGCTTGTGTTAAAAATATTGTCACTTAACTAATTTGTCAGTCCAAATGTAGATGGTTTGACCTCTAAGTTACCACAGGTGCCCATCTCTAACATTTATTTTGTCTCTATAATCATCTGTGGCCAGCATGCTTCTAATTGGGGTCTGTATTATTGTCCTAGTTACCAGTGATGTAACTCATCTTCTGTCATGATTAAAATGAATTCAAACACAGTACCACATATATTATATATTATCTATTACTATTATATTTCATAGTTTGTGGAACACTGGTTTCTATAATACACAACATTTGATCTTGTTGCGGAAATACAAATTTGCATCCCTTATTATGCTGCATTTGTTGTTTGAAAAAGTTATGAAATAAAAGATATTTATTAGACTTTTTTTGAAGACATGGTGCTAATCATATGACATACAGTATGTAGTGTTTATGAATGCATAAACAATTCACAATTGGTTTGTTTGTATGTGTTGTGAAATGACATCCTGTGTGGCTTTGCAAAGTGACAAAAATAAAGTCAGTCAGTCAGTAAGTCTTTAAGTTCTTTTTATTTTATCTGCCTTTGTGATCCCCCTGCTAGTAACACTACATATCCCAGCTGACGGTGTGAGTTATCAGTTAAGATACACGTATAGCATGTAAGAGCTGTTACATTTTGTAGATGTTCTTTGCATACACAAAAAAAAGGTCATACTGCAGCATATTCTGATTCAGACTGTTCAGTGTCACAGAATCCTGATACAAACCATAAATCAGACAATCTTAAAGAATCAGATATGTTCTCTCTTTTGTAACTTAGGGAGGTAAGAATATGAAAAGCAACACAGGAAAATATTTGAAATGTCTGGTAAATATGAGGATTCTAAATTTATCTGTTTTGCTCCACATTTCATGGTGGATTACCTGAACTTATTATTGGACTTTCGATTTCAGATTTAGAAGGAGTTTTTAACATACACATTTGTATTTTCAGTCTTGCACGTACATCTTCAATAGTCTCTTAATCTACTTTATTCATTGTGCTTAATTGTCAGAAAAGATTAGCATTCCATGAACGGAATTGTTCTTGATGATTGTGTATCCATTTGGTTCAACACAAAGTAAATCCATTGACCCGTTACTTTGTTTATTAGAAAGCCAATTGACCCATGTTAATTTTTTCATCTCAGTAGTAAATGTGCTAACCTAGCAGAATTTATAAATACCAAAGTGTCAAGTCCAAATATGTTTCCCTCACTATAATGTGGAATATCTCTCTAAAAAAATGCCTTTTTGAAAACTACAATAACAAGGCTTAAGGTGGATCCAAATGGATTTGCCTAATGTTGGCAAGGTGCATGACCAACCACTATGCAGAATACGGGAGGCTGGTCAGGGTAGTGTATGTGGTTGCCAACACATATTACAAACAGATTCCAAAGGAATATATTAAGACATATAACAGCAGTCACATGTAAATGGGGACTTTAAGTTTAAACTCATTAAATGCATTCAGTATAGCTATAGATACTCTTCTAATGTAAACACAGACCAGCCTGTTTATACAGTATGTGCTCTGAGGTAGCACCATCATATAGTATACATACATACAGACACACACACACACACACACATATATATATATATATATATATATATCATATTAAATAAAGAGGATAATTGTTAACAATAATTGAGTGATAAAGATAAAAGTTTATTTTGACAGCTGAATGGACTTGTTTCCACAGATGTCTGCGAACTACAAAGACCAAATTGTTTAGTTTTTTCCCCCCCACTTTTTAAATAGTTCATTCAATTTTACAAAGTAGTGAAATTAGTTTCTTAATTGTAACCACATCTTAATATGTCCTAATGTGCTAAGTGGGTGTTTCCTTTTGTGAAGTTTAAATATAGAGAAATAAAACTGGAGAGCAGATGGCACTAAACTACCCACCTGGAATTTTCTAGTATTAAAAGGAGCCTTTGGGCTATACCAAGTATTTTGGTAATTCCCAACTTTATCAACCCCTGTCAATTCAGTCAGCAGTCCATTGTGTTTGATACCTCCTCTGTAAAGCAGTATTTCCTTATGTCCCCCCTGAGAAACATTGTGTGCAGTTAGAAAGACCATCAGGGTTATTCAATAAAAGTTCTTATCATTTAAAATGGTGCTAATTTTGCCCCAACTAATCAGATGTTAGCTTTCAAAGGTTAAATGATATCTGATAGGTTGGGGCAAAATCAGCACCATTTTAAACAATGAGAACTTTTATTGAATCTCCCTGCATGTTCATATTTCAAAGCCTATTGCTTCATCTGAATATACTGTACCATTACAATTTATCATGTAAGAAAAACATAAATATTAATGTAACACTATTAATCTATTTAACTAATATTTATATGATATAAAGGACATTATACAGTATTTCTCATAAATTACAAATACAGACATTGTAATTTTTAGCATCCTAACCAAAAGTGTATATAAATGCAGCTATTGAGAACTATTTAAACAGACAGTATATTGCTTCATTTTGAAGAGATTATAACATTTTGCTAAAGATATGTTGGTGGAAAACAAGTACAACTACAGATTTATCTTTAAATATGTGTACATTAAAACACATTCTAATCTATGAACAATGATTAAACAATATCAGTGTTGCTGATGTTCACTGTTCAAGGACTGTTCATATCACCTGATTGGATGCTGACTGATATTTGCTTTCCCTTGTGGAATATTATGGTTGTGGTTTCAGATTGAAATTATTTGGATATTTTTCTGTTTTAACACACTTTTCTATAGTAATGAGATGGTTCTGTGTGTGCTGTGCTCTGTATTGCTTGTCCCGCCCCTATAGCAGGAATAGGATGCAATATATGTTAAGTGAGCAATAGACTTTGGGGGAGATTTAACCAGACTCACTGGGCAAATATATGGTGTTAAAGTAGCGCTAACTGGTTCGCTAACTGTTAGCGCGACCATATAAGCTTCGGATGCGCGGGTTATACAAAAATTACCCACGCTTCCGACGCATAACCCGCGCCATTTTGTAACCAATATTTACTCACATTCGCGAACGCGATATTGAATCACGAACAGGACTTTTACCCAGAGTGATAGCGGCTCTGGGTAAATGAGCCTGTTTGTGAGAATGCTAGCTATCTGCCTTTCATTGCAGAATGAGTTTGTTTTTCACAGCTCTCTACTTATTTACTCTTATGTCTTTAGCATATGGTATGAAGACCAAATTCAGATGTTCTAAGAATAAAGCAGGTTAGCAGTAACCTGTCCAATCCTGGAAGCCCAACTAATGAAGAAGTTTTTATGTTCAGACTATTGAGTCTGTTTACTAAACTGCAATGAAGACATTAGCCACAGATTTGCAAAATAACACAAATAAATGAACTTTCATGTTTGCTAAAGCCTAAATGGGATGTGTTCTGGAAGGTTGTTTGCCAATTATGTCAACAAAGGTGGTTCAGCTTGTGATGGAAATGTGGGCTACGCTGCCCAGCTCAAAATGAATGTGAAATCTAACATCAAACAGGGCATAACAAAACTATTACTGAGTATCATAAGCCTTTTTTTTTTTTTTTTGAAATGTCAGTCTGAAAAAAATATAGATAATAAAGAAATCCGATTGTGTCCATTTTTGAAAGTTGAATTTATTTATATGTTGAGGACAAATAAAAATATATGTTTTTCCACTTTATTCTTGTGTTCGGAGAAAGGGTTTTATGTTGTATTTTGCAACCTACAAACCATAAACAGCTATAGCAGTACTTTTGTCTATTAGGTTGTTAGGATGTTATTACTTCCATAATATATAGGCTGCAGGGCTATAAAAGAAAAATGCAGGAACATAATTTACTATGTTATAAAACTAAAACTGCAAAAAAGCCTTTGATGTCATTTTTTTGGCTCCAACTTTCAAAACTGTATAATATAAGTAAAGGTAAATTGTGAATAAAAGCAGAAAAAAGTTCCAAAACGCTCGGCATAATGATTATTTTTTTACTGGATCACAGAGTCCAACCTCATTACACTGCAAAATCTTCCCATTGCCCAATACATCTGAAATAAATAATGAAATGTGCTGCTAAAAAGATTTTTTTTCCTTCTTTCTTCTCCAGTTGGTCCTTACGTGCAGTTTTAATAGGATTCATGTGTTATGAACACCTTATATAAGCTCTTTGCTTTATTTAATGTGCACAAGGTTTATTACAAAAACATCTGAGTTCCAACATATCCCCTGCTGACTTTAAGTTAACGTAGCCTTCAATGTAAAAAGTCTGAGCACCACTTAAAACGCTTAGTGCTTAGGAAAGTACATAAAACTACAAGACTTAAAAGAAGCATGATTACATTATATGAGACTTTTAAACCTTTCAGCAGGGGTTGTTTTTCTCTGACTGTTTAATCTACTTCTAAAAAATATTGCTGTTTTGTTATTTGAAAAGGTGTCCAAAATAAAATCGCCTTAAAAAGCACCAGAAATACAATAATCTATTTACAATTTTATGGAATATGTTGCAAACCAATATAGGGTGCATGGACAAGGTAAAGTGATGGACAGTATATAATGGTATACTTATCCTGATGACAGCCATGTGGGCGGAAAGGTGTTGAGCAAAAATAAATTGTTTGTTTGCTTATATGAAGTCATCTTGAGTGCTTTTATTTTTTGGATGGAACTCTATATGTATATGAAGTAGCGCAGAGGCATAGAGGGTAATTGAAAGTGGAGTGCGGTCTTTGTGACTTTGTTGTGTCTATTATATGTTGGAAGGCTTTTCACTTTTATGCATAATATTGTAACTAAAAAAAAACTTACTGTTTGCACTAGCATAGATATTATGATATATGGGGCCCAGGAATGTGCATTGATCATCTCTTTTCTTGTTTATATATATAAATTGATAAAGGCCAATAGATAACGGCCGAAACGTTGCTTATTGTTGCACTTAGCACAATGTTTGCTAAAATAGCACTTTAAATAAAAGCACTTGTTGAAGGACCTGAGTAGCGCTGATATATTTTAAAAACATTATTTGTATACCTTGGATATTGTCAGCAGCACCAGGTAACCGAAATATACGAAGACTGTGTGCTCAGCCCTTTATATTATATTATATATATATATAAATAGTTGGAAGTCAGCACATCATACTTAGATAATGCCCGGGTGCACTTCCAAATAAACATTATAGGTGTAAGTACAGCAGCACTCGCGGGTCTTGGGATAAAACATATGCTTCAAACACATATGTTTTCAAAGGCTATGTTTTATCCCAAGACCTGCGAGTGCTGCTGTACTTAACCTATATATATATATACAGTATATATTTATATATCCCTTATATTATATAAATACATTTATATCTTCATTGGAGATTGCATTGAGTTTTTAGGAGCTACCAATGAGGTTAGGGGTATAGGATATTACATACAGGAAAGGTGTATGTGTATGTGTGTACTATCTTACTATTACCATTTAAATGACCATCAGTAAATGTATATAAGGTATAGCACTGACTTACATTAGGTACAAGACAAAATATACAAAATACATAAACTTACAGAGCTGAGATTACTATTTCAATATGGTATAGCCAAATAGACAAATACATGTCATGGGAGAAGGAGGCTTAGGACTCCCAAAATGTTGCTTGATTTTTTTAACTAATTAGCCAATAAAAGGTATCACAGCTCTAATTTTCCAGTTTTAATATAATAATATAGCAACTAAAGGTGCAAGGTTCAACCAGAAGCAGTAAGCAGAGTAATGATTCAGTTGTTTGTGCTAGGGAAAGTTTGCAGTATTATCCCTTTAAAGGGCATAGCCACCCCCAAAACTAAAATTTAACCCACTATTTGCCCCACTCTTTTGTGTATAAAAATCCTTACCTTACATCCCTGCTCCAAATAATTCTCCTGTAAAGTCCCCCCAAAGTTATAAAAACTGACCAGAAGCCTGGCCACCATGGAAATTGTTTCCACCTCTGAGTTGTCCTCTCAGAGGTTTTTGGCTTGCTCAGAGCAACCCTTCACATCACCTCTCAGCCAATCACAGACGCGGCTGCCGGTCCGGCACCCTGCTTGCAGTTCTATGCAGTCAGAAGGCCAGGCATTGAGGCAGAGGAGAGAGGGAAGGTAAGTAACAATCGGGGGATTTTCTGAAAAAAATATTATAGCAGTTGGGGCTGGGGGAACTAGCACAACTATCTGCCAAAAGTTAGGAAAAGGGGTGGACATGCCCTTTAATACTGAACACCTGCAAAGCATTTGGTTTCTATTTAGCCATGTTGTATGCAGCTGTGTTGATAACTAAACACACGCAACATTTGTATTTGATTAGTGTTCCGTTTTAAACAGATTATGTGGAAATAATATCCCTTTAAAATACTGCAGAGCCAGATAGGCTTGGAAAGTTATTGGCACACAGGAAGGCCTTTAAATTGTATAGCTGTGGAGGGATTTGAGGGAAAGAAAGCTGGATATGGGAGATGTACCTGGGAGGGCTTTAGAAGGCCAAACCATTTGATCAGAATCAAAGGTCTAAAACAATATCATATTAGTTAAGCTTATTAATAAGATTTGATGGGTACGAAAAAATGTCCTGCTCTGCATGCTTTTTTATCATCAAGCCTTCTTTACTGTAGTGCAACAAGAGCACTGTGTTGTCTCATACACCAGGAAGAGAGCAACTGGGATCAGAAAGAGACAGCTGGTCTGTTAAATCTATATTCAATGATATGAAAAATAGATAAAATGTCACCACCTTTGCCCCAAAATGTTAAATGTTTTTGATTAATTGGAATTTATTTTTTAGGAAAATGACAAAATAGAAAAATAGGTTTTAAAAAAATAAAATAGCCCCCGAATGCTTTCAGTGGTTTAAGCAACTGCATCTGTTGCAGATAAAACATTCACAGCTGGATTGTAACTGAGCCGTTTGTTTAACGTGTCATTTAAAGGTGTCAGATAATAAATCTTTGTGTGTGGGGTCCCAAAGTGTTCGTACCTTGGCTGAATGAATAGGACTAAACTATAGATGTGAGAAGCAGAATCTTTTGAACCATTTACCATATTAAAATGGATGGACATACATGTGGTAGCATGAATCAATTAATAAAACCTCCAAACTCCCAGCCGTACACAGGATTTATTTTAATAGAACATTGTAAATGCTGCATAATTTACGTATATGAATTCTTATTATCAATCTGAAAAATACAGGATTTTTTTTTTTTTTAAAACCCCCAAACTTTGACCACAGAATAGGGATATTACGTGATAAGAATTTTTTCTCTCTTAGGTATTACTATACCTATGTAAAAACAAGGCTTTGTACATAAGAAGGCTAAACACTAAAATAAAATCCTGAGGCATCCCAAGGGTATTTTTCTGATATCAGCCCACAAACAGAATACTGATGAAAAGATAGCACTTACATTTGGAAAGTTACTATTGATCTTACTTTATGTATCAATACTAGGGATGGCCGTTTCGCGGATCCGAACGCGGATCCGCCGCGGATTTATCTTGTTCGTGAACGGCGGATTTTTCCGGATTTTCCACCTTTCCGAACTTCCGAACCGTGGATTTCTCGTATTTTCGAAAAATTTTCACCACATCCAATGAAAGACAGTTCCATAGTTTTACCATTCTTGCAGAATAAAACCATTTCCGAACTTGAAGAATAAACTTCTTTATTTCATGTCTGTATGTAGAGATGGGCAAAACTGCTAAAATCCGTTGTGGGTTTTCTAATTTTTTTCGAAAATCCGCATAATAACCACTAAAGTCAATGGGAGAAAAAAATATGCACATATCCGCCTAAATATAAGGTAAAATAGCAATGGTAACTTACTGTACATGGTTCTGGGACCTGGGAAATGACCTGGGGAACATGTACATATATCCAGAACTATCCAAAAATAAATTTTCTCACAATCCTACTGTTTTTCGTGCTTCCGCATTCTATTTTCGAGCCGCGTTCGAAATCTTTAGAAAATTTGAGAATTCTTCGTGTTTTCAGGGAATTTTCGGAAAAAAATTGAGAAAAATTATACAGTAAATTACTGTAAATGGCTCTGGGATCTCGGAAATGGTCTGGTGAACAGACCAATTTGATTGAAAAAGAATCTTGTATGTTAGTATTCCAATCAGATTCTGAAATAATTTTAGGGGCATATTTATAAAGGTCCGTTATTTTCGCCAAAAAATGACCACTGCATATTGCGGCGAAAATCAATACCGCGGTGATGTGCGGAGGTAATTTGATCTCTCTTTGCCACGATAATGACAATGCTGATATTATCACGATGAAGGACTGCTGGGAAAGGATTGTACCATGGGTGGTCGGTGGGTGTGCCCCCCACGGCGGGTGGTCCCATTTACGAGAGGGGTGTGGCTGGGTGTACGCCCATCCCGCCCTTGCCCCCATGGCGAGGGGGTGTATGCCCACCCTCGCCCCCTGCCGTGTAAACCACCCGCAGCTCAAATCAGGACCCCCCCTTCCCTGGCCCTTGGAAGGGCCTTTTGGGGCTTAGGGGGTCCCGCTGCTCAAACCGGGCTCCCCTCCCTGGCCCTTATAAGGGCCTTTGCAGCAATAGCGAGTGCCCTTGCAGGCCTGACAAGGGCCCATTGGGGTATAAGGGGTCCCTCAGCTTGTACCAGGCCTCCCCTCCCTGGCACTGACAAGTGCCTTTGTTGGGGTCCTGCAGCTTGAACCCGGACCCTCTGTTGGCTCTTACAAGAGCCCTTGGGTGTGTGTCCTCTTTCTTCCATTCGGTGACACCAGCTCTGCTGAAGTGGCCAACACCGGGAAGTGCCCCTGCAACTGCCAGGGGCACCTACGGCGCTGGCTACTTCAACGTAGCTGATGTCACCGGAGTCTTGATCCCATGTCTTCTTTCTTCACAGCCAGCGACACCAACTCCGCTAAAGTCGCCAATGCCAGGTGAGGTTACTGCGGCCGCCAGTGACCCCGCTGGCACCAGCTGCTTCAATGGAGCCGATGTTGCTGGCCTCATCTTTCTGCTGCCATCAACTGAGATTTCTTCTGAGCTCCGCTGAGGTTTGCAGCTCTTCATATAGGTTTGCTGAAGGACCTAATCCAATTCTGATTGGTCAATTTTTCAATTCTTGCGATCACATGGTCATACAGTAACCAATCCTATTTCTGAAATAGGATTGGTTACTGTATAACCATGTCATAGCATTGGGTGGTCCTACAGAATTAGTTTGTTAATTAACGAACGTTCAGTAATTTACAGCCGCGATTATACATTATCAATAACACACTGTATCGCTAAATTGCAATAGCGTGTGTTTTTAAATAGGGCCCTTAGGCCTCTTAAAGGCCTAACACTTAATTTGGCCAAAAATCTTATGGGGGGGGGTTGTCCTCAAAAGGACTTTTGGGTCCCAAATAGTGGTTAACAACAAGTACTAATCTACCACACTAAAATTCACACAGCGAAAGCTCAAAATGCAGAAAAAAAACACTCTCTCCAACTCCTACACTGTGAGGTCTCCACTAAACTCACTTTAACACACTGACAAAGTGACGCCTGTCCAGCTGCCTTTTATACCCAATGGGTTGGCACGGGTAGAAATAGCTGCCATTGGTGATTTGATACATGAAAATCTTCGAAAATTTTTAAATGTGGGTTCGGAAAATCCGGAAAGCGGAATTCCAGAAATTCGCAGATCCGCCATGGAACCGTGTTCGGATCTGTAATCCGGTCTGTCTCTAGTTAGTGTGCCAATCAGATTATTTCTGAAAGAATCTGATTGTATCCAATCAGAATTTGTTGCAATCAGAGTCTTTCAGAAAGAATCTGATTGTCTATTCCCCAGACCATTTCTCAAGTCCCCAGGCCATTTACAGTAAGTTACTGTATTATTTTTGCCAAATTTTTGAAAATTCTAACGCACTTGGGAAAAAATTTGTAAAGCTGAATTCTGGAAAATCTGCAAGATCCGCAAATCTTTAGTCTTAAGGAATGTCTGCATGTCCTCTGACATGTTCTATTTGTGAACAATGCCCCAGATAGTTTATTGCATGGCCCATAAATTTATTTATACACAGTAATCATATCCCCACGCAAGCACCTTTTCTTTAGTGTACTTAACTGTAACTTATGCAATTTGTCTTCACATTCAAGCCCCCCCCATCCACACCTTTTTTTCCTCCTTAATTATTTTAGTTGCCCTTCTCTAAACCCTTACCATTTGTCCTTTTTGTACACAGGATTCCAAAGTTGCACTGCATAATCCAAATGAGGCCTTACCAATGCTTTTTAAAAAGGAAGAATAAAAAATGAATCCCTTAAATATATACCTATCTTTATACAAGACAATACCATGCTGTCTCTAGCTGTTGCTGCCCGGCACTGCTTGTTACCTTTAAGTTTGCTATCCACCAAAATTCCAAGATCCTTTTCCAACAGGGATTCACTTAACACAGAGCCATTTATAGTATAATTAGCACAAGGATTTTTAAGTCCAAAATGCATCACCTTACATTTATCAACATTGAATCTCATCTGCCACTTAGTAGCCCAATGTGACAATCTATCTAGATCCACCTGCAACAATTCCACATTCTCTGAAGCTTTTAATGGTCGACAAAGTTTTGTGTTCTCAGTGGAAATGGCCGAACTTCATAAAGTTCGGTATTTTTTCGAACTTTGGAACTTCAGTAAAAGTTCGAAAGTTCAAATTCGGACCCATTAAAGCCAATGGGGGAGTGATAGTTTGAAAAGTCTGGATGATTTACAGCTAAACTAACAATGGTTACTTAATGTTAATGGCTGTGGCACCTGGGAACTGGTCTGGGGAACATATCACTATCACCAAAACATTTTTAAACACTTTTTTAACATGAGCGGGCAATTGTTTTTGCACAAGCTATATTTGAGGGTTAAGGCCAATTCGAGTGTTACTGAACGATACTTTCGAGGGTTAGCGAAAAAAGAACAATAAATTGGAAGATTATCGAAATCGAATTATACTTTCGAGGATTAACAAAAACAAACAATACTTTCTAGGGTTAGTGAACGATACATACTAGGGTTAGCGAAAATCATCCATACATTCGAGGGTTGCCAAAAACTAACGATACTTTCGAGGTTTACCAAAAATCGAAGGCTACATTCGAGGGTTAGTGAACGATACATTCTAGGGTTAGCGAATGACCCGTAAATTCGATAATTATCGCATTTTCAATAATTATAGAAAATAAAGCCATGAGTCCAGAAAGCCCGAGAAATCCGGGTCCGGAATAGTTCGAGAAGTCAGAGTCCGTTCGGACTTCTTAAGTTCGACTCGAACTCGGGTTCGAGTTTGAGATCTAGTCCATCTCTAGTTGTCAGCAAATGCAGAAACCTTGCTGACAATACCTACTTCAAAATCATTTTTAAACAGATTAAATAGAAGCGGCCCTAACACAGAACCCTGTGGCACCCCACTTAGAACTTAAGTCCATATTGATTATGCCCCATTAACAACTACTCTCTGCATCCTACCCATCAACTAATTTTTATCCATGTTCAAATGTGCCTCCCCAGCCCAACAGACCTTATACATTAGTCGCCTATGGTGGACTGTATCAAAAGTCTTAGCAAAATTCAAATATGCTACATCTACTGCTATGCCAGAGTCTAAATTCCTACTCGCTCCCTTATAAAAGCCAAGCAAGTTAGTTTGACAAAATCTATTCCTCCTAAATCCGTGTTGATTTATCCTTATAAGGTCAGTCCTTGAAACATACTCTATAACATGTTCCTGTATCAAACTTTCCAGTATCTTCCCCACTAGAGAGGGACCCAAACCCTAACCCAAGTTCATGTCCAACTTTATAAGTTCATACAAACTCAAATGAACTATCTGAACTACAAACTAGTTCAAATATTTCGAACTCGCTAACTGTTTTTTCGAAAATTCAAAGATTTTAGAATTTTCGAATTGACAACCCTCGGATATGGCATTCCATATCCCTCGACTTGGGTGTTCGCTGACCTTTGAATTTGGTGATCGATTTTGGTTGCACTCGAAAATAGAATGCGGAATCTCGAAACCAGCATGATCTTGAACAATTTTTTTTTAAAGTTCTACTTATATGTACGTGCTCCCCAGTAGAGATTGAATTCGGTAACCTTCGAACCATTGATTTGAGAGCTAACTCTCAAACCCGCAATTCAAGGGTTAGGTAACTCTTGATTCCAGGGTTCGGTTACCCTCAAATCTTCAATTCGAGTGTGGGTTAATTATAAAAAGTCAAACGCGGAAGCTTGAAAGTTGCGCGTGTGAGAAGAAATTACATTTTTTGTGTTCAGGATATGTGTACGTGTTCACCAAACTAGACGTTTTAGATAAAACTAGACATTTTATTTTTTTAATCAGGTCCAGGAGCTTTATTAATATTAACCTTATTTAGTTGTTTCTGCACCATAACGTCAGTTATCCAAAGTGCAATTGCATCTTTTATACCTTTATTGCTACTATACTCTATGCTATCTGTACTTGGACCTTCTATAGTGTATACAGAGGGGGGAAAATTTATGGGTTCATTATGCAACAAATCCACATTACCCCCAAACAGAGGTAAAGAGAAGCACGGTGGCTCAGTGGTTAGCACTGATGCCTTGCAGAGCTGAGGTCCTGAGTTCGAATCGACACTTGGGCACAGCTGCAAGGAGTTTGTTTGGTCTCCTTGTGCTTGTGTGGGTTTTCTCTAGGCACTTCAGTTTCCCCCACAATCATAAAGACATATTGATAGGTTGTATGTGTCAAATAAATATGTTTAGATTGTAAGCTCTTGCATGTAATTGTAAAGCGCTACATGTTAGCACTATGTAAATCCACAATAATAATAATAATAATAAAAAGGGAAGTGTGTATGCCTAAACCAGATTGTTGCTGAATTGTTTTATGAATGCTGAGAAATTTGACTTTACATTGACTGTGGATGACCATCTTGAGTATTACCAGATAGATACATACAATAGAAGGACTATGAGAATGGAATTCTGTGCTACTAATCTAGGTAAAAACTCATACAAACAAACAAAAGATAATAAATGCACATTCCTAGGACCCACACAATATCATATCATCTGTGCAGCTGCATAAATTAAAAATACTTACAGGAAGATTCAATAATAGTTCTTATCATTTAAAATGGTGCTAATTTTGCCCCAACCAATCAGATGTTAGCTTTCAAATGTTAAATAAGGCCTAATTGGTTGGGGCAAAATTAGCACCATTTTAAATGATAAGAAGTTTTACAGAATAACCCTGTAAATCTTTTCTCACTATAAAAATCCAGTTGGGTAACTATAAGAATGTATGCATATTAGAATGTATGCATTATAAATACTTAATCTTTTCTCACTATAAAAATCCAGTTGGCAAGGTAAACACATCTAACACAAATCGGGTAACTGATCTTTTCTCACTATAAAAATCCAGTTGGCATGGTAAACACATTCTCTAACACTAATTGGGTAACTCTATTAGAATGTATGCTTGTGAAGGTTTCCATTCATCTAGGCCATGGTATATCTGTTGAATTCAGTTAGGTTAACTGGACTTGAAGTTTAATTCTTGAAGACATTTTGCTGGTCATCCGCTAGTCATTTCAAAATCAGAAAAAAATCTTATACAAGTCATTCTGAATTGAGAAAGCCAGTCGGATGACTAGTGAGATGTCTTCAAGAACCAAACTTCAAGTCCATTTAATCTTACTGAATATAATAGATATTAGAATATATTCAGGGTTATTCAATAAAAGTTCTTATAGTTAAAATGGTACTAATTTTGCCCCAACTAATTAGATGTTAGCTTTCAAATGTTAAATTAGATCTGATTGGTTGGGGCAAAATTAACACCATTTTAAATGATAAGAACTTTTATTCAATCTCCCTGATAATCTTTTAAACCCTGACCACACACACACACTCATTATGGAGTGTAAATGGGGATGTCCCTTGAGGGGCAGAAAAGTCATTTTAGAATTAATAGCCAAGGTGATTTTGCACTAATGCTATTTAACTGCACCATAAATGTTTTTTTATTTGTGAATTTATCAAATCCCAGAAAACTGCACCTTTATTGATGCCTACTTTACTTAAGCAAAAACATATCCAATATTTTTCTAGAGACAAAGTTGCAAAATAGTTGTGAAAGACATAAAGGTTTAGGCACTGTAAGGAGATACAATAAACCCTCTAAGAATACTATATATTTTCTTAACAACACATAAAGTACATACATTTTGGTAAAAGTTTAAACAGAGTTCAAAGGCACATTCTCACATAAAAAATCGTTAGAGATCAGAGTAAAATTTAGAGCCGCCATGATTTATTATTGTGCTTCCATCATGGGGTAAATTCCAATATGTTGTTTTTACAACATATATATATGTTATTTTACAACATATATGCAGGCTTTATAAAAGTCACACTAACCTGCCACAAATGTAAAATTAAAGGGCATGTCTACCCCCTAATGAAAAATTATACATAAATAGCTCATCCCCTAAACCCCCCAAAACACAATCCTCTCAAAGGTCTTAAGGTGGCCATACATATATACAATTTTAGGTAGTTCTGGCAAGATCGATCGAATGTCACGGGAGCACTCGGTTGGGTAAGTAAAATCGAATATATTTATGGCCACCTTTAGATCTTAGGCTTCCCAATATACATGCTGATCTTACAACCCCCCAACCCTCTCCTCAATTTTTTTATTTTTCCTAAATATATATATGAGCTCCTTAAGAGCTTGCACAAATGTAGAGGAGACATGGAGAAAAGTATTTTTGGGATGGGCAACCTTTTGGTTGTAACATCTTTGTTGTTAAACTATAAACAAGTAAATTGTTTTCATCATGGGACTACATATGTGTAGGGGTGGTTAAAAAGGTGGTTGTTTTAATATTAAGCAAATTACATTCAGCTTTCTATTGACTAATATGCATTGCTTATCAATATGCTTTATCTTAAGTCTGGTTTCTTAAAGGTTGCATTGGGGCACACTGGTGGGCCTTCAGGAATCCTGACAAGTGCCTCGAAATATTGGCAGTGGAAATATTTTCACCAGTATACAGTAACTTATATTTTTGTTAAGTTAAAATATGTTATGATAAAGGTCAAAGCAGCCAGTGTTGTAATTTTAATCTAACTTGATTGCAATCTACTCCTCTGTAAAGTGCATATGGGTAATTACAAAATGAGTTCCAACATTAAAAACACAGGTGTGCCGTGAGAAAGCTTTGCATTGTCAAGTGTGTCACGGTCTGGTAAAGTTTGAGAAACACTGATTCTAGAATCGTAAAATAAACAGGATTAAAAACATGTGCTTAGTGTCTTGCCCCATTTTGTAAGAAATGCCCTGTTTACAATAGCTCATGTTTAGTATGAAAAGGTGGATTCAAAAATAATTTTAATAACTGTTTCAAAAGTGACATTTTATATTTTTTTATAATATTTTTTTATAACCTATACAGTGGTGTCCAAACAAGTTATGGTTAAATAAAACATTCAGTCTTATGGATCATATCTCCAGATATGTTCAGCAATATGCCATTTTGAGCCCTTACTGCTTTTAGCAGCTTATAGCCATATGACTATAAAAATTGGCTGCATTGAAAGCCATGCCATTCAACTTTCATTCCATATTTAAAGACATTTATTAAGTACACAAACTTTGTATTTGCCTTCCTCTGCTTATTTAAAGCTTAGGTAGAATCAAGTTGGCATTTTACTGGCCTTTTTTGTCTGTAAACAGATCCAGAAATCTGGTGGTGGGCACTGATGACATCATTCAATATTTGTCATGTTTTTTTTCTTCCCAGAATTAAAGGGTATCTCCACCCTAACTAAAAAAAAAAATTATATGTTGTAGGGGACCCTAGCCCACCCCCAACCGCCAGATTTGTTTGTTAAAAAAAGTATCAGAACGGTACCTTCATCCCTTCATTCCCCTGGCGCTCTGATCTCAGCCCTCTACTTGTCAGAACTGCAAGTAGGGGCAGGGCAGGCAGCCACATCTTTGATTGGATAAAAGGCAGCCAATTACGGACACAGCTGCCAGGAATGCAGAACGCTGGAGGAACGAAGGACTATAAGTTCTGATGCTTTTTTTAATAAACGGATTTGGCAGTTGAGGGTGGGATAGGGTCCCCTACACTACAGAAAGGGTTTTATAGGTAGGACACCAGACAGCAAAGATAGATCCAGAGGGAGGGAGGGTGGGGGAGGGCTCCCCTGCTCATGTCACAGTCCTTACTGAGGTTAAGGAAGCAACAGGGACCAGATGACTTACAGACACCTCTTACTCTTCAGTTTTTGGGATTTTGGGAGCCCACTGGGAGGAGTGGAGGGACCCTCCAGAGGGGGCACTGACAAGTGCCTTTTGGGGCTTAGGGGTCCTGCAGCTCGAACCGGGACCACCTCCCCAGAACTTAGAAGTGCCCATGTGGCCCTTGGAAGGGCCATTTGGGGCTTAGGGGGTCCTGCACTTATAAGTGCCTTTGGGGCCCTTGGAAGGCCTGAGGAGGGCCTTTGGGGCTGAAAGGGTCCTGCAGCTCGAACCTGGACCCCCCTTCCATGGCCCTTATAAGGGTGTAAAATATTGGTGTAAAATGTGCACCCAATGTTCCCTCAAACTTAGTGTAGCTAGATGCTACTAATGTGGATTCACATCAAGCCATGGCTTGATAAATGGTCCCAGATCTGTCTAAAATGTTGCCTGTTCCACTTGAGGTGTAGTAAAAAAAAAAAATTCCGTTATCTCGGAATTTTATCTATTAAAACTACTGTCAAAATGTTGATACAGAATTTTCTAAATGTTGCACCTTGATTAAAACACTTGTGGGTGTTAATTAACAAATGGAATCTTGGATTCAGTTTACAGTTAAAAGCATGCTATACATTTGTATTCAATTATACTTGAATTCATCAAAATTTATATTATTTGACTTTTTTTAAAAGGTTCTAGCACAGAACTGGCCATTTGGAGTTGAAATATGTAAACTAGTGCCATTCTTACAAAAAGTTTCTGTCGGGATTACAGTGTTGAGTCTCTGTGCCCTCAGCATCGATAGGTAAGATTTGCATTATGTCTATTTTTTATATTTTCCAACACATTTGACAGATATTAAATTTTGATTCCAGCAAGTCCTACCAAGTGCAATTACATGTTAGTAATGTATACTTCCTGAAGCACTTTACTTAGATAGCCAACTAAGCTAATGAGTAAAGTGTTAGGATTATCTTTATTCTCCTCACAAGGAGATGATATAGAATTGGAAAAACATTTTATAAAAAAAACATTGAATGCTAGTTCACTGTGTAACCACTAACTGTGTTTATCATTTAAAACATAAGGTACATACCTCACTTGCAGAATCCAGGATTTTCCCTTGGAAAAAGAAATCACACACCCAATTCATTACACATCAGCAGATTTTGGTGGCCTAATGCCACTCTATATTTCATTTCTCTTGACAGCCAACGCTCTTAAAAATTCAGTGTGCACCAGAATTCTATTTTTGTTTGCTTGATAAATTGAACAGCTGTAAATGTGGGCTGGATAAGTTTCTAAAACTAAAAAAATATTGAGAATTATTGTAATACATATATTGTAATTCTGGTTGATCCAGGGATACTTCCCGATTACTGTTAGGAATTGGGAATGGGGTATTTTTTAAATTCTTATGATTTGTACATGTAAAGTTTAATACGGTATTCCCATAAAGAAAACATCTTGTGTTTGTCATATGGTGTATGCAGACTATCAAATTGATTATCAAGTCATTTATTTTCCTGCATTTAGGTATCTCACAGTTTTATCCCAGAATAACAATAAAACCCAAGGTGTTTCAAAATTGACTGCAGTGGGAATTACTTTTATTTGGTTGATCTCATCTGTGTTGGCAATACCTGAATTGATAGGCTATGATATGTTCGTAACTAACTATAAAGGATTTCATCTTCACACATGTATGCTTCACCCTGTACAAACAACAGATTTTATGAGGGTAAGTTTTTTTTAAGCAGTCAATGCTATTAGCAATAATTAGCAAAGTAAAATATTGCCTTAAGTTGACTAAATACACAGCACCTATATGTCTAATCTTTTGTGTATCTAAATAATTCTGAAACTGAAATTATGATGCTCACTTCCCATTTTTGGTAATACTTAAGGGCTAGGCCATACACATAACTATCGACCTGCAGACAGACACTTTGGTTGGTGGTAATTTTATTGTCCAAATTTATGAAAGTTGATTGAACATGTTGGTAAATTTCAACCATGTGTGGGGTTTTTAAGGACCTGCACTTTTTCCTCCAACTGTCAGACTACCTATCAGTGTATTGATGGGTAGTCTGTTGGCCTGAAAGATAGGTACATAATTCTACCATCTGTATAAGACAGGATTTCTCAACCATGCTGCAGATTGTAGAGGTGAGAGGTACCTACAAAAAAATCTGTTCGTTAGTAATTACATAATTCATTTAGGGTCATTTTTATTTTAGAATTAGTCCTCCATGGTTTTTGTTTTTTTCTTAAATTGCACTAGTTCTAAAACTTTTAGTTTTAATTACATGAAAGGCATTTTATTTCAAATTATATTAATACATCCCATTATTTTTTAAATGATAATTATTTTTAGTTTTACAAGACATACAAGGATCTTTGGCTGTTTTGTTTCTACTATTGCTTTCCTTTGGTTTTGGCGGCCACCTTCTATACTTTGATGACCTTCACACTACTCCAGAAAAAGAATGGTAGAGGAATTGCACAGACTGATCCTTTACAGGTAACATAATTATTCTGTTTACAGTAAGCAGTTACGCTGCATTCCATTCTCTAAACTTTTAACTGGGATGAACCTTAAAGTTAAATAGAGCATTAAATGAATTTTGCTTTAATTGAAAAATGGGCCACAATGAGTGTAATCCCACAAATTATTTATTATCTCCAACAATATATTTTTCTGTGGAGTAGAACAGTGCATTATACATATTATTTATTGTGCTTTTTATTATTTTCCATGGTTTTTCCACCAAGTAGAATTTCTACCAAAATGAATTTAACATTGATTCATTTAATTGTAAGGTAATAGAACATGCACATGTCTGATATAAGAAAACTGTTTAGTGGCAGTAGGATTTTTATTGGAAGTATTGCAACATCCATTTCATATACACAAATACATCAGAGGGGATGTTCTCATTCCATGAAACATATGAATATAAAAAGTTGCTACTACGTTTTGTGAGAATATAAAGCAATCAGACTACAGGAAATAACCTTTTATACAAACCATACAAGTAAGAGGGGAAATACAGTCAGGGAGATTCAATAAAAGTTTTTATCTTTTAAAATGGTGCTAATTTTGCCCCAACCAATCAGAACTTATGTAACATTTGAAAGCTTACATCTGGTTGGGGCAAAATTAGCACAATTTTAAACGATAAGAACTTTTATTGAATAACCCCCAGTGTCCTTACATTTCCTAAAATATAACTTATATCTTCACAAACAGACAATAAAAAATGTGAAACCCAATAGTTGCTTTACAATTCTGTCAAGGGGCGATTGAAGGGAGCTAGAGAAATCACTAAGCATTGGAGATGACGGAACTTGATTTAGAATTTTTGAACTTCATTATTGTTCGAAAACGGACCCATTAAATTCAACGGTGACAAATATTTTGAAAAGGTTGACTAAAATGCGCACATACAAACATTCCGCATTTGACTTTCGATAATTATCATGGAAATTCAAGAATTTTCAAAAATTCGAAAATCTGTCTGTGAATCTCTTAAAAAGGGTTTTCATTATTTTACAAAAGGAAGCATGCCCAACATTAAGTGGTAACAATTTCTTGTTGCATACCTCCAAAAAGGGGTTAAAAAATGAAAAGTGAAAAATATCATTATTTTTGAAATTATTAGTTTATATTAATCATACCTAATTATTCTAAATATTCTCATCCATTTTTTAAAAAATCAGTTATACCCCTTGCTATTTCCTGCTGTTAATATTAGGGAGCTGAAATTTCAGGTTCTGTAATGGTCCTTCTTCTTCCCAGAATGCACACAAATGTGGAATGTTACAGAGACAAAATACTGAATGGGCAGATTAAGATCATTAGAATAGAAAAATTTTGCTCTTTTTTCTTGAAAGTATATGTATTTGCACTGAACTTCACCTTTAATCTTTTATTTTTGTAATTTGCATCATGTTTGCAAGATATAGGGAAAAGCAGGCAAAAGTGGCTCACTGAAATTTGCCACCATTGTTGAGGATATGTAGAAAACAATGCACTCCCCAAGCACTAGCATGTGCTTATGGTTTAGTAGTTGTGGTGCTGGTAACTGGACATCCTGCCACGTCTCCAGTACAAAGTAAATGCAAAATGAGGTACCACACACACAAAGGCTGTGAAAAGGGTCCTTAACCCATTTATTTAAGTGAAAGCACGGATAACGTTTTAGGGGATCTAGCCACCCTTTATCATCTGATGAAGGGTGGCTAGGTCCCCCGAAACGTTATCCGTGTTTTCACTTAAATACATGGGTTAAGGACCCTTTTCACAGCCTTTTGTGTGCACGGTACCTCATTTTGCATTTACCATTGTTGAGGAGCCAGGCAAGTATAGCCCCTCTGGACATACCCAACACCACATTGGCTTCTCTCCCTCAGAGTATGTAGCTTGCAAGTGGGCGGAAAGGTAACACATCACAATCACAAGGCGCCTGCTTTTTTTATACCCAGGGGGTTGGCACTGCTGAAAATTGCTGAAATTGGAAAATTTGGAACATGTGGATGTATCTTCTCCCCAAATTCGATAAATTTTGAAATAATCTCAACAAGGTACAAAAACCGAGTGCACACTACCCACACGGGTGCAGATGTCCACCAAACTTCCCACTTCCAAGGGAATGAAGATAACCACTGGAAACAAAATGTGGATTTGCACTCCAAAGTGAATGGTGAAATGTATTCAAAACCAGGTAACAACACAACATTTGATGTGCAAGCAACATGATCTAGAATTTTGAAATAACCCTTTTTTGGCCACTTTCCCTTGCAAGATGCCTACTCTGAGGGAGAGAAGCCAATGTGGTGTAGGGTATGTCCAGAGGGGCCAAGCCTGCCTGACTCCTCAACAATGGTGTCAAATTAAAAAATTCTCAAATTTTTCAATTCAAATAATTGTCAATTGCGGAAGCTTGAAAGTACGCACGTGTGAAGGAAGTGACTTTATTTCAAGTTCTGGATGTTTGTACGTATTCCCCAGACCATTCCCCAGGTCCCAGAGCCATGTACAGTATGTTACCATTGCTATTTTAATTCAGAGACAGATTAAAATTCTCAAAAGTTTGAAAAGTTCAGAAAGTTCAAATCCGAAAAGTTTGGGTTCGTTCGAACTGTTAAATTTCGATTCAAACTCAGGTTCTAGTTTGAGCTCTAGTCCATCTCTACTAAGCATGTGTAACTAAGTGTCCAGGACACACTCTGGTAGGAGGGCTGCAGACCTCTGGAAAAACCAAACACCTGTAGATGATAAAATATGATTTCTTCACAATGCTCCCAATGAGAGATACAGCTATCAGTTAGTTATAAATTATAGAATTAGTTCAGGCTTTTTTATATGTTTGCTTTAATGCTCCTTCAATTTTTTATAAAACTAATTCTAGAAAACTGCATAGCCTTAGTATTTGATCGGATATCAAATACACTCATTTTTACTTATTTATTTAAGAATTTTATGAGTCTTGACAGGTACACATCTTTACCTGTGTGCATTTTCTAAATATAATCAGTTTTCCCCTTAGTTGATATTTCAGTGTCTGGGTTATCTCTAATGAGATATTAGATTGTCAAAGTCCCTACTCAGCTTGGCATTGTTAAATACAGAGGGGAGACTGGTTAATTTCTCAGGAATGTAAATAGGGCAGGAGGTCATACAGAGCTTAATTTAAACGTCATTCACTAAACTGGTTTGTCTATGGTATTCAGTTAGATCAACTGAACTTCAAGTCTAGTTCTTGAAACTGAATACCACAGATATACCATGACCTGGAGAACCTTCATAAGCATTTTAACTGGTTCCTATAGAAATGGATATAGGCCATTTTCCTATACACAACACATTTATACCTCCGAATACAACCTGGCCCTGACCTTTCTGAATTCCATATACCCCCAGTGCTTCAATTCGAATTCTAAAATACAAATTGCAATTATATCTTATATTTTCTTGATTGTTTTTTTTTCAGAGGCAGGAATTTGCCAAGACAGCCTTTTGTCTTGTGTTTGTGTTTGCATTATGTTGGCTTCCGCTGCACCTCAGTCGTATTCTGAAGTTTACATTTTATGATGAAATGGATACCAAGAGGTGTGAATTTCTGAGGTAAATATTTATAAAATAGAAGCCATTTACTCCAGGAACATTGGTGTAGAGTGAAGGCATTTTTTATTTGCCTTTCACAGATAAGATGTCAATCAAATCTCTTTTACATCAAAGGTGTTTAGGTTATACTATGGGAAATATGCTAGAACACCGTGGTGGCAATGCAAAGATAAACATACTTTGTGCTGTGCCTTGATATTCAGAATGATAATAAAATTTATTTTTTTCACTTTCAGATTTGAATCAAGCTATACATTTATTTGTATGCTTCAATAAAAATGATTACTGTGTATTCTTTCGTTCCAGTTTCCTCCTGTTATTGGATTACATTGGTTTCAACATGGCTAATTTAAATTTCTGCATCAATCCAATAGCTCTTTATTTGGTGAGCACAAAATTTAAGAATTGCTTTAAGGTATGTGCTTTTTGTGGACTCCACATAATGCAATTTTTCTTTACTACAGTATATGGCCTTCTTTCTAGTCACATCTATTTGCACACTGTATTGAGCACACTTTCTTTGCTAAAATAAAACTTATCCCTGTATTCTTTTAATTTATCATAAAATATATTCAGGCTAATTTATTAAGTGGTGCAAAAATTTGCCTGTGCTTTTAATTTTTAGCAACCAATCAGCCAATACCTTTTTACTGGTCTACTATAGTTAGAAAACATTTTAACTTTAAGACGAACTCGGACTTTTAGATTTTCCCAAACTAGTTCGACTTTTTCAAACTTGTGGACTTATTTTCGGTAACTATCGAAAATTCTATAATGCTCGAATTCTGGAATTATTAACTCTCGAATGTATAATTTGATTTTGGTAACCATTGAATGTATCCCCAACATGTCACTTAAATTAAACCATATCTAAAGCCATGCACATTATATACTTGTTTTCTGCATGACCCTTCACATTCTGTACTAGATTTACTTTTGATTATTTGTTATGGCTGATATTTTAAAAGTTTTCTAGTTTACATATTTGCCAATTTTCTTAAAACTTCAAAAGTTATTTATCCTTAAAGGGTATCTCCACTGATAAGTCACCTGGGCTGTAAGGATAGATATGTGTAAGGTGGATATGTACCTGCAGTATCCTGTGTCTTTGAGCAGTAGTTTAGAAGAAATCCAATGAGTTTCCCCCAGAATGCTGTGGATGGTGCAGGTCCGCCCACTTTCAGTGACTGCCTGCATGGGAAATGTCCGACGCGCGTTTTCCTTTAGTGTATGCGCAGAACGTGAGAGGATCCATCGTGACTGCTGCCTGTGTGATCTGACTGGTTGGTCAATTCTACACACACACACACACACTTTTCTAGCTACTGAGTTCACTGCTTAATGGAGGAATAATCACATGACCATCACAGCAGCTTGCTGACTTCACTAATTAATGGAGTAATCAGGTACTATCTCTTTCTCTCTCCCACTCCCTCCCATACCAGATTGCCTCATATTCCCAGCATCCCCTATGAAATCAATCATTGATCAGAGTTAGACACAAAACAACACAAGTTCCCCTGCCTTTGTTACAGTAGTGTGGGAAGAGGGTTTTAACTTTTCCTCCCCTGTCTCTCTCTGCATGATCAGCTGTAAAACTGAACGTAGAGAGTCAGGGAGGAAAGGATTTCTTACTGCAGCCAAGTAGGTGTGTCTGCTACCATGATGATGCACATTGAGAGACAGCACTCTCAGCACAGGGGAAGACACACCCCCAGGAACCTGCACAACTTTCCCATGCTGCTGCAATCAAACGAAAGGGAATTCTGGGGAAAAAAAGGTAGGAGGAGGGTTGGGGGATGGTGTACTTTAAAATAAAAAATGCTTTTTCCTCAGTGGAGATACCCTTTAACTGCTCACATTTGAAAACGTTTCAATCCTTTGGTGTTCTAAAAGATCAACACTTTAATCTCTACAACTATTTGTATATTGATTTTGGATTTTGCACATACCTTCACATACGTTATAACATTTTTATTACATCTCCCCTAAAAGGAGAACTATTCTTTATTTTTAAAATCCTTTGTATGTAAGAAGGCTTACATTTAGTTGCCAGTACAACACACATCCCAAGTAGGGATGGCATATAACTCGAACTCGAACCCGAGTTTGAGCCGAACTGTTTGAGTTTGACGGACCCGGACTTCTCGAACTATCTCGACCTGGACTTTCGATATTTCCCGGACTTTCAACGTTTCGAGTAAATCCGCGAGTAAAATGTACATGGTATCTAGGCGCGAACATCGAATCTGCGAGTAAAGTCTCCATTAAAGCCTATAGGCGAGCATCGAATCTGCGAGTAAAATGTCCATGTTATCTCGAACGTTCGAACGCGAAAGCTCGAAAGTAGCGCGTGTGAGAGTAAAATCGATTTTACGAAAGTCCTGGATATTGGAACATGCTCCCCAGACCATTTCCCAGGTCTCACAGCCATTTACATTAAGTTACCATTAATATTTTAGTTGTATTTGACTCGAACTTTTCGAACTATTTGCCTCCCATAGACTTTAATGGGTCCGTTTTCGAACTTTCGAACTTTCGAACTTTTACAATAGTTCGAAAGTTCGAAAATGGACCGAACTTTCAATAGTTCGACCATCTCTAATCCCACGCAGTATTCAAAGAGCCTTGTGGGCATGTGCACCTATTGTATATGCCCTGACCCCGCTATTCACTGTCTCTATGCATATATTTTCTTTACAGATGTCTCCACTTTTGAAAGCTGCTTATTATCCTGTAATTTATTTTCAAGCCAGCATGCATTGCAGACAGCCTACCATGAACTTGATGATTTTACTAAATTCCTTTTTTGCTTCCATTCTCTTCCTAGCAAAAGAAAAAGTTTATAAATGTACCTGTTTTCTTTGTGATAGTTAGAGGTGGAGCAAAGATTGTTGTATCTTTTTGAATGTGTTTTTCTATTTGGACAATTTTGTCATGTGACTTTAGTTCTCTTTTAATGTCTTTTAGCTACCATCTACTATTAAAGCTGCAAGTAGGTGGCTCACAGAGTAGAACATAGTTGCTTAATTAGAGGGGAAACTGTCTCTTTAAATGGCATCTATACTGATTTTTTTTTTTAATTGCCCATTTTTGGATATTATAGTTCTTACCAACCAACTTACCATTTTTTTTATTGTTGTTGATCTATCCCCTGTTTCTTAGCTATCCAGCTGGCAATCAAGTGCCTTATTATTTTAAACTGTTCTTCTATATGCAGTTTTGATGTAAATGGAGAATTGTATGGTGGGAAATCCCCCCTACAAGTGCTGACCCAGAGATTACCAAGCAAGATTGACTTCACAAAAAGTCATGTCAGATAGAAGAAAAGTTGGTTAAGAGTGGAAAGGGATACTTAGGCTTAGCAAAGCATGTACTGGATTGAAGGCATGCAGTTGCCTTTTAACTTCTAAAATGTTACATGGCTATTAAATATTGTTTAGAGGCTTAAAGGGCATCTATAGTGAAAAAAACACATTGCCCCTTTGCAAAGTTAAATTCATGTACTCTGTGCTGCCTAAATCCTATCTCTGTCAGTGACTTTGTTTAACCATGGTCCTAGATCTGTGTGCAGCACTCCCCCCTTCCCTCTCCCCTCTGTTACCTCCTCCATGTCTCCAACTTCCGGCAAACCCAACAAGCTTATCATGTGTAGTAAGAGTTAAAAGTTCAACATCCTGAAAAACACACCCACGCACAGTGGCCAATAGAAAGCAGGCTGTCCTGGAGACACGGAAGAAGGAGATCAGTACAGTTTACGATCTCTCACTTTGTGACCCATCATCAATCAGTGAAAGCTATTAAGAAGGGGGGTCAAGTGCAGCCTTATATCTAACATCAAAGCTACCTTTCTCCCCCTGCTAATGCTGTTATCTCTATGTTTATTACAGAGCAGGGAGGGGGGATCAAGTCACAGGGATTTGATTGACAGTCCAAGTAGGAGTAGAGGAATGCAATCACGTATTCTTCTAACTGGTGTATCTCAGGACAGAGAGGGAATCTGAAAAAAGTGAAGACACTCTGGGGGTGCCACTATAGATGCCCTTTAAATACCTGACAAAAATTAAAAGGAGATATATACGGTAATTAATGTTATGATGCAATAATGACTGGATTCATATTTTTATTTTTTTCAAATTGTGAAAGTATTGGAAAATCTTTTTTTTTTTTTTCCAGTCATGTTTGCGCTGCTGGAAGCAATCTAAAGATATGCGATCCCTGGAAGCTAAGCATTCTTGTGTGGAGTTCAAAGGTCACGATCATGGATATGACAACTTACCCACAACTAGCAATGACACCTCACCATGAAATGTTTCTTCCATATGTTATTTCCTTTTTATAAACTAATAAATATTATGCATTGGAATCTGGTTCACAGAAAATGGTCATTAAGGCTGAGGCTACACTGTGCCCAAAGTCAAAGCACTACCATCTGTTTGCGATATGATTCGCGCAATAGTCCGCAATCTGAGTCTGTGCGATCCAGTAAAAATTGGTGATTGCATGCACTCCAAAAACCAAGCGATAGTGCACATTGCTAACGTATCGCAAGCACAATCATTAATGACCAAGAAATCACGGCAGTGTGGCCTAGCCCTTAATGGTCATTAATTCACCATTTTGCAAACTGGTCTCAAGAAAAATCCTCCCTTTGAATTGACAGGCACTTTGTCAATGTATGCCTTTTTAGTTTGCCAGGTTTTAATAAAGCAACAACAAAGTGCCATTTTACATGGTAAAATCTTTATATATCGTTACAATACAGTACTTCAATGTATTCAATTTTAACAGTTATAGTACAATGTTTCTAATACCGTTTTCTGGGGCACAATGGTGTACTAGTGAGCCAGAAGTGGGACAGTAAATTTTGCACTTTTCACCAGTATAATTAATTATTGTTTTTTATCTCACTCAAAAAACATACTGTTTAACATAATTTGAGCATAGCAATGTTATGTTAGGAAAATTTTGTATTAATGAATTTTACTAGCTTCCAACAGTTGGAAGTGGAAATGTGTACTATACTAAACATCATCAGAAACATCTCTCAGAATATGACATTAAACTAAAGACACTAAAGACGGCTTTGACCAACTTAAAATACTATCAGGGAGATTCAATAAAAATTCCTATGTGTAAAATAGTGCTAATTTGCCCCAACCAATCAGATGTTATTTAACATTTGAAAGATAACATCTGATTGGTTGTGACAAATTAGCACAATTTAAACGATAAGAACTTTATTTGAATAACCCTGAGAATTTATTTTCTCTGTATTTACTGCAAAGAAGAAAAATACAAACCTAACTTTACAGGAATCTTATAAAACTTAAAGTTACTACTACTTATTTGTTAGTTATTTGTTTTAAATGCTTTTGGAAATGTTGGTGTACAACTATTTTCAGGATCTCCATCAATACCTAGTATATCTGTTATGTCTATGGATGGATAATAAAATGCAACAAACATTCCAAAAATTGTGGAAATAAAAGTGAAAATTATTATTTTGGTAATAATATAATAATTATCTTCAGGCGGTGAAGGGTTTTAGATATATTTAATTTATGTGTTAAACCATTTATTCTTATACGGGACAGAAACTCCAGACATGCTTTGTGAGGAGGCAAAAACCTATTAAAAAAAACAACATAATTGAGGTATTTAAAGCTTTATCCCAAATAATATACACGTTTTGACAATGTTAATTTAGTATCCTGGATGTTATTAAAGCTAGCTATTAAATGTATTGTTTTTAATAAATACATGCCAATAAATAAGATTTTTTTTAAAAAATACTTTAAAACTGGTGAACATTATTCCTGTACATCTGTTTATGGCAATATTATGTTTCATTTAAAGATATTATATATTTTTTTATCATATTAAATAAAGGTTTGTGAAAGTAAATGTGTTCATATGGAATTTCAATGTGATTATATAAAATATATTTGCTATTTTATAAAAATATAAATTATATTATGGTACCAATAAAGGCTAAAGCCTCCTTTTGCTCTTAAATATTAACATAGTAATTGAGTTTGAATAAAGACATATGTCCATCAAGTCCAACCTTTTCACCCTAATTTTTAACCCTACCTGACAGTTGATCCAGAGGAAGGCAAAAAAAAAAAACACTATGCTCTCCGTGCGCGTCTCTGCCGGCTAGCAGAGTGACCCATTGGGGCGGTAATGACACATACCCCCCCTGGCCGTGCTTGCTGGACCACGCGTCCATAGTAAGTGGACACAACTTGCCCCACTGTGTCCAGCGAAGCAGATATATTGCCCTGCAGATGGTCTGTGCAGGGCTGGTACTTGCCTTTCTGTGGCAAGTACCTACGGCCAGGGACCTGCCACTGTGGTGTGTCCAATGGCACAAACTCCCTGAACGCTGCACTGTCTACCAGGCTGAAAGGTAGCAGCTGCACCGCCAGGAGTTTGGCTAAGCCGCAGTGAGACGCTGGGCTTGGGGGTGACTGGGGGACATTTGTCTGCCTCTGCTCCAACACTGGGGAAGAGAGACCTGCCTTTTAGACTGCACGCTCAGCAGCAGTGTCAAGAGGCCTCTTAAACAACACCCGCACGTGCTGGGGTCCAAAGGCTGTGCCTCCCTCCCTAACTTCCACCGAGGAACAGCTGATGGGGCCGGAGGGGGAGGAGGAGGAACGGTGGCTACCTGGGCACGAGGTAGGAACGTGTGGGTGCCTGCACGTTCCCCTTTCCGCTGCTCCCACCGGGCAAGTGGTGCAGAATCATCTGCCTCCTCATAGAGGAGGTGCCCAAATGTTGATGTGGTCTTCCACGCTAACACGTTGCAGGCACACTTGCCACTGCAAACTGTGCTGTCACCACTGGAGCCAGTGAGAAGAACTCCCACAACCGCTGAGCCCACCGACACGACTCGGAGAGAGGTCACCTGCGCTGTGGGAACTGGACCAGATCTCATTGGTGCCGTACTCCACGTGCACCACTAGGTGCACTGCCTCTGCCCCGGCCCCTGCCCCCAGTCTCCTCTGGTTCAGGATCGTGCTCATTGCTCGAGGGACATCCCTCAGAGACACTATCCTCCTCCTCTCTCACAGAGGGCACCCATGGACGATCGGTGACCTCTCGTCCACTTCCACCTCCTCAATACTGGAGGCTGCATCACTAACAGCAGCAGCAATCTGGAACGCCTCACCCCCTGCATATTTCCCTGGTCTGCTCACAGACTGCTGCGTGACATCGTCCAGCCTCCTGTCCCCCTGTCACTGAGCACTTTCCTCCGCCTCGGCGACAGGAAAGATTGTGCATCAGTGCACAGCTCCTCCTCAAGCACACTGCCCCACACATTGTGCGAAAACATATCCTGAGACTCCTCCTCCGGATCCCGAAGGTACGGGCCATGTGGGCAACACTCCTGATAGACCGGATCAGTTTTCCATGCCCACGTAGGAGCCTCAGGTGAGGAAGGAGTAGGCACAACAATATCTACAGTAGCAGCTCGGCTGCTCTGTGCCTGGAGGAGGTGGATGAGGAAGGCTGGGTAATCCACTCTACTACCCCGCCTTCCTTGATCAAAGGGATAGCCCTAGCCCGCTACCCCTAAAATATCCGGGCACGGTAAACCCGGCTGCCCTGCGAAGGGCCAGGTAGCTCCTGGCCGAGGCCTTCAGAGGCTCTCCTCTGCCTCTCCCTCTCCCTCCACGTGCAGAAGCACCCTGCTCCTGGGTCTCCCTCTGCCCTGCCAGGCAATTTCCCTCTCCAAATTATCCCCCCAAAAATTAATATATATATATATATATAACAACACACACACACAACACAAACACAAAAGACAAGCAACAAACAACACAGAAGCAACAAATAACACAAAGCTTTTTTTTTTTTTTTTTTTTTTTTTTACACTAAAAGCACAAATAGGACACAGACCACAACTACAGCAAACAGCAATCAGACAGCAAAAGCTGCTGATGCTGCTAAGGCAGCACTGTCAGCTAACAAAACACACAGACACTGACACACCAATACAGAAAGACAAACAAAAAAACAACACCTAGACCTCTAAAAGGTCTAACACAAATTTGTCCAAAGGACTTACAGGGGGGTTGTCCTTAAAGGACTTTTGGGTCTCTCAAAGTTAGTCCGTTAAAAGGACTGTTGGGTCTCAAATGTGTGAATACAGGGGTGGGTAACAACAAGTGCTAAACCACAACACTGAAATCCACACACAGAAAGCTCAAAAACTCAAAAAGCGCAAAAATCTCTCTCCAACTCCTACACTGTCAAGTCCCACTAAACACACTCCAACACACTGACAAAATGTCGCCTGGGAAGCAGCCTTTTATACCCAGGGGGCTGGCAATAATCATGTTAGCTGCCATGTGGCTAATTGGGGTCATGTGCTTGCTCCGTCTTGAAAATAGCCCCAAAAATTCGAATTACAAGAATGTCTCGTTTTTTCCGAAAATTCTCGTAATTACAGAATCCTCGTAATTACGAGGATCTTCGCGTTTTCCTCCGGCCCCGGAGATCGCGGATTCTCGTAATTACGGAGATACTCGTATTTTCGAAAATTTTCGTAAAAAAAAATCCGCGGTTCGGAAGTTCGGAAGGCGGAAAATCCGAAAAAATCCGGAATAATCCGCCGTTCACGGACGTGATAAATCCGCGGCGGATCCAGGTTCGGTTCCGCGACTGGCCATCTCTACTTCTTTCTAGTCACTCTATTTGCACACTGTATTGAGCACACTTTCTTTGCTAAAATAAAACTTTCCCTGTATTCTTTTAATTTATCAATAAATATATTCAGGCTAATTTATTAAGGGGTGCAAAAATTTGCCTGTGCTTTTAATTTTAGCACCAATCAGCCAATACCTTTTTACTGGTCTACTATAGTTAAAAACATTTATTTATAGACGAACTCGACTTTAGATTTCCCAAACTAGTTCGACTTTTTCAAACTTGTGGACTTATTTTCGGTAACATCGAAATTCTATAATGCTCGATTCGGAATTATTAACTCTCGATGTAAATTTGATTTTGGTAACCATTGAATGTATCCCCAACATGTCACTTAAATTAAACCATATCTAAAGCCATGCACATTATATACTTGTTTTCTGCTGACCCTTCACATTCTGTACTAGATTCTTTTTGATTATTTTATGGCTGATATTTTAAAAGTTTTCTAGTTTCAATATTTGCCAATTTTTTAAAACTTCAAAAGTTATTATCCTTAAAGGGTATCTCCACTGATAAGTCACCTGGGCTGTAAGGATAGATAGTGTGTAAGGTGGATATGTACCTGCAGTATCCTGTGTCTTTGAGCAGTATTTTAGAAGAAATCCAATGAGTTCTCCCCAGATGCTGTGGATGGTGCAGGTCCGCCCACTTTCAGTGACTGCCTGCATGGGAAATGTCCGACGCGCGTTTTCCTTTAGTGATCGCAGAACGTGAGAGGATCCATCGGGACTGTGCTGCCTGTGTATCTGACTGGTTGGTCATTCTACACACACACAACACACACTTTTCTAGCTACTGAGTTCACTGCTTAATGGAGGAATAATCACATGACCATCACAGCAGCTTGCTGACTTCACTAATTAATGGAGTAATCAGTACTATCTCTTTCTCTCTCCCACTCCCTCCCATACCAGATTGCCTCATATTCCCAGCATCCCCTATGAATCAATCATTGATCAGAGTTAGACACAAAACAAACAACACAAGTTCCCCTGCCTTTTGTTACAGTAGTGTGGAAGAGGGTTTTAAACTTTTCCTCCCCTGTCTCTCTCTGCATGATCAGCTGTAAAACTGAACGTAGAGAGTCAGGGAGGAAAGGATTTCTTACTGCAGCCAAGTAGGTGTGTCTGCTACCATGATGATGCACATTGAGAGACGCACTCCAGCACAGGGAAGACACACCCCCAGGAACCTGCACAACTTTCCATGCTGCTGCAATCAAACGAAAGGGAATTCTGGGAAAAAAAGGGTGAGGAGGTTGGGATGGTGTACTTTAAAATAAAAAAATGCTTTTTCCTCATTGGAGATACCCTTTAACTGCTCCAATTTGAAAACGTTTCAATCTTTGGTGTTCTAAAAATCAACACTTAATCTCTACAACTATTTGTATATTGATTTTGGATTTTGCACATACCTTCACATACGTTATAAACATTTTTATTACATCTCCCCTAAAAGGAGAACTATTCTTAATTTTAAAATCCTTTGTATGTAAGAAGGCTTACATTTAGTTGCCAGTACAACACACATCCCAGTAGGGATGGCATATAACTCGAACTCGAACCCGAGTTTGAGCCGAACTGTTTGAGTTTGAACGGACCCGACTTCTCGAACTATCTGCCCGGACTTTCGATATTTCCCGACTTCGATGATTCGAATTTCGAAACTTTCGAGTATCGAATCCGCGAGTAAAATGTACATGGTATCTAGGCGCGAACATCGAATCTGCGAGTAAAGTCTCCATTAAAGCCTATAGGCGAGCATCGAATCTGCGGTAAAATGTCCATGTTATCTCGAACGTTCGAACGCGAAAGCTCGAAAGTAGCGTGTGTAGAGTAAATCGATTTTACGAAAGTCCTGGATATTGGAACATGCTCCCCAACCATTTCCCAGTCTCACAGCCATTTACATTAAGTTACCATTAATATTTTGTTGTATTTGACTCGAACTTTTGAAATTTGCCTCCCATAGACTTTAATGGGTCCGTTTTCGAACTTTCGATTGACTTTTACAATAGTTCGAAAGTTCGAAAAGGACCGAACTTTCAATAGTTCGACCATCTCTAATCCCACGCAGTATTCAAAGAGCCTTGTGGGCATTGCACCTATTGTATATGCCCTGACCCCGCTATTCACTGTCTCTATGCATATATTTTCTTTACAGATGTCTCCACTTTTGAAAGCTGCTTATTATCCTGTATTTATTTTCAAGCCAGCATGCATTGCGACAGCCTACCATGAACTTGATGATTTTACTGAATTCCTTTTTTGCTTCCATTCTCTTCCTAGCAAAAGAAAAGTTTATAAATGTACCTGTTTTCTTTGTGATAGTTAGAGGTAGCAAAGATTGTTGTATCTTTTTGAATGTGTTTTTTCTATTTGGACAATTTGTCATGTGACTTTAGTTCTCTTTTAATGTCTTTTAGCTACATCTCTACTATTAAAGCTGCAAGTAGGTGGCTCACAGAGAGAACATAGTTGCTTAATTAGAGGGGAAACTGTCTCTTTAATGGCATCTATACTGATTTTTTTTTTTAATTGCCCATTTGGATACTTATATTCTTACCAACCAACTTACCATTTTTTATTGTTGTTGATCTTCCCCTGTTTCTTAGCTATCCAGCTGCAATCAAGTGCCTTATTATTTTAAACTGTCTTCTATATGCAGTTTTGATAAATGGAGAATGTATGGTGGGAAATCCCCCCTACAAGTGCTGACCCAGAGATTACCAGCAAGATTACTTCACAAAAAGTCATGTCAGATAGAAGAAAAGTTGGTTAAGAGTGGAAAGGGATACTTAGGCTTAGCAAAGCATGTACTGGATTAAGGCATGCAGTTCCTTTTACTTCTAAATGTTACATGGCTTTAAATATTGTTTAGACTTAAAGGGCATCTATAGTGAAAAAAACACATTGCCCCTTTGCAAAGTTAAATTCATGTACTCTGTGCTGCCTAAATCCTATCTCTGTCAGTGACTTTGTTTAACCATGGTCCTAATCTGTGTGCAGCACTCCCCCCTTCCCCCTCCCCTCTGTTACCTCCTCCATGTCTCCATTCCGGCAAACCCACAATCTATCATGTGAGTAGGAGTTAAAAGTTCAACATCCTGAAAAACACACCCACGCACAGTGCCCATAGAAAGCAAGCTGTCCTGAGACACGAAAGAAGGAGACAGTACAGTTTACGATCTCTCTCTTTGTGACCCATCATCAATCAGTGAAAGCTATTAAGAAGGGGTAGTGCAGCATTATACTACCATCAAAGCTACCTTTCTCCCCCTGCTAATGCTGTTATCTCTGTTATTACAGAGCAGGGAGGGGGGATCATCACGGGATTTGATTGACAGTCCAAGTAGGATAGAGGAATGCAATCACGTATTCTTCTAACTGGTGTATCTCAGGACAGGGAGGGATCTGAAAAAAGTGAAGCCACTCTGGGGGTGCCACTATAGATGCCCTTTAAATACCTGACAAAATTAAAAGGGATATATACGGTAATTAATGTTATGATGCTAATACTGGATTCATATTTTTTTTTTTTCAAATTTTGAAAGTATTGGAAAATCTTTTTTTTTTTTTCCAGTCATGTTTGCGCTGCTGGAAGCAATCTAAAGATATGCGATCCCTGGAAGCTAAGCATTCTTGTGTGGAGTTCAAAGGTCACGATCATGGATATGACAACTTACCCACAACTAGCAATGACACCTCACCATGAATGTTTCTTCCATATGTTATTTCCTTTTTATAAACTAATAATATTATGCATGGGAATCTGGTTCACAGAATGGTCATATGCCTGAGGCTACACTGTGCCCAAAGTCAAAGCACTACCATCTGTTTGCGATATGATTCCGCAATAGTCCGCAATCTGAGTCTGTGCGATCCAGAAAAATTGGTGATTGCATGCACTCCAAAAACCAGCGATAGTGCACATTGCTAACGTATCGCAAGCACAATCATTAATGACCAAGAAATCACGCAGTGTGGCCTAGCCCTTAATGGTCATTATTCACCATTTTGCAAACTGGTCTCAAGAAAATCCTCCCTTTGAATTGACAGGCACTTTGTCAATGATGCCTTTTTAGTTGGCCAGGTTTTATAAAGCAACAACAAAGTGCCATTTTACATGGTAAATCTTTATATACCGTTACAATACAGTACTTCAATGTATTCAATTTTAACAGTTATAGTACAATGTTTCTAATACCGTTTTCTGGGGCACAATGTGTACTAGTGAGCCAGAAGTGGGACAGTAAATTTTGCACTTTTCACCAGTATAATTAATTATTGTTTTATCTCACTCAAAAAACATACTATTTTAACATAATTTGAGCATAAGCAATGTTATGTTAGGAAAATTTTGTATTAATGATTTTACTAGCTTCCACACCTGTGGAAGTGGAAATGTGTACTATACAAACATCATCAGAAACATCTCTCAGAATATGACATTAAACTAAAGACACTAAAGACTGTTTGACCAACTTAAAATACTATCAGGGAGATTCAATAAAAATTCCTATTGTTTAAAATAGTGCTAATTTTGCCCCAACCAATCAGATTATTTAACATTTGAAAGATAACATCTGATTGGTTGGGACAAAATTAGCACAATTTTTAACGATAAGAACTTTTATTGAATAACCCTGAGAATTTATTTCTCTGTATTTACTGCAAAGAAGAAAAATACAAACCATTTACAGGAATCTTATAAAACTTAAAGTTACTACTACTTATTTGTTAGTTATTTGTTTAAATATGCTTTTGGAAATGTTGGTGTACAACTATTTTCAGGATCTCCATCAATACCTATTATCTGTTATGTCTATGGATGGATAATAAATGCAACAAACATTCCAAAAATTGTGGAAATAAATTGAAAATTATTATTTTGGTAATAATATAATAATTATCTTCAGGCGTTGAAGGGTTTTAGATATATTTAATTTATGTGTTAAACCATTTATTCTTATCGGGACAGAATCCAGACATCCTTTGTGAGGAGGCAAAAACCTATTAAAAAAACAACATAATTGAGGTATTAAAGCTTTATCCATAAATAATATACACGTTTTGACAATGTTAATTTAGTATCCTGGATGTTATTAAGCTAGCTATTCAATGTATTGTTTTTAATAAATACATGCCAATAAATAAGATTTTTTTAAAAAATACTTTAAAACTGGTGAACATTATTCCTGTACATCTGTTTATGGCAATATTATGTTTCATTTAGAGATATTATATATATTTTTTTATTATATTAAATAAGGTTGTGAAAGTAAATGTGTTCATATGGAATTTCAATGTGATTATATAAAATATATTTGCTATTTTAAAAAATATAAATTAATTATGGACCAATAAGGCTAAAGCCTCCTTTTGCTCTTAAATATTAACATAGTAATTGAGTTTGAATAAAGACATATGTCCATCAAGTCCAACCTTTTCACCCTAATTTTAACCCTACCTGACGTTGATCCAGAGGAGGCAAAAAAAAAAATTGGGGGGATTTCTGACTCCAAACGGCAATCAGAAAGTATCCCGGATCAACCAGAACTGCATTATGTGTATTAATACCAGTACCAGTAATTCTCAATATTTTTTTCATTTTTGAAACTTATCTGGCCCACTTTTAAAGCTATTCAATAAACCTGCCATTACCACATCTGCTAAAATACAGTTCCACAGTTTCACCGTTCTCACTGTAAAGGACCCTTTCCTAACCTGAAGTTGATTTATGGCCCATTAATATATTTGTTATTAATAAGGGATCATAGCCCCTCCATTCCCTTTACTATTTTAGTTGCCCTTTTCTGAACTGCTTCCATTTCCAAGATGTTCCTTTTGTATATGGGATTCCAAAACTGCACCGCATATTCCAAATGAGGCCTTGTACCAGTGCCTTGTAAAGAGGGAGAATAATATTTTTTTCTCTTGAATCTATTCCCCTCATTTACAAGACAATATCTTGCTAGCTCTAGCTGTTGCTGTCTGGCATTGTTTGCTACAGCTAAGTTTGTTTTCTAGATTCACTTAACACAATAGTTATATATCGTGTATGTGGCACAAGCATTGTTAAACCCCAAATGCATACACCTTAATTAATAACATTGAATCCCATCTGCCATTCTGCTACCCATTTGATAATCTATCTAGGTCTGCTTGCAGCAATTGCACATCATTTGAAGTTTTCAAGGTCTACATAGTTTAGTGTCATCATCAAAGACGGAGACTTAGCTCTTAATGCCCCCTTCTAAGTCATTTAAAATAGAGATGGCCGAGCTTCATAGTTTTCGAACTTCTAAAAAAATTCTAAAGTTCGAAAACGGAACCTTAAAGTCAATGGTAGGTAAATAGTTTGGAAACTTCAAATGAACTTTCTGAAAATATTGCAGGCCTCTGGGACCTGGGAGATGGTCTGGGAAACACGTCCGTGTGCGCTGGTAGCAGCAAAAAAAATATTTTTAATGTAAAGTATACATTGGCTTTTTTCCAATCCAGCGGCACATCACCAGACAAAAGAGAATTTAAAACTATAAGAAACAGTGTCTAGATAAAACTGGACTAAACTCTTAAAATCCGAGGATGTATTCCATCCGGTCCTGGGGCTTTATTGATATTAATTTTGTCCAATTGTTTTCATACCATATCCTCTGTCAGCCAGAGTGAATATTCCTTATTTATACCCTTCATATTATTTCAGCCCTACTATAAGAACTAGGATTCTCTATAGTGAATACCGAGGGGAAAAATGGTTTAGCACATTAGCCTTCTTGGCATCCTCTATAACCACCTCAGCCCCATTATTAATAGTCCCACATTCTCAGTCCTCATCTTTTTCTATTGAGATATTTAAAAAACATTTTTTCATTTTCTATTTTAGTTAGTTTAATTGCTTTCTTGCACTCCTTATTACAACTTTTATACTCCCTGTAAGCCTGTTCTGTTCCGTCCGATTTCAAAATTTTAAAAGCCTTTTTTTTTTTTCCATTTTTTACTTAACTGGGCATTAAGCCAGGCAGAGAGGACCTCATTTTTTTTACAATTGTTCCCTAACGGACAGACTAGTAACATAGTAACATAGTAACATAGTAATTAAGGTTGAATAAAGACATTCGGTCCATCAAGTCCACACCTATTCCCTTTTTTTTTTTTTTTAACCCTACCTAACAGTTGATCCAGAGGAAGGCAAAAAACCCCAGCTAAAAAAGGGGGGAAAAATCCTTCCTGACTCCAAACGGCAATCGGAAAGTATCCCTGGATCAACCAGATCTTATGCATTAATACCAGTAATTCTCAATATTTTTTAGTTTTAGAAACTTATCCAGGCCTTTTTTAAAGTTATTCAATGAACTTGCCATTACCACCTCTGCTGGAAGCAGTTCCACAGTTTCACCGTTCTCACTGTAAAGAAACCTCTCTAACTTGAAGATGAAACTTCTTTTCTTCCAACCTTAAAGGTGTCACGAGTCCTCTGATATGACCTATTAGTGAACAATGCACCAGAGAGTTCACTGTATGGGCCATTAATATATTGTATAAGGCAACCGCCGCTTCTCCAATGTAAACAGCCCTAACTTGTCAATCTGCCTGCATATTCAAGCCCCTCATCCGTCTTAATTTAAGTTTGCCCTTCTCTGAACTCCTCAATTTCCAAGATGTCCCTTTTGTATATGGGATTCCAAAACTGCACCGCATATTCCAAATGTGGCCTTACCAGTGCCTTTGTAAGAGGAGAATAATATTTTTTCTCTCTTGATTCCATTCCCCTCTTTATACAAGACAAATCTTGCTAGCTCTAGTTTGCTACCTGGCATTGTTTGCTACAGCTAAGTCTGTTATCTACCAGAACCCCCAATCTTTTTCCATTTCGATGCACTTAACACAGAGTTATTTATGGTGTAGTGGGCACAGGGATTATTAAATCCCAAATGCATCAACTTACATTTGTCAACATTGAATCTCATCTGCCATTCTGCTGCCCATTTTGATAATCTATAGGTCTGCTTGCAGCACTGCACATCATTGGAAGTTCCAAAGCTCTGCATAATTAGTGTCATCAGCAAACACAGAGACCTTGCTCTCAATGCCCCTTCTAAGTCATTTATAAACAGATTAAACAGAAGCGGCCCCAGTACAGAACCCTGAGGAACTCCGCTTAGAACTTTAGCCCACATAGATGTAGTTCCATTAACCACACACTCTCTGTTGCGGTCAATAACCAGTTCTCTATCCATGAACAAATGTTTTCTTCAAGGCCAACAGTCCTCAGTTTATACTTAGTCGCCTATGTGGCACCGTATCAAGGCTTTTGCAAAATCCAAATATACCACATCCACAGCTGTGCCTGAATCTAACTTCTTACTCACTTCTCATAAAAACCAATTAAATTTGTCTGGCATGATCTATTTCTCATAAATCCATGCTGACTACTACTAATAAGATGATCTCTGGAGACAAAGTCAAGGATTTGATCCCTTAACAAGTTTCCATCACCTTCCACCACTGATGTTAGGCTACAGGTCTATAGTTTACCAGGCTGTGAACGACTACCTTTTTTGAATATTGGTATTACATTGGCTTTTTTCCAATCCAGCGGCACATCCCCGACAAAAGCGAATCTGAAAAGATGAGACACAGTGGTCTTGCTAGAACTGAACTAAGCTCTTTAAAATCCTAGGATGCAACCATCTGGTCCTGGCGCTTTTTGATATAACTTTGTCTAATTGATTCCGTACCATATCCTCTGTTATCCAATGTGAAGACTCTTCATTTCCTCCCTGCACATTGTTACAATCCCTACTGTAGGATTCTCAACAGTAAAAACCGATGTAAAAAAACGGTTTAGCAGATTAGCCTTTTCGGCATCCTCTACAACCACCTCAGCTCCTATTTAATGGTCCACACATTCTCAGTCCTCATTTTTTTACCATTTATATACTTAAAAAACATCTTGGGGTTGGACTTGCTTTGTTCGGCAATCCGTGTTTCATTTTCTATTTTAGCTAGTTTTAATTGCTTTCTTGCACTCTTATTACAACTTTTGAAGTCCTGTAAGCCTGTTCTGTGCCTTCTGCTTTCAAAATTTTAAAAGCCCTTTCTTTTTTTTTCCATTTCCCTTTTTACCTGAGCATTAAGCCATGCAGGAGTGGACCTAATTTTTTTACACTTGTTTCCTAAGGTACCGATTTGGAAATGTTATAGTTTAATATCCCTTTAAAAGTGGTCCACATCTGCTCAGTATCTTTACCTAGAACAGTTTCCCCCAGTCTATGAGCAGGAGCGATTCCTTTAAAAGCATAAAATTAGCTTTCCTAAAGTTAAAAGTTTTTGTTAAGCCATGGCACTTTAGTTTTCTGCAACCTATATTAAATGACACTATATCATGGTCACTATTCCCTAAGCTTCCCATTACCTTCATCTCCAAATGAGCTCTGGGTTATTAGATATCACCAGATCCAACAACGCATTCTTTTCTAGTAGGAACTTCTACCATCTGTAAAGAAAATGCTCATATAGGAATTTAAGAACTTTATACCTTTTGAGGTGCTGGCAGTTCCATTACTCCAATCTATTTCAGGGTAGTAAAAATCCCCCATAACCAGAACATGCCCATACCAGCAGCCTTCGCCAACTGCATATGGAGATTCATTTCCACCTCTTCCCCGGCATTTGGCGGCTTATAACACACTCCAACAATTATTTACTACCTTCTTGCTTCCTGTACACAGTTTCCACCCATAATGTTCTGCCGCATCGTTTGCTCCCCATCATTCCATCTTTTAAATTTGGCTTCAATTCCTGTTTAACATACATACATACTCCTCCTCCTTTCTTATAACTCGGTCATGTCTAAATAAGGAGTACCCTTAATTTTACTGTCCAGTCGTGTGAATCATTAAGCCATGATTCTGCTATACCAATTACATCATACCTTTCCTTTAACGCTATTATTTCAAGTTCGCCGGTTTTTCAGCCAGACTCCTTGCATTTGTAAACATAATTTTAGATTATCAATTGATTTACTTCCATACATGGTCGTACATGCCTCCTTATCCTCTATGCTCCCCCCCTCCCTCTCCTCCCTCCGTTGTGTTACTAGCCCCCAGATCCCTAACTTCTCTATCTAACCCCTGTGTAGTTAAACGTTCCCTCCCCCCCCATACCTAGTTTAAAATCTCCTCCAACCCCCTAGCCATCTTCTCCCCCAAAACAGTTGCACCACCACCATTGAGGTGCAATCCGTCACTACTAAAGAGCCTGTAGCCAACAGAAAAGTCAGCCCAGTTCTCAGTAAAAACCAAACCCCATATCCTTACACCATCTCTTAGCCACGCATTTATACTCCTGAGCTCCCGTTGCCTCCCTAGCGTAGCACGTGGCTGCGGTAGTATTTCTGAAATCACTACCCTGGAGGTCCTTGCTTTTAACTTGGCCCCTAATTCTCGGAAATCATTTTTAGGGACCTACCTCCACCTCAACTTTGTCATTGGCACCAATGTGAACCAAGACCGCCGGGTCACTCCCAGCCCCACCCAATAATCTTGTCTACACGATCCACCACATGTCGAACCCTAGCACCAGGCAGACAAACACTGTTCGGCATGCAGGGTCCTGGCGACAGATTACCCTATCTACCCTTCTAATAATAGAATCTCCTACCACTACCACTGTCTATCCTTCCTAGCCCCCAGTTCTCCCTCCCCTTGTATTGGAGATGGCCGTCCCTGGGTCAGCAGGGAAAGGCCCGCTCCATACATGCTGCTTCCGAGCCATCGTCCTCCACATCTTCACCTAAAATGGCAAATCTGTTGGGATCGACAGCTGGGAAGAAGCCCCCCTATCCTTCCTCCCCTACTTCCCCTGTGACCCTTACAAATCTATTCTTCTCCACCTTATCTGCCCATCTCACCCCACCAGTTTACTGGCCCCTGCCAGTACCTGCATTTCCCCCAGGTTTGCCAAGTCCTGCAATGCTGCAAGTTTACCCCTTAACTCTGTACTCAGATTCCAAATGGGCAACCCACTCACACCTGACACATACATAGGTCCCCTGGGGCGGCTGCTCCAAGATCCCATACATGCGGCGGATGCACATTGCGCGGCCACCAACAAAACTGTCATAATAAACAGCAATACACAGCAGAGAGACACAGCGAGAAATAGTGTTGTTCTAAACGCTTTCCTGTTTTAAACGCTTTAGTTTTTTAACGCTGTCAATTCTCTTAAAAACAGAAAAATCTCTTTTAAAACAGGAATCGCTCAGAGCTAATCGCTCATGGGACAGGCCTTAAATGAGGTTCAAAACCAACCAGAGCCAACAGGCCTCAGCCAATTTAAACCAATTATTTACACCCCTCCATAATCAGAGAGAGAGAGGAAAAAAAAAAAAAAAAAAACACTTTCCTTTGTCTCCTACCAGCCCCCGCTCCACAGTAACAGTGTTTTTAAACACAAGTATTTGTGTTTAGTAATCCAGTGCTTTGAGTTTACCAAACAATTCCTACCACCATTCAAGCAGTAAGTAGTAAAAAAAAATAAAAATACACTAGTGATTAATTACTTACACAGGCACCCTCCTAGAAATAAATAGGTGTTAGGTTAGTACATTACTAGGCTTGCAACCACAGATTAATAAACGCTTTAGTTTTTAACGCTGTCAATTCTCTTAAAAACAGGAAAAATCTCTTTAAAACAGAAATCGCTCAGACCTAATCGCTCATGGGACAGGCCTTAAATAGGTCATTTAGAAATGTATAGTTTAATATCCTTTAAATGGGGGTCCACCTCTGCTCATATCTTTTCCTAGGAACAAATACCCCCAGCTATGAGCAGGAGTATTCCTTTAAAGGAGGAACTGTGGTCTCCAAACAAGTTTATTTAAATGAAAGGCCAGGTTCATACCTTTAAAAACGAGCCATCAACCACCTCTCTACGTGCTGCACAGCCCAAAAATATGAAGAAATCACTGATCAGAAAGTTAGGGGGGGAGGTTGAATCTGCGGTCAGAAATACATTTCCTCCTCTAATTGCAGTTGGTCACAGGCTCAGTGCATGACTGAAGGGTAGGAGGGGGTGGGAGACAGCACAGACCTGCTTTTTTTAATGCTCCCACTTACTGGCCCTTCCCAATCTGGGCCCTGTGTCCCCTCCCCTTGCAGCCCCCTGTGGCCCCTCCACTCATGGAATCTGTGGCTCCGCACACTTGCGGGTCCGTGGCCCCTACCCCACTTGGGGCCCCAGGGCCCACAAGTGGGAGGGTCCCAGGGGCCTGCAGGAGGCTGGGGAGGGGCCCAGGGGCATATCTTAAAACTATGTAAAATAAATAATGAAAGTAAATTGCAAAAATCTCAGGAAAGCATTTCCTGTCAATTACTAAAGTCATTTTTTGGACCAAAGTTTCCCTTTAACAACATAAAATTAGCTTTCTAAAGGTAAAAGTTTTAGTTAACAGCGGACTTTTATTTTTTGCAACCTATATTAAATGACACTTTATCATGATCATATTCCTTACCTTAGCTTCCCATTAACTTCATCTCTAAAGGAGCTCAGGGTTATTAGATATCGCATGATCAACAACAACAACACATCCTGTCTAGTAGGAACTTCTACCATCTGTGAAAGAAAATCTCATAAAGAAGATTTAAGAACTTGTTAACTGTGCTGCAGTTCCCTTACTCCAATCTAGTCTAGGGTAATTGAAATCCCCCATAACTAAACATGCCACATACTGCATATGAAGATTCATTTCACATCCTCACTGGCATTTGGAGGCTATAACATACACCAACAATTAATTTACCACCTTCTTCTTCCTGTACACAGCTCCACCCATATGTTTCTGCCATAAGTCTATTACCTCCAGCTATCTCATCTTTTAAATTTGGCTTCAATGCTTTTAACATACATTCTCTCCCTCCCTTCTTATAACACTGTCATTTCTAATAAGGAAAAATTACTGTACAGTCATGTAAATCATTAGCCATGTTTCTGCTATACCGATCACATTAACCTTTTCTTTAAAGCTATTAGTTCTCCAGTTTTTCCAGACAGGCTTCTTGCATTGTAAACATACATTTTAGATTAACATTCAATTTACTTCCAAAATTGGACAAACATGCGTCCTTATCCTCTATGCTCTCCCTCACCCATTTCCACCCTCCATATCTTATTAGCACCTATACCTATTCCCTCTATCTACACCTGTGTAGTCCAATATACACCACCACCCCCCATACCTAGTTTAAAACCTCCTCCAACCCTCTAGCCATCTTTTTATTATCGTTTGCAGGAAAATAGGACAGATTATTCCAATTCTTCTGCATTTATAGTATGTTATTTAAAGTACAAACATAGATTAAATTATGAAATAGAAGCTATGTGAAGGGCAGTTAATATTACCAAAGTAAGTAAGACAGATTTCAAAACACATACACGGTATATGCTAATTCTAAAACAACATAACCTTGCTTTTGTTTTATCTACAATTACCAGCTGCAAGTTATATAGCAGAAATTCCTAGCCATTCACATAGAATCAGGGTAAACTGTAAGCACTGGTAAACAAAGAGTTTAAGGGGTTTTCTTAGGATGAACATGAAATGCCCTTTTTATTGTTTTATTGTATTGATTGCACAGAACGTCACATTGCACATCTTCTCTACAAAGACTAATCTGCACTGAAATTTGAAAAGGTATGAAAAGGAACCTATAAACTGGAGCAACTCTGTCATCTGTATTGACTTTAAGATTGAATACCAGACATTAAATATCCAGTCACGTTAGTGAGTGCTTCTTTTTCATTGCATCCTGACATAACACGTGAAATGCAGGTAATTATACTGGTGGAAACTGGGACACATGAAATTATGAGAGGGGAAGAACAAAGTTCCCCCCTGCAATTCTATCACATCCTCCAGCGACATCCAGAGGAGTAATAAAATTAAAATGAATACATTTTATTGATATGCATTAAAAAGAAAACGACACACACTGTACATATAATATTATAAAAATCACAGTTTGACCACAAACCAGAGCAGGAACCATGAGGAAGAAGGGCACAAGCATAGTCAGATATGTTAATCCGGAAGTGACCCAAAGGAATACATGAGAGAAGCCCCCCCACCTAAGGTAGCTCACCCCTAATATTTCGGTGGGGCCCCCTAAGTGCTCAATAAAGCTCCCAATTTGTATCGTATGGTTTGGTCCAAACAATTAAAAAAATTGTAGCATAGGTGGTAGAGGTAGTCAAAATACGTGTAACACGACCTGCATTTAGCATGCTGCAAAACCTGAATTACATCTCCTAATTGAATTCATGAGGAGAATCAGGTTTAATCCCACTTGCTAGCCTAGCTTGAAAGTAAAAAAACACACTAAACACAGTGCGTCCCCTGACATGTTTCGCCCATCAGCGTGGACTTAGGCCATAGGTTAAGCCCCTTTTATTCGGGTGCCTATCTTGCCGTCTGGTGATTGGATAGATATTGTCAGGTGTGTGCCCCTCTCAATACAAGGAGTATTCTTTAAACAGATAACGACAGGGAACGGCTGTCACCTTTTCCCTGGGCCTGCACGGACGGGGAATAAATAGGGTTAATTTCCCAATCTCACTTGCGTGCAGGATCATGTAAAGCTTTAAAGTAAGGCTCCTCCCCTCCTCCTTACGTCAATTTTTCCTGCTTGGGGCATGTTAGGATCGTGGCTCACCCCGCTTATGCACCGGAGGTCTCTCCTCTCTTCCTCCCGGCAAGTCCTGCACTAATCATTCATGAGAGGTCAGGAGGGGGTTTATACGCGTGTACCCCATACGCCACGGCTTACTTCCGGTTTCTGAATGGACGCGGCTGAGCTGGGTGTGAGGTCATCGCGCCGGCGCATTTAAACAGTTTAGCACGGGCATTCTTCCTTGCAGTGTTTCAGAGTCGCTGTGGAAGCAAACACGTCTTTTTCTCTACTACTGCCTGTCTACAACAACTAGCTTGCTTGTTTGCTGTAAGTAGTAGAGTTGGACTCTAGACCTAAGAGTTTCACAGAGTTCACTCGTTGGTGATTAATGGATTGCTATTTTTATTTCAGTTCTGCCATGAGTTCCTCCAAAAGATACAGGTCTGAGTCCAGGGGGTGAGTCATTGCAAAAGAGAGTGTGTACTTCTGCAGAAAGTATACATTGAAAAATCTGATGTATTCTCATGTGTTTTTCAGCTCTTCCCGATTCAAGGGACCGTTCACCTTTGTCAAGAAAGTTCGCCATTCAGCAAAACCAACTATGTGAAAATTGTTTGGTTGATAAGCGGCTCCACCTACTTTGGACCAATAGAGATGTGGTTTAGAAGTATTATGCAGTCTAATACCAATGTGTGTCCTTTCAAAACTGCGGATTCAGCGAGCTAAAATCATTTAGAGAGGTTATAGCTGCAACAAGTGGCGAACCATCAGGGATCCGATATATTCAGCCCCATAAGAAATTAATGATGACAGTGATGTAGTGGGGATGATTCCGCTCTACCTCCCATCTTTAATCAAGACACCATGGATCACCTTATTGCCAAGATGAGAACATCTCTGAAAATTCCATCAATTGTTCCTCATATAAATGAAGAGGACCTTATGTTTGGGGGCGAAGTACAGTTAACCTTACTTTTCCTTTCCATCCACAAATTTAAAGTGTCATTCGCAAAGAATGGCAATCTCCAGACAGCAAATATGGGCTCTCTCAAAATTTCTCAGTCTTTATCCTTTTTGTCCTGAAGAGGTCAAAATTTAGAAGAATCCACCCAAAGTCGATACAGCGATAGCCAAGGGCTAAAAAGGTTGCTCTGCACGGAAGATTCTACTTTCTTGGGATCCCATAGACAGAAAGGAAGAGACGGCGCTTAAAAGAGCTTTTCTACAGCAGGTAGAGACCATCCATAGCCATTACTAATCTAGTAAGAGCTAATGTATTTGGCTACAGGAATTGGAGCAAGCCATTAAAAACTGGTACCCAGAAGGAGGACATTCTTTCCTCTCTACAGGATATCAAGTTGCAAATGACTATATGGCCGAAGCCTCTATGGATTCGTAAAATTGGTCGCAAACTCTATGGGTCACTTAAAATAGCCAGGTGCACACTGTGGTTGAAAACAGTGGCGTGCAGTACACAGTCCAAACAAGGACTGGCAGTTATTTCCTTTCGAAGGTAAGCTTCTATTTGGCTCTAAGCTGGAAGATTTGATAGAGAAGAATTCGCTAAAAAGAGCCTCCCTAGTCTCTTCAAAAATCAAAGACCAGGCCCTTAATCTCAATGGAATATGGGGTTTTGTGAAGCCAGACAGTATAGACCTGGCAGACCTTCTTCGCAGAGGCCTTTTGGTCCAGCTTCACCCAAAATACTCAAACTCCTTTCGAGGGTCAAGAGGAGCTAAGTCAAGAGGCAGGCCCTTGTGACTATGCTCAGAAGATGGTGTGAGGAGTTGTCTGAGTTACTTCAGCCACATATGGGGAGACAGTATTTCAGACAAATGGGTACTAAAGACCCTCAGACTGGGTCTTCAATTAGAATTCAGTCATCCCAAATTCAAACAGGTTTCTAAAGTTCCAGAGTTCCTTTTCATTGGAAGCCAAAGCCTCGATGCTACAAGAACTGCAAAGGCTCAAGAGGGAGAGATAATAGAGTCTGTGAATCCAAAAGAGCAAATGAAAGGAATTTACTCTTGGATTTTCCTAAGAAGGAAGAAGTCAGGGGGGAAGCCAGACTGATTCTGGATCTTCGGTATTTGAACACTTTTTGCAACTGCAACAGATAAACCACCTAGATTGATAGCCAAGATAGAATTACACAGTGCCTACCTGCACATCCCAATTTACAAGCCCCTCAGAAAATATCTAAGGTCTGCATACTGGGTCAACACTGGCAATATACAGCGCTCCCATGGAGTAACTCACCCCTCGAGATTCACAAAAGTACTTGTTCCATTAATAGCAAAACTAAGAGTCCAGGGGATTCAGGTATTCGCCCTACTTGGAAGACATTCTGATAAAAGCAAGGAGTAAGTAGCTGCTGAAAGAATATCTACAGATTACGGTGAAATGTTTAGAAGAGCATGGCTGGATCATGGCTGAACTCAGAGAAGTCGTGCCTACAACCATCTCAAAAAATTGTATAACTGGGTGTGGTTCTAGTTCTCTAGAACAGCATATTTCAATCATCAGAAGAGAGGAAACTCGACATCATCAGCCGAATTAAAAAACCTGGTGAAGTTTCCGTCTCAACAGCCCTAGAACTTCAAAAAGTCATAGGGGAAACTGGTCCTCTCAACGGAGTCCGTGAAGTGGGCCATGCTACACTCAGAAGTCTACAGATAAATCTGTTACACAATGGAAAAACTCGGAGAATCCTCACCAACTAATTTACTACCTAAGCCTAGATGGCGGGAAAAACTGATTGGTGGCTGAATCCAGCAAATTTCAAGCCAGTGTCCATGGCCCGTTCCAGCAAGATCATAATTACCAAAGACGCGAGGCCCAGTGGGCTGGGGAGCAATTTGTCAGGGGGAAAAAATCCAGAATAATGGAGGGTTGATTCAGAGAGAGAGGTCTCAGAATGGGGAACTGCTAGCAGTGTGGCTAGCGATGGAATGCTTTCAGTACTCAAATCCTAAAGAGTCAGTGGTGATACTGTCGGACAATGCGTCCATTACTTCATACAAAACAGGAGTGGAGGAACCAACACGCGAAGCAAGAGTTTGTGGGATTAGGCAAAAAACATTCTGACTGGGCAGAAGGAAACACAACTTGATGAGCATCCAAGCAGTTCATATCCCAGGACAACAAAAAAAATTAGTGGACTACCTCAGATGGAACTTTATTCCATCCAAACGAGTGGAGTCTGGATATGGAAGTGTTCAACGGGATTATGCCAGTACTGGGGTACTCCGTCCATAGACTTGATGGCGTTGAGGAAGAACACAAGCTTTGCGAAATGATTGTTTCTGGGACCCAGGACAGTCAGGCTTGGGCAGTGAATGCTTTCTCCATTTCCTGGAAGTTCCCCCTGGGTCTATGTTTGTTACCACCATTTCCATAATTATGAAAACGCTGAGAAGTTCAGGAAGAAAAAAGAAAAGTATTGGCTATAGTTATTCTTCCTGGTGGCACAAGGAGACCTGGTTTTCCATGGGGCAAGCTCTAGCATTAAAACACTCCGCTTATCCAATACCATCACAACCAGAGAGAACTTCTGTTTCAAGGCCCGCTTCAAACATTCAAAAACTCAAAACCTTTCAGAAGTTGCTGAGAGGGAAGCCATGATTAATAAAGGGCATGGCCCAGTAAAACTGGTTAGATTTTAGATACTCTTCTAGCCTCAAGAAAAAAGTTTACATCAAAAAGATATTACAAAATATGGGATAGTTTTTCACCTGGGTGTCTGGCACAAAGGACTAAACAGCTTTAGAGGCTTCCACAAGAAAATTTACTAGATTTTCTTCAATATGGATTAGGACAAAACAGCTGAGTCTTTACACTTTAAAGAACCCAGGGGTCAGCAAATCTCAGCTATTATAGACAAATAAAATATGCATTTGACCCTCTGGTGATAAGGTTTTCCAAAGGATTCCAAACATCTTTTTAACAAGAGGAAATCCAAAGTTCCTCCTGAGACCTTCCGTTAGTACTGAAACATCTTGGAAAGAGTCCTTTCGAACCTTTAAGTGAGTCAATTTCTGAAAAATCTTACTCTTAAGACTTTGTTTTTGGCTGGCCATAACCTCTGCACAAAAAGAAGTAGGGGAAATTGAGCATTAGAGGTGTCTCCCCACCATTTCTGAAATTTTTCTGAGCGACTAAAGTCATACTACAGGACCAGACTCCAGCATTTTACGACCAAAACTCATAGATGAGAGACATCTCAATGATGATATAGTTCTACCATTCCTCACACATAAGCCAAGGAAGAATGGTAAATGAGAGGGTTAAAACCCTCAGACGTGGGCAGGCGCGTAACAAAACATACAAACGAACGAACACAGCCGTTTCGTAAGCGCCACAGAGGCCCCCTGTTTATCTTCTTGAAGGGAGAGATAAGAGGAAAGAACAGCCTTCTAAAGCTTACAATAGCCTCATGGCCTCAAAGCAATTATAAGGCAAGCATATCTTAACAATATGGCAGTACCAATGTCCAAGAAAGAATAAAAAATGCACACTCCACCCAGGGCAGTTTCCACTTACATGGGCCTTTTTCTGGCAAGGGTTTTGCCTCTGGCAAGACATATGTAAAGCGGCCAACCTGGTCGTGTTCCTCAGACATTTCCTGAGGACCACTACTAGACTAGATGTTTTGTCTCAAAGTCCAGTCCAATTCGGTATAAAAATTATCGAAAGCGGCAAAAAATAAAACTAATATATGTTAAATTTGAATCCCACCCCTCTCTTCTGATATTTTCTGGCTTGTTAAATCCCTAGAGATTCAACTGCACATGCAAGGACCAGGGAAAATTGCTTCATAACTCACCAGTAATTTTCTTTTCCTGGGTCCAGGAAACAGAGGGTTAATGCACGCTCCCCTCTAACTGTGTAACGCATTTAAAAGTTGATATGTAGGAGGAGGGGGGAGGGGGGAGTCTTTTTAAAGGCTTTCCATGATCCTGCACGCAAGTCGAGATAGGGAAATTAACCCTTGTCTCTCCCCTGCCTGCATGTGGACCAGGAAAAGAAAATTTACGGTGAGTATGAAGAAATTTTTTCTATTATAGAACTGGCCATTACCACATTAGGTAAACGGTGCTTCAATGATCTAAGAAAGAAGAGAGAGCAATATTATTGATTCACTTCTTCGGGAAGAAGAGATAGATATACAGTTTATGCTTGGGAAACTGGGTGATATTTTCTTTGGATTCCTGAGGGAGAAAAATGTTCACATCTCTGTTCCAAACATATAATAATACCACCTTCAGTTTCAACAGTGTCAGTGATCATGGGGGATCTACTCCATATGTGAGGATCCCCATATGAGGGTCCATTTGTAATGAATCAGTCAAATGAATTTGTGGCTAGGCAATCCCCTCCCTTAGGATAATGTCAGGGCAAGGAAACCATGATACGGGGGTCTGATTGTTGGTGCAATATCATCTCACTGTCCTGGTCTGTATTCACATAAGGTAGTATAAGTTCGGTCAGTATGGGCTTTTACCGCGATATTAACAAAAAGCTTATGCGGGGCCACAACAGTAGGTAACTTTAATAACATATAGCATAGAATACTGTCTATTAGTATGATAGGTTGTAATGCTTAGTGATGAAATGGGGGGGGAGGGTTTGTGGGGGGGGGGGGGGGAGGAGAAGTGGATTACAATGGGGGGAGTATACAAATAGGACCCCTATTAAGAGGCAATGTCTAAGTGACATGTGTGAATTAAACATCCATGTCAAAAACTGAATCATTGCCTTAATATATCTGTGGTCTTTACAAAACTCAATTCTTTAGACGTCATCACTCCCATTTTTTTCTTTTCTACATTTTAATTGTAAATGTTGCTTATATAAGGGTTATTTCGGAAAGGAAAACGTGAGAAAGTGGAGGAGCTAACTAGACAAGACCAATAAATCTGTTACTTGTATGCAATATATTTCCCAGTGACATAATTTATACCAATATTTTGCTCCTCTTCTTGTGGTGTTTGAAAACCAGAAAAGCCAAAACTATTAAAAGTAAGTTTTAGGATACCAAAGCCACAAACCACCCAAAAGTAAAATTGTTGGGTTGGCTTTTATTATTCCATTCCATCTTCCCCATTGACAAAAACCTCTTTCGTTTATTGTATAAATATTTGGTACATAGGGGACATACATTAAAAGATAGATCCTGAAATCAGGGTATTTTTACGCATAGTTACATCATTAAATCCCAAAGGAGAAAGCCCATCATGGTTTTGGGAACAGGGCTCTTTTATTATTATTTATCTAAAACAAATAGGCATAGTTTATATGGTGTGGTATCGAAAAATAGATTAGGGTAATTTGCAGTACCTCACATAATTGTTCCAAGCTAATTAAACCATTTTTCATTAATGCATAAACAACCCTTTTATGGTTGGGCAGTAGGATATTAAAAAAGGAAAACTAGTCAAATAGATCCAGCCTGGAACAAGGTATGACTCTGTCGCACACAAATGGAAGGAAATTTTGTCAGACGGTTCTTTGGACAAAAAAAAAAGAAAGTAAAAACTGCAGCTACCCATCGAGAAGGAGAAATTAAAAACAATCCTCTTACCATCTTACAACAAGGGCTTGGTGTTTCAAACAAGAAAGGCAGAAGTGTACGTGCTAATGATGATTAAAGATTTTTTTTTTAATAAAAAAGGGAAATCACCCTCTTTTAACTATTCCCATTCCTCAGGTCTTTAGATTCTAACAAAGGTTAATATCTAAGGGTAAAGAATTTTGTCAAAGTCTAGAAATAACACAATTACATAGAAATGAGACCCATAATATTTTCAGAATTAGCAAGGGAGAGATTAAAGGATCAGTACATGGGGATTGTATTGGCATGCAGAATAGGTACAGTTGTTATTAGTCGTATTGACACTTGTTTTTTAATTGATTCCATTTGGAGGGACTCTGGTAATTTATTTTTATTAAAATCTTTGGTAGTCCTCATTCAAAACGCAGCCTTATTAAATTCAAAAAAATCTTTTCCAAGATCCGAGAACAAATATGAAATCCAAGTAATCTTAACATATAGGGGTTGGACCTTTCGGAGAGTATGCTGTTATGTGTCAAATAAAGGACCGCTAAAACCTAAAAACGCCCCCTCCTCATAATCATAATTCTAGGATGTAGAAGCAAGTATTTCTGCTTCCTGTTAATTCTATTTCAGAAAGGAATTAGCTTTAGACATTTTACAATGCTTGAGCTCTGTGTGTCTCTCTGTCTGACTTTAAATCAATCGCTAAACATGGTAGATTTTTCAAAAATCGTACAGATCTCTGAAGGTCATGTGTAGAGGGATTATAGCAACTATCAAAAGAAATATACAATCATAGTTCAGCCGAGTCCCATTAAAAATGAAAACAACAACTTTATTCACATATAAATATAAAAGCAAGTATACCCAAACAAGTGTGAGAGAGGAGTCGTTTTGATGCTTGGCACATTTGTGGCTCCTCTCTGCCACTGTTATTAGAGTACAGGTGAAGTCGGGTTGGGGTATGGTACAGGATATGACGGTCAGAATAGGACCAAAGGAACATTCAGAACTCTAAGATCTTGGAATCGGAATTTCGGGATTGTTCATGGTTTTAAAAAATTCTTGAAGTGAAAAGTAGTCTTTTTTTGTTTTGGGGGGCAAAAACAGATTGCAGCCAGAATGCATGCAACCTTGGTCACCCACAATTGGCATGCACTGCACTGTGAGCCTCATGCAATAAAGAATTACAAGCATGTATATTAGCACAAAAGGAAAAAGCACCAATGTGGCCTAGCCATTAAAAGAGTGACAATAGTGTCTACGATCATTCGTAGTACAATCCGCGAGATGTATCAATATCGCGCCTGGTAGGACACCGGTTGGGTGATGTGATGGAAGAAGCCACCTTTAATGATGAAGGGAAAGAAACATGCATTCCCAAGGAAATGAACTACACTGTTAAGCATGAAACCACTCGGGACCGGACCAAAAATTTCCCATGGCCATGGTGGGCATCCTGTACTAAAGTATAGGGAGTCAGTCTGAAGGGAAGGTTCGAGTTACAACACATTCAGTTTTCATCTGAAAACGTTAGTTCCCTGGCCTGCCGTTGTTAAAAGATCGTGATGAAGCACTCAGGAAGTCTGTCAGGAAACAGTTATTGTGTGCTGCCACTCCAGATAGAAATGTTATGGGAGGTAGAAGTACCATGCTGCTCCCTTTCCCAGGTACTTTTCATTTTAACTTGTTTTGAAAAATTTATGCTACTTTAGTTTCCTTACAGTCACTGTGTATCCAGCTTAAGATTCTGCTGAAAAAAAGCCTAATGGAGGCTAGCCCACTTCATTCATGGCAAGGCATGCAAGAGTGTTGCAATGCGCTGCTTGCATAAGATGTTAGGTGCGCTGTGATCATGTACACATCTGTATCTAATTAGAACACAGTTATACGCCAAACACAAGTCATGCAGTCCATCTCTCCAATAATGAAAAAGGAGCCACAGGTCGCACATATGGTGAACACACTCTAATAGTGTTGCATTGGCATACGAATTGGGGAAAAAAGAGGGATCAGAGCACAAAACGCAACCCGAAACACAATTCAAATATGATTGGTTAATGTTTGATCATAATGATTCAAGCATTGAAATCTTAACCAATAACAATAGATTTGGTTCCTTATGCAAATAAAGCTATAAAAGAACTGCAACCTCCGCCGGGATGGAGCCATCGCAGCTGACGGCAGAAGAAAGAAGACTTTGAGTTAAGAGGTCGGACAACACTGGACATTGATGGTTGCCAGTGCCAGTGGTGTCACACTGGCGGCCAGCATGACATCGCCCGTCGTTGGTGACATCAGCGAGTTGGGTCACGACAAGAAAGATGCTGAGACCTGAAAAGGTCATTTTTAAGGACCAGTGGGGTTCTGGTTTCGAGATGCGGACCCCCCCACAAAGGCACTTTGCAGTGCCGCCAAATGGCACTTATAAGTGCTGGGAGGGGCCGAAGGTCCCAGTTCGAGCTGCGGGGATCCCTTAAGCCCCAAAGGGCCCTTGTCAGGGGGCACAAGGGAAATTCTAAGTGCCTCAAACCACTTTAAGTGCTGGGGGGGGAGGGGGGGGTCCCGGTTCAAGCTGCAGGACTCCTTAAGCCCAAAAGGCCTTGTCAGGGCCACAAGGGCACTTCTAAGTGCCGGGGGAGGGTGGGTCCGTTTTCTAGCTGTCCGTTACCCCCGAACGTCTGGCGGGGATTGGTCAGAGGTTTTACCAAACATTCGATCCAATGTTTGAGGGATTACCAAAAATAATCATGAGAGGCTCTGGAAAATCGAATAGTTCGAGTTAGTCCAAATCCATAAAGTTCAGCTTGAACTCGGGTTTCAAGTTCGATTTTGCGTCCATCTCTAATTTGAATTTATTAATATTAGTAACATTTATAGAAGAGAATTACTAATAATCTATATTTATTCCTATATTTAGCAAGGTATCCTCTTTTTTTTACATAAAAGACAAAATATCTGCATTTAGATTATTGTTCAGCCTTCCTCCTATTCATCAGAGGAACCAGACTTAGAGATGGTTAAAGAGTAGTAAATAAGATTCATTTCCATAGATCATTGGGGGGCAATATCTACATATATATTTATAATAGTAAAAATCTGATATTATTATGTAGCAACAATAATTTATATCCCAATGTCTCATCTTGATGACGAAAACCAAATTTTGCCTCAGATGCAGTGAGTATAATGAGGATTAGTCAGGTGAAAATAAGAAGGTTACATTATTAAAGGATTATTCTTTTCAAAAATGAGGAGGGGAACAGAAACTGCTATTTAGGAAGGGCTTTCAGAAGCTAGAAACTGTAATGAACAGCTTACAACAAATAGAAATAAATAAATTAAAATTAAATTAATTAAAGTAAAAACCAATAAATAGAAAGTAAGGGCACCATACCTACTTTTAAAACAAAAACAGGCAAACTTTAAGTCTCCCACAGTTATTTTAAAACACATAATTTATTTTAAATGGGTTGATTTAAGGAGCCCTTAGCCTCAGGTAATAAATATAAAACAATCACTTGTAATCATATAGAAAGTAAATTGCTAGAAGAGGGGAATATTAATTTTTTTTTTTTTTTTATTAAAGAAGATAACTGGCAAGATATAGAAGGGACCAAGAAAAGCATAGATGACAACTTAAGCTAGGTACACTGTTATGGCTCCCCCTAAATTGCCGAATTTGCTTGCTTTTCTATTAGCATAAAAAATTGGTTTCACTGGCATCAAAACATCGGCAATGTCATCAATCAACTGTCGGCGGGCAGGCTATATGGTCCAGGAACTGTATGCTCTTCGTGTGTTTGATATTCAGTTTCACGTTTCATTGATTTGTTGTTGGGTTGATTGTGATGTTGATATTATTGCGTAGCATGCGTTTGCTCTTCAGATGTTCAGACGTCTCCTATGTTTGCTGAACCAGAAATTTTGGGAAGGGGAGCCTGGCAAGCTGTGGGTTTGGGTTCAGGTAGCTGGTATAGGTAGGGATGCAGATGTTTAATTTCTGGTGAAATATCATTCAGCGATTATTATGGTTAAATAGCGTAACAATCCTGGTTGGCTTTTCAAAAGTAGTGTCCAAATCTGGTTAATACACACCTATCTTTCTTATTAAAAATAGCCGAATAGCTTTCAGCCAAAAAGATTTATGTTTTAAAACTCACCCAGGCGAATTTTCTCTATTTTAGAATACTTTTTTTCTCTATTTTATTAATACTGAGGCTAATTAGTCAAACCAGTTACATTAATATGGGAGCATACCTAGTGCCGTGTAAGAAATAGTCATGTTAATGGAACATTCCAGTAAAAAATCCCATTTCTGGGCATCCCACAGATATATTTATGAAGAAATCCAGATTTTGGCACTTATAACGCTTGATTTTTGTTTAATGTTTATGAAAATGCATTAACGATTTTGTTTAGGCAAAAAATTTTGTAAAAACTACAAAAAATGCAAACAAACAGCAGAAAAGATATCAAAAGTCAAAATTTCAGCTATTATCAAATAGTGTTAAATAAAAAATGTGAAAAAAGCTCTGAAATTTAACCTTCTCTTGATTTATAAATATGCTCTAAATTCAACAAATACTGTACATTATTGTTTTGTTTTTTTGCTAAAAGACCTTCCTTTAATGCTGTGAAGGTCTATTCTCCAGGTCATGGATATATGTTGTATTCAATTAGATCAACTGGAACTGAAGTTTAGTTCTTGAAACGTTCGCTAGTCATCCGACGGGCTTCTCAGTCAGAATGGACTGGTACAAGGATCGTGGCAATATGTACCCTGGAAAATCCCCAATTAGCATTATCAACAGCCCAGTGGTTAAGGGATTGTTTGTGTGATTGGATAAGTGGCTAAGAGGTGTTATAGGAACGCAGAGTAAGGTGTCAAAACAGCATTGAAAATGGAAGCAGTTCGGTGTCGAACCCCCCCACCTCTATTTAGGCTGGTTTTTTTATTTTTCACATAAATGGCCCGAAGAAATGCAGAAGAAACTTTTTGTGTCTATGATGTACATCTTCTTCACATGTATACCCACCAAGGAGGTTGTTGACATGGTTGAGAAAACAGCTAGCCAAGACTTGCACTCTTAACAGCATAACTGACTCAATCAGAACAGGTGTGTTCCGTACTGGACTGGTGCCTGGAATACAACATATTTAAAAATACAGGGATTAAGTTTCTATAAGAAAAAAACACGGATGTGCTATGGGATCCCAGTTTCACCCATTGTATGGCAACCTTGACATGGAGGAGTAGAAAAACAGGTCGCTTTAATACCTTTAAGGGCATAGCACCCAGCCACTGGTTCAGATATGTGAGACACCTGGCATGTTAAAACTCCACCAGAAGGAAGACAATGCTTGCACCAAGAACACATCAATGCAGGGTTATAGACCAAAACAATAAATTACAAGGGAAGATGGTACAGAAAACAAACTGGCTTTCTTGGGACTGCTTGGTAGAAGTAGTAGGATAGAAGTTAAGGAAAATGGTAAAACTGGAAGTAGAGGGTTACAGAAAAACCAACACACACAGATCAGGATTGATGTTTGACTCCACACCCTTTAGATCACAGCTGTGTGTCCTCAGAACCCTGCAACACAGAGTTTGAGAACATCCCCACTAGCACAGAGGCGAAGGCTAAAGAAATGAAAACATCTCAGGGAAGCCCTTTAAAACTGTGGATATCCAGACTGGGATTTGTAAAAAGAAGTCGAGGAAGAAAAGGAACACGCATACCAAAACACAACAGTGAAGGGGAAAGCCAAGAGAGGAGAAAGAACATGGTCATTCATATGTAGCAGAAATTAAGAAGAATTTTCAAAAAAAACACCATATCCATGTCTGCTGTAAAACCCGTCAAAATGGATGTTGTTAATAAATACATGCCAATAAATAAGATTTTTTTTAAATACTTTAAAACGGGTGAACATTATTCCTGTACATCTGTTTATGGCAATATTATGTTTCATTTAAGAGATATTATATATTTTTTTATATTTAAATAAAGGTTTGTGAAAGTAGGTGTTCATATGGAATTTCAATGTGATTATATAAATATATTGCTATTTTATAAAAATATAAATTATATTATGGTACCAATAAAGGCTAAAGCCTCCTTTTGCTCTTAAATATTAACATAGTAATTGAGTTTGAATAAGACATATGTCCATCAAGTCCAACCTTTTCACCCTAATTTTTAACCCTACCTGACAGTTGATCCAGAGGAAGGCAAAAAAAAAAATTGGGGGGATTTCTGACTCCAAAGGCAATCGAGAAGTATCCTGGATCAACCAGAACTGCATTATGTGTATTAATACCAGTACCAGTATTCCAATATTTTTTTCATTTTGAAACTTATCGGCCCACTTTTAAAGCTATTCAATAAACCTGCCATTACCACACTGCTAAAATACAGTTCCACAGTTTCACACGTTCTCACTGTAAAGGACCCTTTCCTAACTGATTTGATTTATGGCCCATTAATATATTTGTTATTATATAAGGGATCATAGCCCCTCCATTCCCTTTACTTTTTAGTTGCCCTTTTCTGAACTGCTTCCATTTCCAGATGTCCCTTTTGTATATGGGATCCAAAACTGCACCGCATATTCCAAATGAGGCCTTGTCCAGTGCCTTGTAAAGAGGGAGAATAATATTTTTTTCTCTTGAATCTATCCCCTCATTATACAAGACAATATCTTGCTAGCTCTAGCTGTTGCTGTCTGGCATTGTTTGCTACAGCTAAGTTTGTTTTCTAGATTCACTTAAACACAGAGTTATTTATTGGGTATGTGGCACAAGATTGTTAAACCCCAATGTCATCACCTTACATTAATCAACATTGAATCCACATGCCATTCTGCTCCCATTTTGATAATCTATCTAGGTCTGCTTGCAGCAATTGCACATCATTTGAAGTTTTCAAGGTCTACATAGTTTAGTGTCATCATCAAAGACGGAGACTTAGCTCTTAATGCCCCCTTCTAAGTCATTTAAAAATAGAGATGGCCGAGCTTCATAAAGTTTTCGAACTTCTAAAAAAATTCTAAAGTTCGAAAACGGAACCATTAAAGTCAATGGTAGGTAAATAGTTTGGATTTAAATGAACTTTCTGAAAATATTGCAGGCCTCTGAAACCTGGGAGATGGTCTGGGAAACACGTCCGTGCGCGGGGTAGCAGCAAAAAAAATATTTTTAAATATTGGTATTACATTGGCTTTTTTCCAATCCAGCGGCACACCACCAGACAAAAGAGAATTTAAAACTATAAGAAACAGTGGTCTAGATAAAACTGGACTAACTCTCTTAAGATCCGAGGATGTATTCCATCCGGTCCTGGGGCTTTATTGATATTAATTTGTCCAATTGTTTTCATACCATATCCTCTGTCAGCCAGAGTGAATATTCCTTATTTATACCCTTCATATTATTTCAGCCCTACTATAAGAACTAGGATTCTCTATAGTGAATACCGAGGGAAAAATGGTTTAGCACATTAGCCTCTTGGCATCCTCTATAACCACCTCAGCCCCATTATTTAATAGTCCCACATTCTCAGTCCTCATCTTTTTCTATTGATATATTTAAAAAACATTTTTTCATTTTCTATTTTAGTTGGTTTATATTGCTTTCTTGCACTCTTTACAACTTTTATACTCCCTGTAAGCCTGTTCGTTCCGCCGATTTCAAAATTTTAAAAGCCTTTTTCTTTTTTTCCATTTTTTACTTAACTGGGCATTAAGCCAGGCAGGAGAGGACCTCATTTTTTTTACAATTGTTCCCTAATGGCATACATTTAGAAATGTAATAGTTTAATATCCTTTTAAATGGGGTCCACCTCTGCTCAATATCTTTTCCTAGGAACAAATACCCCCAGTCTATGAGCAGGAGTGATTCCTTTAAAGGGGAACTGTGGTCTCCAAACAAGTTTATTTTAAATGAAAGGCCAGGTTCATACCTTTAAAACGATTCCTCAACCACCTCTCTACGTGCTACACAGCCCAAAATATGAAGAAATCACTGATCAGAAAGTTAGGGGGTGGGAGGTTTTGAATCTGCGGTCAGAAATACTATTTCCTCCTCTAATCTGCAGTTGGTCACATGCTCAGTGCATGACTGAAGGGTAGGAGGGGGTGGGGAGAACAGCACAGACCTGCTTTTTTTAATGCCTCCCACTTACTGGCCCTTCCCAATCGTGGGCCCTGTGTCCCCTCCCCTTGCAGCCCCCTGTGGCCCCTCCCACTCATGGAATCTGTGGCTCCGCACACTTGCGGGTCCCGTGGCCCCTACCCCACTTGGGGGCCCCAGGGCCCACAAGTGGGAAGGGTCCCAGGGCCTGCAAGTGGGAGGGGCCCAGGGGCATATCTTCAAAACTATGTAAAATAAATAATGAAAGTAAATTGCAAAAATCCTCAGGAAAGCATTTCCTGTCAATTTACCTAAAGTCATTTTTGGACCACATTTTCCCTTTAACAACATAAAATTAGCTTTCCTAAAGGTAAAAGTTTTAGTTAACACAGCGGACTTTTATTTTTTGCAACCTATATTAAATGACACTATATCATGATCACTATTCCCTTAGCTTCCCATTACCTTCATCTCTAAAATGAGCTCAGGGTTATTAGATATCGCATGATCAACAACAACAACACATCCTGTCTAGTAGGAACTTCTACCATCTGTGAAAGAAAATTCTCATAAAGAAGATTTAAGAACTTGATACTGTGCTGGCAGTTCCCTTACTCCAATCTATGTCAGGGTAATTGAAATCCCCCATAACTAAAACATGCCACATACTGCATATGAAGATTCATTTCCACATCCTCACTGGCATTTGGAGGCTTATAACATACACCAACAATTAATTTACCCACCTTCTTACTTCCTGTACACAGCTCCACCCATATTGTTTCTGCCATATCGTTTATACCTCCAGCTATCTCATCTTTTAAATTTGGCTTCAATTCTTGTTTAACATACATTCTCCCCCTCCTTTCTTATAAACCCTGTCATTTCTAAATAAGGAAAAATTTACTGTACAGTCATGTAAATCATTTAGCCATGTTTCTGCTATACGGATCACATTATACCTTTTCTTTAAAGCTATTAGTTCTCCAGTTTTTCCAGACAGGCTTCTTGCATTTGTAAACATACATTTTAGATTAACATTCAATTTACTTCCAAAATTGGACAAACATGCGTCCTTATCCTCTATGCTCTCCCCTCACCCATTTCCACCCTCCATTATCTTATTAGCACCCTTATCCCTATTCCCTCTATCTACCCCTGTGTAGTCCAATATACACCACCACCCCCCATACCTAGTTTAAAACCTCCTCCAACCCTCTAGCCATCTTTTTTATTATCGTTTTGCAGGAAAATAGACAGATTATTCCAATTCTTCTGCATTTATAGTATTGTTATTTAAAGTACAAACATAGATTCAATTATGAAATAGAAGCTATGTGAAGGGCAGTTAATATTACCAAAGTAAGTAAGACAGATTTCAAAACACATACACGGGTATATTGCTAATTCTAAAACCACATAACCTTGCTTTTGTTTTATCTACAATTACCAGCTGCAAGTTATATAGAAAGAAATTCCTAGCCATTCATATAGAATCATGGGTAAACTGTAAAGCACTGGTAAACAAAGAGTTTAAGGGGCTTTTCTTAGGATGAACATGAAATGCCCTTTTTATTGTTTTATTGTATTGACTTGCACAGAACGTCACATTGCACATCTTCTCTACAAAGACTAATCTGCACTGAAATTTGAAAAGGTAATGAAAAGGAACCTTAAAACTGGAGCAACTCTGTCATCTGTATTGACTTTAAGATTGAATACCAGACATTAAATATCCAGTCACGTTAGTGAGTGCTTCTTTTTCATTGCATCCTGCACTAACACGTGAAATGCAGGTAATTATACTGGTGGAAACTGGGACACATGAAATTATGAGAGGGGAAGAACAAAGTTCCCCCCTTGCAATTCTATCACATCCTCCAGCGACATCCAGAGGAGTAATAAAATTAAAAATGACTAAATTTTATTTGATATGCATTAAAAAGAAAAACGACACACACTGTACATATAATATTATAAAATCACAGTTTGACCACAAACCAGAGCAGGATACAATGAGGAAGAAGGGCACAAGCATAGTCAGATATGTTAATCCGGAAGTGACCCAAAGGAATACATGAGAGAAGCCCCCCCACCTAAGGTAGCCAGCCCCTAATATTTCGTGGGTGCCCCCTAAGTGCTCAATAAAGCTCCCAATTTGTATCGCTATGGTTTGGTCCAAACTAAATTAAAAAAATTTGTAGCATAGGCTGGTAGAGGTAGTCAAATAACGTGTAACACGACCTGCATTTTAGCATGCTGCAAAACCTGAATTACATTCTCCTAATTGAATTCATGAGGAGAATCAGGTTTTTAATCACACTTGCTAGCCTAGCTTGAAAGTAAAAAAACACACTAAACACAGTGCGTCCCCTGACATGTTTCGCCCATCAGCGTGGACTTAGGCATAGGTGTAAGCCCCTTTTATTCGGGTCGCCTATCTTGCCCGTCTGCTGATTGGATAGTATATTGTCCAATCAGGTTGTAGTAACACACCTCCGACCCGCCCTCTCAATACAAGGAGTATTCTTAAACAGATACCGACAGGGAACGGCTGTCACCTTTTCCCTGGTCCTGCACGGCAGGGGAATACATAGGGTTAATTTCCCAATCTCACTTGCGTGCAGGATCATGTAAAGCTTTAAAGGCTCCTCCCCCCTCCTCCTTACGTCAATTTTTCCTGCTTGTGTGCATGTAGGATCGTGGCTCACCCCGCTTATGCACCGGAGGTCTCTCCTCTCTTCCTCCCGGCAAGTCCTGCACTAATCATTCATGAGAGGTCAGGAGGGGGTTTATACGCGTGTACCCCATACGCCACGGCTTACTTCCTGGTTTCTGAATGGACGCGGCTGGGTGACGTCATCGCGCCGGCGCATTTAAACAGTTTAGCGCGCGGCATTCTTCCTTGCAGTGTTTCAGAGTCGCTGTGGAAGCTAAACACGCTGATTTTCTCTACTTACTGCCTGTCTACAACAACTAGCTTGCCTGTTTGCTGTAAGTAGAGTTTGGACTCTAGACCTAAGAGGTTCACAGAGTTCACTCTTGTGCTGATTAATGGATTGCTATTTCTATTTCAGTTCTGCCATGAGTTCCTCCAAAAGATACAGGTCTGAGTCCAGGGGGTGAGTCATTGCAAAAGAGAGTGGTACTTCTGCAGAAAGTATACATTGAAAATTCTGATGTATTCTTCATGTGTTTTTCAGCTCTTCACCGAATTCAAGGGACCGTTCACCTTTGTCAAGAAAGTTCGCCATTCAGCAAAACCAACTATGTGAAAATTGTTTGGTTGATAAGCGGCCTCCACCTACTTTGGACCAAATAGCAGATGTGGTTAGAAGTATTATGCAGTCTAATACAAATGTAGTGTCTTTCAAAACTGCGGATTCAGCGACTGCTAAAATCATAGAGCAGGTTATAGCTGCAACAAGTGGCGAACCATCAGGGATCCCGATATATCAGCCCCATAAGAATGTTAATGATGACAGTGATGTAGTGGGTGATGATTCCGCTCTACCTCCCATCTTTAATCAAGACACCATGGATCACCTTATTGCCAAGATGAGAACATCTCTGAAAATTCCATCAATTGTTCCTCATATAAATGAAGAGGACCTTATGTTTGGGGGCGAAGTACAGTCTAACCTTACTTTTCCTTTCCATCCACAAATTCAAAGTGTCATTTGCAAAGAATGGCAATCTCCAGACAGGAAATATGGGCTCTCTCAAAATTTTCTCAGTCTTTATCCTTTTTGTCCTGAAGAGGTCAAAATTCTAGAAGATCCACCCAAAGTCGATACAGCGATAGCCAAGATGGCTAAAAAGGTTGCTCTGGCCACGGAAGATTCTACTTCTCTTCGGGATCCCATAGACAGAAAGGAAGAGACGGCGCTTAAAAGAGCGTTTTCTACAGCAGGTATGAGACCATCCATAGCCATTACTAATCTAGCAAGAGCTAATCGTATTTGGCTACAGGAATTGGAGCAAGCCATTAAAACTGGTACCCAGAAGGAGGACATTCTTTCCTCTCTACAGGATATCAAGCTTGCAAATGACTATATGGCCGAAGCCTCTATGGATTCGGTAAAATTGGTCGCAAACTCTATGGGTCACTTAATAATAGCCAGGTGCACACTGTGGTTGAAACAGTGGCGTGCAGATACACAGTCCAAACAAGGACTGGCAGTTATTCCTTTCGAAGGTAAGCTTCTATTTGGCTCTAAGCTGGAAGATTTGATAGAGAAGAATTCCGCTAAAAAGAGCCTCCCTCAGTCTTTCAAAAATCAAAGACCAGGCCCTTAATCTCAATGGAATATGGGGTTTTGTGAAGCCAGACAGTATAGACCTGGCAGACCTTCTTTGCAGAGGCCTTTTTGGTCCAGCTTCACCCAAAATACTCAACACTCCTTTCGAGGGTCAAGAGGAGCTAAGTCAAGAGGCAGGCCCTTGTGACTATGCTCAGAAGATTGGTGTAGGAGGTTGTCTGAGTTACTTCAGCCACATATGGGGAGACAGTATTTCAGACAAATGGGTACTAAAGACCCTCAGACTGGGTCTTCAATTAGAATTCTCAAGTCATCCCAAATTCAAACAGGTTTCTAAAGTCCAGAGTTCCTTTTTCATTGGAAGCCAAAGCTCTGATGCTACAAGAACTGCAAAGGCTCAAGAGGGAGAAGATAATAGAGTCTGTGAATCCAAAGAGCCAAATGAAAGGAATTTACTCTTGGATTTTCCTAAGAAGGAAGAAGTCAGGGGAAGCCAGACTGATTCTTGATCTTCGGTATTTGAACACTTTTCTGCAACAGATAAACCACCTAGATTTGATAGCCAAGATAGACTTACACAGTGCCTACCTGCACATCCCAATTTACAAGCCCCTCAGAAAATATCTAAGGTTCTGCATACTGGGTCAACACTGGCAATATACAGCGCTCCCATTCGGGCTAACTTCAGCCCCTCGAGTATTCACAAAAGTACTTGTTCCATTAATAGCAAAACTAAGAGTCCAGGGGATTCAGGTATTCGCCTACTTGGACGACATTCTGATAAAAGCAAGGAGTAAGTAGCTGCTGAAAGAATATCTACAGATTACGGTGAAATGTTTAGAAGAGCATGGCTGGATCATGGCTGAACTCAGAGAAGTCGTGCCTACAACCATCTCAAAAAATAGTATACCTGGGTGTGGTTCTAGATTCTCTAGAACAGCATATTTCAATCTCAGAAGAGAGGAAACTCGACATCATCAGCCGAATAAAAAACCTGGTGAAGTTTCCGTTCTCAACAGCCCTGAACTCTAAACAAGTCATAGGGAAACTGGTCTCATCAACGGAGTCCGTGAAGTGGGCCATGCTACACCTCAGAAGTCTACAGATAAATCTGTTACAACAATGGAAAACCTCGGAGAATCCTCACCAACTAATTTTACTACCTACAGTCCTGAGGGAAAAACTGAATTGGTGGCTGAATCCAGCAAATTTCAAGCCAGTGTCCATAGCCCTTTCCAGCAAGATCATAATTACCAAAGACGCGAGCCCAGTGGGCTGGGGAGCAATTTGTCAGGGGGAAAAATTCCAGAATACATGGAGGTTGATTCAGAGAGAGAGGTCTCAGAACATGAGGGAACTGCTAGCAGTGTGGCTAGCGATGAATGCTTTCAGTACTCAAATCCTAAAGAAGTCAGTGGTGATACTGTCGGACAATGCGTCCATACTATCATACATAAACAGGAGTGGAGGAACACGCAGCAAGAGTTTGTGGGATATGGCAAAAACCATTCTGACTTGGGCAGAACACAACTTGATGAGCATCCAAGCAGTTCATATCCCAGGGACAACAAACAAATTAGTGGACTACCTCAGATGGAACTTATTCCATCCAAACGAGTGGAGTCTGGATATGGAAGTGTTCAACGGGATATGCCAGTACTGGGGTACTCCGTCCATAGACTTGATGGCGTTGAGGAAGAACCACAAGCTGCCGAAATATTGTTCTTGGACCCAGGACAGTCAGGCTTGGGCAGTGAATGCTTTCTCCATTTCCTGGAAGTTCCCCCTGGTCTATGTTTTTCCACCATTTCCAATAATTATGAAAACGCTGAAGAAAATTCAGGAAGAAAAAGTATTGGCTATAGTTATTCTTCCCTGGTGGCCAAGGAGACCCTGGTTTCCATGGGCGCAAGCTCTAGCCATTCAACCTCCGCTCCAACTACATCACACCCAGAGACTTCTGTTTCAAGGCCCGTTCAAACATCAAAACCTCAAAACCTTCAGAAGTTGCTGAGAAGGAAGCCATGATAATAAAGGGCATGGCCAGTAAAACGGTAGATACTCTTCTAGCCTCAAGAAAAAGTTACATCAAAAAGATATTACAAAATATGGGATATTTTTTCTACCTGGTGTCTGGCAAAAGGACTAACAGCTTTAGAGGCTTCCACAGAAAATTTACTAGATTTTCTTCAAGATGGATTAGACAAAAAGCTGAGTCTTTACACATTAAAGAACCAGGTGTCAGCAATCTCAGCTATTAGACAAATAAAATATGCATTTGACCCTCTGGTGATAAGGTTCTTCAAAGGAGTCCAACATCTTTTTACCAAGAGAAAATCCAAAGTTCCTCCCTGAGACCTTCCGTTAGTACTGAAACATCTTGGAAAGAGTCCTTTCGAACCTTTAAGTGAGTCAAGTCTGAAAAATCTTACTCTTAAGACTTTGTTTCTGGTGGCCATAACCTCTGCCAAAAGAGTAGGGGAAATTCGAGCACTTAGAGTGTCTCCCCCCTTTCTGAATTTTCTGAGCGATAAAGTCATACTCAGACCAGATCCAGCATTTTCAGCCAAACTCATAGATGAGAGACATCTCAATGATGATATAGTTCTACCATTCCTCAAAGAAGCCAAGGAAGATGGTAATGAGAGGGTAAACCCTCTAGACGTGGGCAGAGCGTTACAAACATACAAAGAACGAACACAGCCGTTTCGTAAGACAGATGCCCTGTTTATCTTCTTTGAAGGGAAGAATAAAGGAGAACAGCCTTCTAAAGCTACAGTAGCCTCATGGCTCAAAGCAATTATAAGGCAAGCATATCTTGACAATATGGCAGTACAATGTCCAGAAAGAATAACTGCACACTCCACCAGGGCAGTTTCCACTTCATGGGCCTTTTTCGGCAAGGGTGCCTCTGCAAGACATATGTAAAGCGGCCACCTGGTCGTCCTCAGACACTTTCCTGAGACACTATAGACTAGATGTTTTGTCTCAAAGTCAGTCGCAATTCGGTAGTAAAATTATCGAAGCGGCAAAAAATAAAACTTAATATATCGTTAAATTTGAATCCTACCCCTCTTCTGATTATTTTCTGGCTTGTTAAAGCCCTATGTATTCACCTGCCATGCAGGACCAGGGAAATTTGCTTCATACTCACCGTAATTTTCTTTTCCTGGTCCAGGCACAGCAGGGTAATGCACGCTCCCCTCTAACTGTGTAAGCAGTAAAAGTTGATGTAAGGAGGAGGGGGGAGGGAGGAGTCTTTAAAGCTTTCCATGATCCTGCACGCAAGTGAGATAGGGAAATTAACCCTATGTATTCCCCTGCCATGCCTGGACCAGGAAAAGAAAATTACGGTGAGTATGAAGCAAATTTTCTATTATAGAACTGACCATAACTTAGACAGGTAACGGTGCTTCAATGATCTAATAAAGTAAGAGATAGCAATATTATTGATCACTTCTTCGGAGAAGAGATATACGTTTATGTTGGGAACTTGGGTGATATTTTCTCTTGATCCTGAGGGAGAAAAATGTTCCATCTCTGTTCCAACATATAATAATACACCTCAGTTTCAACAGTGTCAGTGATCATGGGGATCTACTCCATATGTGAGGATCCCCATATGAGGGTCCATGTAATGAATCAGTCAAATGAATTTGTTGGCTAGGCAATCCCCTCCCTTTAGGATAATGTCCAGGGCAAGACACCATGATACGGGGTCCGATTGTTGCATTATCATCCATCACTGTCCTGGTCCTGTATCACATAAGTAGTATAAGTGGTCATTATGGGCTTTTACCGCGATATTTAACAAAAGCTTTATGCGGGGCCCAACAGGTAGGTACTTTTAATAAATTATAGCATAGAATACTGTATATACTGTATAGTTTGTAATGCTCTAGTGATGAATCGGGGGGAGGGTTTTGTGGGGGGGGTGTAAGGGTGAAAAGAGGGGATTGTCAATGGGATGAAGGGGGGGGAAGTATACAAATAGGACCCCTATTTAAGAGGCAATGTCTAAGTGACATGTGAATTAACATCCATGTCAAACTGCATCATTGCCTTAATATATCTGTGGTCTTTACAAAACTCCTTAGACGTCATCACTCCCATTTGCTATACAATTTAATTGTAAATGTTGCTATATAAGGGTTATTTTCTAAAGGAAACGTGAGAAAGTGGAGAGCTAACTAGACAAGACAATAAATCTGTTCCTGTATGCAATATATTTCCCAGTGACATAATTTATACCAATATTTTTGCTCCTCTTCTTGTGGTGTTTGAACCAGAAAGCCAACTATTTAAAAGTAAGTTTTAGGATCACCAAGCCACAAACCCCCAAAAGTAAAATTGTTGGGTTGGCTTTTATTATTCCATTCCATCTTCCCATGCAAACAACCTCTTTCGTTTATTGGTATAAATATTTGGTACCATAGGGGACACTACATTACAAAGATAGATCCTGAAATCAGGTATTATTTACGCTAGTTACATCATTAATCCCAAAGAGAAAGCCCATCATGGTTTTGGGAACAGGCTCTTTTTACTTATTATTATATAAACAAATAGGCATATTTATATAGGTGTGGTATCGAAAATAGATTAGGGTAATTTGCAGTACCTCACATAATTTTCCAGCTAATTAATCCATTTTTCATTGCATAAACACCTTTTTATTTTGGGCAGTATTTAAAAAAGGAACATAGTCAAAAGATCCAGCCTGGAAAAGGCGTTGACTCTGTCAGCACCACAAATGAAGGAAATTTTGTCAGACTGGTTCTTTTGACAAAAAATAAACAGAAAGTAAAAACTGCAGCCTACCCCATACGGAGAAATTAAAAACAATCCTCTTACAATCTTACAAATGTGCTTGTGTTTAAACAAGAAAGTGTACAGTGCTAATGATATAAGATTTTTTTTTTAAAAAAGGGAAATCACCCTCTTTTAACTATTTCCCAATTCCTCAGCGTCTTAATTCTTAACACATGTTAATATTCTAGGGTAAAGAATTTGTCAAAGTCTAGAAATAACACACTTACATTAGAAATGAGACCCATAATATTTTCAGAATTAAGAAGGGAGAGATTAAAGGATCAGTACATGGGGATTGTATTTGGCATGCAAGAATGGTACAGTTTGTTATTAGTAGTATTGACACTTGTTTTTTAATTGATTCCATTTGAGGGACTCTGGTAATTTATTTTTTATTAAAATCCTTTGGTATTCCTCATTCAAAACGCACATTAAATTCAAAAATATCTTGTTCCAAGATCCGAGAACAAATGAAATCCAAGTTAATCTACATATAGGGGTTGGACCTTTCGGAGTAGCTGTTTATGTGTCAAATAAAGGACCGCTAAAACCTAAAAACGCCCCCTCCTCCATAATCTATATTCTATGGACTGTAGAAGCAAGTATTTCTGCTTCCTGTTTTCTATTCATCAGAAAGTAATTAGCTTTAGACATTTTACAATGCTTGCAGCTCTGTGTCTCTCTGTCTGACTTTAAATCAATGATACACATGGTAGTATTTTTCAAAAATCTACAGTATCTTCTGAATGGTCATGTAGAGGTATATAGCATACCTATCAAAAGGAATATACAATCATAGTCAGCCGAGTCCATTAAAAATGAAAACAACAACTTTATTCACATATAAATATAAAAGCAGGCATACCAAACAATGTGTGAGAGAGTCGTTATGCTTGGCACATTTTGTGGCTCTCTGCCACTTTATTAAGAGTACAGGTGAAGTTCGGGTCTGGCCAGGATCTGACGGTTCAGAATAGGACCAAAGGAACATTCAGAACTCTAAGATCTTGTGGAATTCGGAATTTTCGGATTGTCAATGGTTTTAAAAAATTCTTGAAAACGAAAGTAGTGCAAAAACAGATTGCAGCACAGTGCATGCAACCTGGTCACCCACATTGGCATGCACTGCACTGTGATGCTCATGCAATAAAGAATTACAAGCATGATATTAGCACAAAAGGAAAAAGCACCAATGTGGCCTAGCCATTAAAGTGACCATAGTTTCTACGATCATGGTAGTACAATCCGCGAGGATGTACAATTATCGGCCTGTGTATGGACACTCGGTTGGTGTGATGTGATGGAATCAGCCCTTTAATGATGAAGTGAAGAAACATGCATTCCCAAGGAAATGAACATACACTGTCAGCCTTGGAAACACTCGGACCTGACCAAAAATTTCCCATGGCCATGGTGGGCCTCCTGTACTAAAGTATAGGGAGTCAGTCTGAAGGGCAGGTTTCAGAGTTACAACACATACAGTTTTCATCTGAAACGTTAGTTCCCCTGGCCTGCCTGTTTTAAAGATAGTGCTGAAGCACTCAGGAAGTCTGTCAGGAACAGTTATCTTTGTGCTGCCACTCCATATAGAAATGTTATTGGGAGGTAGAAAGTACCATTGCTGCCTCCCTTCCCAGGTACTTTTCATTTTAACTGTTTTTGAAAAAACTTTATGCTTACTTTAGTTCTCCTTTACAGATCACTGTGTATCCAGCTTAAGATTCTGCTGAAAAAAAGCTCTAATGGGGCTAGTTCCCACTATCATTCATGGCAACGCATGCAAGAGTTTTGCAATGCGCTGCTGTGCATAAGATGTTATGTGCGCTGTGATCATGTACACATCTTTATTATTAGAACACATGTTATACGCACAAAAAGTCATGCAGTCATACTCTCCAATAATGAAAAAGGAGCACAGCGCACATATTGTGAACACTCTAATAGTGTTGCATTGGCAATACGAATTGGAAGAGGGATCAGAGCACAAAACGCAACCCGAAACACAAATTCAAATATGATTGGTTAATGTTTGATCATATGATTACAAGCATTGAAATCTTAACCAATCACAATTAGATTTGGTCCTTCTGCAAATAAAGCTATAAAGAACTGCAAACCTCCGCCGGGCTTGAAGCCATCGCAGCTGACGGCAGAAGAAAGAAGACTTTGGTTCAAGAGGTCGGCAACACTGGCGACATTGATGTTGCCAGTGCCAGTGGTGTCACTGGCGGCTGCAGTGACATCGCCCGGCGTTGGTGACATCAGCAGAGTTGGTGTCACCGACAAGAAGATGCTGAGACCTGAAAAGGTCATTTTTAAGACCAGTGGGGTTCTGGTTTCGAGCTGCAGGACCCCCCACAAAGGCACCTTTCAGTGCCGCAAAAGCACTTATAAGTGCTGGGGAGGGTGGTCCCAGTTCGAGCTGCGGGATCCCTTAAGCCCCAAAGGGCCCTTGTCAGGGGCACAAGGGCACTTCTAAGTGCCTCAAACGCACTTCTAAGTGCTGGGGAGGGGGGTCCCGGTTCAAGCTGCGGGACTCCTTAAGCCCCAAAAGGCCTTTGTCAGGGCCACAAGGGCACTTCTAAGTGCCGGGGAGGGGGTCCTGTTTTCTAGCTGTGGTACCCCCGAACGTCTGGCCGTGGGATTGTCGAGTTTTACCAAACATTCGATCCAATGTTTGAGGATTACCAAAAATAATCCTGAGAGTCTGGAAAATCGAATAGTTCGAGTTCGTCCAAATCCATAAAGTTCAGCTTGAACTCGGGTTCAAGTTCGATTTTGCGTCCATCTCTAATTTGCATTATAATATAGTAACATTTTATAGAAGAGAATTACTAAATAATATATATTTATCCTATATTTAGCAAGTTATCCTCTTTTTATAAAAGACAAATATCTGCATTTAGATTTATTGTTCAGCCTTCCTCTATTCACTCAGAGGAACCAGACTTAGAAGATGGTTTAAAGATTAGTAAATTAAAGATTTCATTTCCATAGATCATGGGGGGCAATATCTACTATATATATTTATAATAGTAAAAATCTGAATTATTATGTAGCAACAATAATTTATATTCCCCATGTTCTCATCTTGATGAAGAAAAAACTAAATTTTGGCCTCAGATGCAGCTGATTATAATGAGGATTAGTCAGGTGAAAAATAAGAAGGTACGTTATTAAAAGGGATTATTCTTTTTCAAAATGATGAGGGGAACAGAAGCTGATATTTAGGAAAGGGCTTTCAGAAGCTAGAAACTGTAATGAACAGGCTTTACCAACAAATAGAAATAAATAAATTACAATTAAATTAATTAAAGTAAAAACCAATAAATAGAAAGTAAGCGGCATACCGTACTTTAAAACAAAAAACAGGCAAACTTTAAACTCTCCCACAGTAATTAAACACCATAATTTATTTAAAATAGTTGATTTAAGGGCCCTTAGCTCAGGTAAATAAAACAATCACTTGTATATCATATAGAAAAGTAAATTTGCTAGAAGAGAATATTAATTTTTTTTTTATTAAAGAAGATAACTGGCAAGAATATAGAAGCGGACCAGAAAATCATAGATGACAACTTAAGCTAGGTACACTGTTATGGCTCCCCTAAATGCCGATTGCTGCTTTGCCATTAGCATAAAAAATTGTTCACTGGCATCAAAACATCGGCAATCGTCATCAACTGTCTGCGGCAGGCTATGGTCCAGGGAAAATGTATGCTCTTAGTGTGTTTGATATTTCAGTTCACGTTTCATTGATTTGTTGTTGGCGTGCTTGTGATGTTGATATTATTGCGTTAGCATGCGTGGCTCTTCAGATGTTCAGACAGTCTCCTATGTTGCTGAACCCAAGAAAGTTTTGGGAAGGGGTAGCTGCAAGTGTGGGTTTGGTCAGGTAGCTGGTATAGGTCGGGATGCAGATCTGTTTAATTTCTGGTGAAATATTCATTTCAGCGCATATTATGGTAAATAGGTAACACTCCTTGGTGGCTTTTCAAAGTAGTGTCAAATTGGTTAATACACACCTATCTTTCTTATTTAAAAATAGCCTAATAGCCTTTCAGCAAAAGATATGTAAAACTCACCCAGGCGAATTTTCTCTATTTTATTAATACTTTTTCTCTATTTTATTAATACTGAGGCTAATTATCCAACCAGTTACATTAATATGGGAGCATACCATAGTGCCGTGTAAGAAATAGTCATGTTAATGGAACATTCCAGTAAAAAATCCCATTTCTGGGCCATTCCCCACAGATATATTTATGAAGAAATCCAGATTTTGGCACTTTATACCGCTTTGATTTTTTTTAATGTTATGAAAAATGCCTTAACGATGTTAGGCAAAAATTTGGTAAAACTACAAAAAATGCAACAAACAGCAGAAAAGATATCAAAAAATCAAAATTTCAGCTATTTATAAATAGTGTTAAATAAAAAATGTTGAAAATAGCTCTGAAATTTCACCTTCTCTGATTTATAAATATGCTTCTAAATTCAACAAATACTGTACATTATTGTTTTTTTTTGCTAAAGACCTTCCTTTAATGCTTGTGAAGGTTCTCATTCATCCAGGTCATGGTATATCTGTTGTATTCAATTAGATCAACTGGACTTGAAGTTTAGTTCTTGAACACGTTTCGCTAGTCATCCGACTGGCTTTCTCAATTCAGAATGACTTGTACAAGGATCTGTGGCAATTATGTACCCTGGAAAATCCCAATTAGCATATCACAGCCAAGTGTTAAGGGTGTGATTGGATAGTGGCTAAGAGGTGTTATAGGAACGCCCAGAGTAAGGTGTCAAAACAGCATTGAACATGGCAGACAGTTGGTGTCGAACCCCCCCACCTCTATTTAGGCTTGGTTTTTTATTTTCACATAAATGGCCGAAGAAATGCAGAAGAAACTTTTGTGTCCTATGATGTGACATCCCTCTTCACCTGTATACCCACCAAGGAGGCTGTTGACATGGTGAGAAAACAGCTAGGCCAAGACTGCACTCTTACCAGCAGAACTGATCTCAACCCAGAACAGGTGTGTTCCTTACTGGACTTGTGCCTGAATACCACCTATTTCAAATACAGGGATAAGTTCTATAAGCAAAAACACGGATGTGCTATGGGATCTCCAGTTTCACCCATTGTGGCCAACCTTTACATGGAGGAGGTAGAAAAACAGGCGCTTAATACCTTTAAGGGCATAGCACCCAGCCACTGGTTCAGATATGTGGATGACACCTGGGTTAAAATCCACCAGAAGGAAGTACAAGCTTTCACAGAACACATCAATGCGGTAGACCAAAACATTAAATTTACAAGGGAAGAGGTACAGAACAACAAACTGGCTTTCTTGGACTGCTTGGTAGAAGTTAAGGAAAATGGTAAACTGGAAGTAGAGGTTTACAGAAAACCAACACACACAGATCAGTATTTGATGTTTGACTCCCACCACCCTTTAGATCACCAAGCTGTGTGTCTCAGAACCCTGCAACACAGAGCTGAGAACATCCCCACTAGCACAGAGGCGAAGGCTAAGAAATGAAAACATCTCAGAGGAGCCCTTAAATTGTGATATCCAGACTGGGCATTTGTAAAAAGAAGTAAGAAGGAAAAAGAACACGAATACCAACAGTGAAGGGGAAAAGCAAGAGAGGAGAAAACATGGTCATCCATATGTAGCAGAAAATTAAAGAATTTTCAAAAAACACCATATCCCTGTCTGCTTTAAACCGAACAACACACTTAGGCAGCAATTGTGTACATCCGAAGACCCAATACCGAAACACAAGAATGCGGACATCATATACGCAGTGCATGCAGTGAAAATGCTCTTTGTATGTTGGGGGAGACCAAAACAGCAACGCATCAACGTATGCCCAGCACAGAAGAGCCAATGTCCTCGGGTCAGGACTCGCCATGTTCCTGCATCTTAAGGATAAAGGACATACCTTTGAGATTGTAATGTTAACATATTGGCAAAGGAACGTGACTGGTTCAAGAGAGGTGTGAAGGAGGGCCATTTATGTGAAAATAAAGAACAAGCCTAAATAGAGGTGGGGGGTTCGACACCCACTGTCTGCCATTCAAATGCTGTTTTGACACTACTCGGGCGTTCCTATACACCTCTTCATCACTATCCATCACGCCCCTTAACACTTGGCTGTGATATGCAATTGGGATTTTCCAGGGTACATAATTGCCACAGATTCTTGTACAAGTCATTCTGAATTGAGAAAGCCATCGGATGACTAGCGAAACGTCTTCAAGAACTAAACTTCAAGTCCAGTTGATCTAATTGAATACAACAGATATACCTTCCTTTAATGTTGGCAAATTTTTGCTTGCAACCCTGGTCTGGTAATGGTCGACACTAGAGGGCAATACCAGACTGAATGCAATGAATAAGGCGATGTTGTCAGTGCACATCGCCACATGTCGCTGTAGCGATACCTTTAAAGGTGAAAAGGAATTTTATAAATATCCCTTTGGCATTCTGTTGTCCTGCAATAACGAAATAGTGAAAATAGCATTTATTTATAAATATGCCCCTAAATTTGAGTCTGATGCAAAATACATTTGTTTTTCATTTTCATCACATTGCTGATTTTGTATTTCTTGGAGGTGAAATGTATACAATTTATACAGGCAACATATTTTAAATACATTTTGTAAACTAAATGTAAGATCTAGAATACCTATGGTATGTGGTCATTTCTTCTTGTATCTGAGATTTATCTAAAGGGTATGTTTTATTGCTCAGATATAGTTCCCAACTTACCCCCTGACTTTGAATAAAAACGCAGAACCATATTATTGAACAAACATAGTAGCGCCTGATTATAACCAGGAAGTACAGTACAAAACCCCCAGCCTCACCCCTTAACTCCTGCCCACGTATGACACTTACATTTTTAGCTGTAGAGGAAGTCACCATCACCTTTGCTATTAGCGGAGTTGAGCTCACCAGTAAATGTAAGTTTACAAACGTAAGGCGCATTCTGTCCTTTCACTCTTCTTGTGCATTAATCAACAGTCTGCTATGACCGTGACCCGCATCACAAAATTGATTAATGCGCGAGAAAAATTAAGCCGACAGAATGCAGCTATCGCTTGTTACTTACAGTTACTGGTGCAGCTCAACTCCGCTTCATATAGCAAAGGTGACAGCAGCTTCCTCTTCAGCAAAAAAGGTAAGTGTTAGCCTGGGCAGCTGTGAGTTTGCCGTGGGCAGGAGTTAAGGGGTGAGGCTGGGTTTTTTGGGAGTCCTGAGCAAGGGGAGGGTGCCATGACAGGCTAGTGGAGGTTGATGGAGGGGGGCTGTTGGACAGAGAGGGTTTCCTGTCACAGTTGGTGCACATGGAGGTGGGGACTGGGGGGTTCTGCCATTACATTGCCGGTGAGCCATAGGCTCACAGGTCAGTCTTTGAATTAGGGTGAAGGGTAGGTTATAATGGATAATGTACCCCCTACTGTAAATTATACGGAACTCGGATTCCGCCCCCTATATAAAAGACACTGCCTCGTGCTTTTATATGGCACGGAACTCCTCAGTGACTTCTAATATCCTTATAAATTACTTATCCACTATATATTAGACTGGTAAGTTACGCACCTGTGTCGGTAGGAACTACCTCCAAACAGTCATGCCGGCGCTCCAAACACCTCCATCCAGTACACCGTCTCCCTCTCGGTTAAATCATACAAAGCGTGATGTCCAGCAGGACAGAAGGGGAAGCGGGCAGCCGGACTTGAATAAAATTCGTCAATCCTTTATTGTTAAATTTTTAAAATCTGTTATACAAAGTTGCGACAAACGATCTTATGGGCAACAGAAAACATGTGAACCATCCAGGCTCCACCCGACGCGTTTCGTGGCCAATAGCCACTTCCTCAGGGGTAGAAGGAGTGTCATCTCTCCCTGGGCTATTTAAAGCCCGGGTGGTTAACCCCTTCGTTACATGAACCAACTACCAAAAGTGAAGAAGGATGAACCCCTCGACATATATTGTGCAAAATTTAAAAACAATATCAGCATTAATAGAGCATATAAAAACCCGAATATAACAGTGACAATAATATACAAAGGGATGATCTTATCTAATAAGCAGCATGAGTGTTAATATAATATAATAAATATAATAAAGTAACTGACCACAATTTAATAAATTTAGCAGACATGTATGATAATAGAGAGGCATTAAACTATTATTAACTGATTTAATTTATATATAATTTCATTATGGTAAAAAGAGATCATCACGGAAATAGTGGAGTATTATTTCTGATCCAATCACTCCTGATCACAGAAACAACTTAGTTCGAACTCCCTGTTCATGCCCCTAGGGCTAAGGTTTCCAGCATATATATCCAGAACCTCTTTACGCAAAAGGATGATTCTCTATTCCCCTTTCGTATCTCATTTCGCATTCTAAAATTTGGAACTTTATGTTCAAAGTGCCACCATGCTGTTCCATCATGTGTAGATATAGCAGAATCACAATCTTTTATTTTTGTCCATTTACATGTTTCGCCAATCTTTTGTGGGCAGATCTTATGGTTTTACCTATATATTGCTCCACATCTACATGTAGCTAGATACAACTACTGAGTGGATTTACAGTTTGTAATAACGATTGATCGCGAAAGTTTTATATTACTACTACTAGTGAATGTTTTGGACACCTCAATATATTTGCAGAGTTTAACAACGTTTGTGTCCATTGGAAACAACCCTTATACTTGAGCCATGTTGTTTGGGATGTATCTGTGTCCTGTCTAAGAACAATACTAGGTGACACTAGAGCACCAACAGATTGTCCCCTCCATATATAACTCTGGGTATTGTGGAGATAAAACCTTTTTAAAAGGGGATCGAGAGCAGAATGGGCCAGAATTTTTTGAGAATTCTCCTAATTTTGTTACTGTCTTTACTATATGTTGTCACAAAAACCGGACCATTGCGTTATGGGTGACCATAGTTTCTATTATTGGATCGTTGCCCTTTGACAGATAACATGTAGTTTCTATCTTTACTCACAGCTCTTCATAAGCATTTCTGATTGCTCCTGGGGTGTATCCTCTTTCTAAAGGCGATCCCAAAGGTCCATGGACTTGGACTGAAACTTGTGCTCCTCAGGGACAAGTTTCAGTCCAAGTCCATGGACATGGACATCCACATTGTTTATGATCTGTTTCCATGGGAGAATCAAAGTTCAGTGCATTACAATGTGGGTGACGATCCATTTATATCCACTATGATGCATTGAGAATATGCAAAAAATTTTTTTCCGGATTACATGCGATCTGATTGCAAAAATCCATTTAAAGGGCATGTCCACCCCCAAAACTAAAATTTAGCCAACTACTATGGCCCCACTGTGCAATGTTAAAAAAAATCCTTACCTTATACCTCAGCTCCTAGTGGTTATCATGCAGTTTCTTTCCAAAGTTCCAAAAAGTAGAGTATGAGCTGTCTGTGTGTGATCTGGTCCCTGATTCTTCCTTTCCTCCTGGAGGACCCTGGCATGTGCAGGGGAGCAGTCCAGAGTAAATGTATCTGTGTCTCATGCTGTTTGTCACTATGGGTAATATTCTTTAAGGTTTGCTCTCTCCACAAACCATAACATTAGCTCTACCAGCGCAGCACAGCAATACCACAGCAGCCCTTACAGAGTGGCTGTACTCAATTATTATAATCCCATTAAAGCGTTCACTGCTTAAAGTAAATCCAAGCTTTGGAGTGTGCTGTTTATGTAGCCTTAAGCAAGGCCACGTTTAATTTGGACATATTAATATGTTATGCCTTAGAATTATACTTTAATCCTTACTTTAAATATAACCGAGATAAAATAAACTTTAAGTTAGTTTTTATTGACTGTTTTATTTTATGTTACGCTCACACTTCTTAGTTTAATTTTTGTTATATATTAAGCTGTTTTAGTTTCTTGTATAAATTTCTACTCTTAATAATATATATATCTATCTGTCATTACTAACCCTGATCTATTGTACTATCTTATCTTTAAAGCTTTGTACACACATGCGATCACCCGCGGCGCACAATGTGTTAAGGTGGCCATACATCGAACGATAATAGGTAAATCCTGCCGTGGAACGATGTAATTTATCAATTAACGCTGTGTGTAGGGGATATTCCCAACCATCGGAGTGCCGACAAACCCGTGTCGTCACTCCGATCAATCGGGAAAGACGGAAAATTTCTGTTGTCGTATCGGTCCCTTTACTTAATAGAGGGAGCCAATATCAATTGTGTGGTGTATGGCCGCACAGGCGACCGATCCCCATACCCATACTCCAAATCAAACATTGGTAAACGCAGTCTCTATGCTACTTTCGCTGAGACACTAACACTTTTTCGGCTGAAAAACTGCCCATGTGTAGCGGCCAATGGCTGCTGTTTAGGGGACAATGAATGTCATCAGAGACACTCAATGAAAATAAGGAATTCTATAAAGCTACTAGGTGATTGCTGGTAGAAGTGCCTTGCTACCTAAAAACAGAGGTATCATGGTTCAGATTAAAGTAACTAGCACTGAAATGCCATTTAGTACTATCAATAACTTTAAGTTTTAAATAAATATCAGCCTAGACATCCAAGCAAGTCTGATAGACAGTGTAATGTGCTTGCAGTGTGTATTTACCATGTGTTAGGACCTTAGCACATCAGTTTTGACACATGATGACCTGACCTTTGTTTTTAAAGATAACTGCTGGACTACTGTTATTTACTGTTATCTATAAATCAGGAGATAAAACTGCTAGCTGCGTGTGAACCTATGTTTAATTATAATACATTTATTTGAAATATCAAGCAGAGATAAACACACAATTAGGTAATTACATTGCCTATGTGGTTTTTCAATCATCCAGGTCATATTATTAAGTCTATTCAACTCTATTTGATTTAGTAATTTAATATGTTTTTTACTCTCCCAATTGGCCTCCTTAGTTTAAATGAACCGTAGGGACTTCCCCCAGCATATATAAAGGGATATGTGTTAAATATATGTTAATTGTCAAGTTGACAGTTTAAGAACAATTCATAACTATGGAACTCAAACAAATTACAGTTGCAGAAACGTACAAATCTATACTGCACATTGCAGCTCTAGATAAATCATAGCATAGAGTCTTCACGTGCAACCTGAAAAAAAATAATCTATGACTGTTCCCAATTAATATCATCCCATAGGAGTATTCAATACGTTCAGGAAATCCTGTCTCAGGGTGTGCCATTTTTGCAGCCTCTGGCAAAGCTAGTTTATTTTTGCACATATTGTTTATTATGCCTTTGAAATTTACTTTAGATCCTTAATTTGTAATATTGGAGATGAAAAGCTCAGGCTTTCCCTGAATATGATTTTGTATGTTAAGCTTGCATTCTATCACTTAGCTTTTGTTATTTAAGCTGCTTTCTGTTCCTTCTTGATCCTTCCCCAATTCAAGGATACGCTTGGAGATCACCTTAATACACATTTCACAGAGAGACCAAAGCTCTCTATATGACGGAGATATGCTTTTAGGAAAGAAGCATCTGGAGTACAATATGCTGTACAAACTGCCAACCTCAGAAAGTATTGTATCTACAAACTCTAATCTAAGAGTAGAGCCAAAGGGGCTATTCTCTTGCAACAAAAATAGCTAAATAAATTCCTAAAGAGACTAGAACTGTTTAGGTACAACCTGATGCTGATGCATACTAGCTAATCACTGTGGGGTTCAGAATGCCCTGCTGGCTACAACTAGAGCAGTTCATATTACAGATGAACAATGATTGCAATTTACTGTAACACTATACAATGACTTGATTCTCACCCACTGGCCAGTCTTACACAACAAGCTAGCCATTACAAACTGAAGTTTCAAACCTTATGAAGTAATTAATAAAATCAAAGAGATTAAATATAAGCCTCAAAATCTCAAGCATCCATTTAAAATAACTAATTATGTTATCGCTATTGCCACTTTAAGCAATATTTTATCAGATTGCATCTCTCCCCAAAACATAGATGCAGTCTTCAATTACAATATCACAATCCCACTGCAGCTGTTGTAATGTGACTAATCCCACCAAAGCATTCACTTCTTACAGTAAATCTCTTCTCTTCAGTGGGCTATTTCTGTTGCCTCAGGAAAGCATGGTCCTTTTTTTTCTAGATGTATGTTACAACATTCAAATTTACCTTAATATGAAATATATTGGAGATTAATAAAGTGTTATCATAGCTGTTAGGCTTTTCCTGACTGTTATTGTATGTTTGCATTATGTAGTTTACTGTTGTTATTACTTTCTTGGTATAAATTGTTTTTTTTTTTATTTATGCAGTTCTCAACAAATGTGTGTCATTCTGACAAATATTAGATAGTCATATAGTAATGGGATCCCTACTAGTGTGTGTAACTGGCACACATTAGCAGTATATGGCCAATTAGCCTATATCGGTAATGTGTGGTTGGCTAAGACAACAATTTCGATGCGACGAACATCCATCTGGCATCATAAATGATCAATGTGTCGGAAACTTCCCTTGTTCGCGGTCGGCCCCTGTACTAAAGTGCTCGTGATCTAGGGAGTAGTCAGTCACTAAGGATCTTCTATACTTTATATAGTATGTGTATACTATATAGTATGTGTATATTTTTTTTTTTATTAGTGCAGTTCCTCAACAAATGTGTGTCAGTCTGACAAATATTAAGATAGTCATATAGTAATGGGATCCCTACTATGTAGTGTAAAGCTGGGCACACATTAGCAGTTATGGCCAATTAGCCCTATATCGGTAATGGTGTGTATGGCTAAGACAACAATTCTGATGCCGACGAACATTCCATCTGAGCATCATAAATGATCAATGTGTCGGAAAACTTCCCTTGTTCACGGTCGGCCCCCTGTACTAAAGTCGCTCGTGATCGTAGGGAGTATGTCAGTCACTAAGGATCTTCCTATACTTTATATAGTATGTGTATACTATATAGTATGTGTATAGTTACATCTTTCAAAAATAACAGAATCTTGCATATTCTGCTATCTTTGAAAGATTGGTACTGTGTGTACCCAGCTTAAATTCTCTACACAAAAAAGGTAAGTGGCTGATGAACAAACTATTGACTGACAATAACGTGTGTAGAGGCTGCCCCGTGCATCATTAGTGATCTGTCCAACAGGATGCTCATCTACTGCTAGACTGATCACCAATCATCTAAAAATTCATTCTTATGAACATTATCTAATATGTGAATGTTGATGTGTTGAAGTGTTTACAGTCATAGGCAGTGTAAATATTTGATGGCAGTGAGGTGGAAAAATAAACCTTTGATTGTTTAAAGTGGCTGCCCATTCAAACCTTGTGAAAGTACCAGGCCAATAAAAGTGTCTTCTTTCTACTACCTTATCAGACCTTGTGAACCAACCAGTGCATAACATATGACAATGCCAAGCCATTGAGGGAAAAAAGGTAAAAACTACATATTTTAATTACTTTTGGCACAGTCTTCTCAGCAATACACTCCTTTTTGTCACATAGGCTGTTTGAAAACAATCATGCAACAGTATTGTATGGCTATAATGTATGGTACCAATTGTGCTTGCAGAGGAGGTGAGAACCGGTAGAAAGAAGTATAGAAGCTTCAGGGGAGGTGAGTAATTATAATGATCTCAGGGTTTGGGGGTGGGGGATGGTAAGTACTGTATAGATTTAAGAAATGGGGTGGACATGCGCTTTAAAAAGACCACGAGTTACAGCTCACTGTGACCCCTACACACGTGACTGCTCAGCAAAGCTAGCTTTGAAATCTGATTGGTCTAGATATAATCTAGGGTAATTCCTTTGAGAAATGTTTTGAGAAATTCAGTAATGCGAAAACTAAAATGGTGCTGGGTCTAAATATGCAATTTTATTTTATTTTAGAGCTGGACATGACTTTTAAAGAATTTGAGCCTAAAGGTGACCATAAACATATCCGATATCAGCAAATCCTGTCAGATCCAAAGCAATTTGCAAAACATCAGCCATGTTTATGATACGTCATGAAGCTGTGAACTACCGTCATCGGCATCGTGAGCTATCGGTCTAAATATACATTTCTGGCGAATCGTTATCTGCTTCCTCTACAGGGATTCGATAACTTTGTTGTGAATGATTGTTACTATGTATTTGTGAATCTGGCAAATTTATGATTGGATTCCTACAGAATCTGAAGTGAATTTACAGCCAAAGTCACATGTGTATGGGCACTTTGGAGAATGCACACTTGGAATGCAGAACAGACTGCCTAGATGTAAATAAGCAATAATGCTGCGTTTAGTAGACCATTTCTACATTACAAATTCACAAGTATTGTTTTTCTCAATGATCCTCATATTTGCCTCTCCATAAAGTTATGTTGCCCCATCAGTCACTAAGTATACCCCAAAGACACACTACAATTAATCCTATAAAACACAAGCAGGTTAGTTCAGCAGGGTAGGTTCAATCTCAGCATGACCACAGAGAAGCATTACTGTAGCTATCACTATTAAGCTCTTCAATTTCAGATTTTTGCAGAAGTCATGGTTTAAGCATTTCTCCAATGTTAATCTGTCTGCATATGAAAGCCTTTTTCATCTTACAAGGGTTAGCCAGTCCATGCAGATCTCACATCTGCTTAAATTCTTCATAATTAGAGACTTTGAATATTCATATTCTTTCTTAGTTATACCCTACCAAGTAAAATCTATGATTTAACTGTGTTTAAGCATTTCAAGTTCTATGTCATTTGAAGCTGTAAAGATAGTAAAGATATAAAGTTGCCACGGTCATTCACAGCAGTTACACTGATCTTGAAGACTTTCATAGGACAATGGGGATCTTATCTGTAACAAAAATAGGAGCATCAACTCAATTACAACATCTTGAAGTAACAGTGGTATCTGGCACCAAGCACGTAATACCTTTCCAATACTATAGCATTGACATCCTATATATCCAAACCAGATGGTAACTATACGTGAGTAATTTTAAATGTTTAAATATTATCCCTTAATGACCAAAGTGAGTCATAAGTCATCTTTGAACTAAGATGGTATAAACTGAACAATGGGAATTTGAGACTTTCAGCCTCTTGCCGAGAGTCTTGACACAATTAGAATACTATTAGGGTTATTCAATAAAAGTTTCTTATTGTTAAAAATGGTGTTAATTCTGCCCCAACAATCAGATGTTAGCTTTCAAAGTTAAATAAGATCGATTGGTTGGGGCAAAATTAGCACCATTATTAACGATGAGAACTTTTATTGAATCTCCCTGTTTATTTAGAACCCTAGCTGTGTGTAAAGCAAGACAGAAATTTGTTTTTGTCAGGATCCTTCTCATTAGTGTTTAGCATGAAGGCACCAAATTAAATGTATTTCTAACATAGCAACAAACAGCCATGCCCCCTAAGCAACTTACAATCTATGTACCCTATCACACATGCCTACAGTATTATACAAACACACACATCAGGAGGAAATCCACAAACGTAGAATACATATCATGGGGAAAGTTCCTTTAACTAAAGCTTTCACAAGTGATCTTAAATGCTTAGCCTCGGTGTATCCTCTTTACCTGCCCTGTGTCTAGTTCCAGGAACAGGATAAAAGGAATTTTTTCCACAGCTCATAAACTGCTGATTAGAAGAGAAATATGTAATTGCTTTTTAAAGTAATTCCTCACCATATATGTACATATGCAAAGTCTTTAAAATCTTTTATTACAAAAGGTCACCCAGTTTACTTCCTAAACTGGGTGTCCCCAGTGGTTACAGGCATCCTCAGTGTGCTTCATCCAGGAGAAAGTGGGTCTCTACATAGGCTACCTTGTCCCCATCATGCTAAGGGAAGGCGAGGGGTAAGGAGGCCACACACACAACAATGCTAATATCGTACAATAGTCTCACCATTTAAGGCGATGTTAAATTGAACCAATAACCATTGATACTGGGATCGTATTCATGCTGTAATGAAGAATGTCAGTATGTATATTTTGGGAAAATGTCATTTTAATCAGCGGTTTCATAGGATCTCCGTCAGAAAATATAGATCTTCTGTGATAAATCATTCAAAAAATTAATGATCCTTTCTGCATTTAATAACACTTATTACATAGCCCATATAATAATACCTTGTGGGCAGTTATAAATATTCAATACCTTGAGAAACATAAACTCTTTATCATATACCAATGTAATCCCATTAAGCAGGGTAAACTATGTTTGTTTCCATTTGTTTCCGCTGAAACTCATCTGGCTGCATAATACAAGCAGTTGTACTGGATAGTGTAAAACAGATAAAGGGCAACAAATCCCCCCAAGGATAGGTACACAGTAGCTATGAAAAGATTTATTATTATTACTCTGTAGCTTTAAACCTGCTTTAAATTAATCCTTGATCTTTCTAAAAGAGGAAAGTAAAAGCCTTGACTAAAAAACAGTTTATAGCCTCTTTGAAGTAAGTGTATGTAAATATATATATAAACAGAGCAAATACTTTTTATTTGTTATGTGACATAATAATATTATTTTAAAGTAGATTTGTAAATTCCTAGTAATTGTATGACATCAAAAGCTGCCCTGCTATCACAGTCAGTCAATCATTTCATGTGTTATATACAGCGCAGGGTAATGCAGACTATACCTGATCCATGACCTTTTAAAATATCACATACCAGCCTGAATTTTCACACTAACATAATCAAACCGAACCCAGGAAAACTACAAACAAAGGGAAAGGGCATATAAACACATTCAACAGCTTGTTGCTTCCTGTGACAAAACACAGACCATTAGGAGAAAAATTCTGCTTTTGTTAAATTAGAGGATTGTACTGTTACCCACTGCTGAGAGTTTGCACTAATATTGATTGAAAATGAACATTCTGGTAAATATTGATCAGTGTTATAATTATTATTGTATTTATTTCTTTTTGGGTGTACTAATTTCACTTAGTAACAAAAATGAAAGAATAAAAATAATGAAACAATAATATACCAACTACAAGTAAATAAGACTTGTACTCAGCCAGGCATGTGTACCATAATCCAGGTGTAACTGAAGCTATATAGAAGGTAGTCATATGTGCAATGTTCTAATGTTTCTCTATGTTGTCTAGCACTACCTTCCATATTACTATGGATGTCTGGTGTATATGTTTATTGGATGTAACGTCTGAAAGCGATTTAAGTAGGTTTGAACGCTCCTTGTGGTGTATGTATGTGTGTGTGTGGAGGGGGGGGGGGGGTACATGTTATTGATGTTATGCCCCAAACTCAAAAAAGGCCAAAACTTTGTAAGATAACTTCAACTTAAAGACAAGCTTATGTAGGAAAGTCACCATGTGGGCTCTGTTTGGCAGTTGCTGTGGGAGCCAGTGGGAAACAGAGTTATTAGGAGTTCCCATGAATCTTTAAACTAAGTCTCTGTGTGGTTATACCTCAAACATATAAACAAAGGTGGTTCTCTACAATGACTATAAAGTTGATAAGTATCTGTTTTTTGTCCACAGTCAGAAGGATTCTGCATTGCTACACAATTAGATATCAATCACACCAGCCTACCAATATGTCTTATAGATTGTTGAAGGAAACTAGAGATCCAGCACAGAGAGAAACACCCTATACAGTATAAGTAGTAGTTTGACATACCTTACAACAGACAAATGGGAAACCAGAACACGAGTTTATAATCAGATATTTAATAGTCTTAGAAACCAAAATTCATCTTAGTAACCAAAGACATCTGTTAAAAAACGACGGTACTTACCATGTATTGTACATACAGTCATCAGCAAATAGCCAGCTGGTATGTAACTTTTATGAGGCTAAACTTTTTTTCCCCTCAGACCCTCAGTCAGCAAAGTAGCCCACAATATGATAAATGTTTTATATAAGATAACGATGAGACTTTTTTGTATAATTTTACATTAGTTTCCCTGGTTCTGCTAAAACATTGTTGCGGCAATAACCTCTTTAATATTACTCAACATTCCACTTATACTGAATATTAATTTCATCTAATGTGGTTTTTATTCATTGTAACTTCTGGTCTATAAGATGTGTAGAATCCAGTCTATATTCTATAAGATGTGGCAGGAATAAGAGTAAACAGTTATTATCACTATAATTTGTTTAGAATGTGATCGCACTTATGGCCAGACTAAAGAAAAATCCAGACTGCTATTGAAATCACAAAGGTCTGCTGCCACCTGTGACCAGTTACCCTGTAAGTAACTCCTTAAATCCCAAGAATAAACAAGCAGATGTAATCATGAAAGTTTCACCCATTGAAATTTTTTTTGTTGTGTATGCACAACAAATACTGAATATTGCATTACTAACTGTTTGATAGCTTTCCAAAAATTTTTAAATTGGACACTTTTTTTTGTATTGCCTGTGGATTTTGAGTTTTTTTTTCTTATTTGCAACACAGATGTGAACTATTATTTCGTAGTCACAATTATACTGCAAATAACTTCTACATTACTAATTTATTCCAGATCAGTTATGCTAAAATGTGTCCAATAAGGAATCTTTACTTCAGAAGAAGCCATTTTAGCGATACATACATGGCATCAGATAAACTGGCAAATTGTTACCAGGAAATCCTTAGTAAAATCCTGGCAAGAGATGCATACATAGTCTGGATTTTTTTATTATATTGCCTTTCTGTATCAGAGTTTTAGAAGATACTTAAAAAGGGTTTCTAATAATAAAATGTTTTCTTGTAAGATCTTATACGCTGTGTACTGTAGCAATAAAGGGGAAATTAAGTGTTAATGTAATATGGAAATAAGGTTGTAATTCAGCACCTCAGATCAGTTGCCCACAAAATATTGCTCTTATTATTGTTTATCACAGTTTATTACATAATTTTCTGTGATTGAAAAAATGCATTCAATAAAAATAAATGACATTTATTAAATTCCACTAGAGACTTTCAGGGTTATTCAATAAAGGTTCTTATTGTTAAAAATGGTGCTGATTTGCCCCAACCAATCAGATATTAGCTTTCAAATGTTAAGTAATATCTGATTGGTTGGAGCAAAATTAGCACCATTTTAAACAATAAAAACTTTTATTGAATCTCCCTGTTTGTTTCAGTCAATGCCACAATATCTTTAGTCTGTATTCCCTTTAAGATGAAAACAGTAAAAGGAGTGATGGGGAGAAGCGATTAACCACAGTCTCAAGTGTGTACAAAGTGTTATTAATGAAACAATTCCCAATCTACACAACAATCTGCCAACACGTTTCGAGAGGCATGCACCCTTTTTCAAGTTGTGCAGATTGTGTGAATTGTTTCATTAATTACACTTTGTCACAAGCTGAGACTGTGGTTCATTGTCTCTCCCCATCACTCTATTTTACTCTTCCATTATATGGAGTATTATTGGACTACTGTAGATGGAGGACTGAGATACATATTGGAAATTGAGTATAGAGCCCCTACCCTTTTTTCTTGGTCCCTTTAAAGATGAACCAAGTTATAACAGTAATTAATGGTGCTTCCTTGCAGAGCTGGGGGAAGTAAGGACCCTTACTTGTTATTGGACTAACAAAAGGTGCCATTGGCTGTCCAAAACTGTCCAATAGAGGACAGTGATATTATTTCCATAGTTTGGAAAGTATTAAGTAAAGGGTCACTGTGGCTCCATACAAGTGGCCTGTATTTAAAACAACTCCTGGGACATGCTTCTAGCTGCTATCTAGCGCGGGTGTTAAAAGCCAAAGGCCACAAATTGTGTGAGTGCTTCATGGGTAGCTGGGGGGGGTATTCCTTTGGTGTTCTATCATAATAGGCTTGTTGAAAGGTATGGGAGAGTTCTTTAAATAGAAAATACTCTCCCATCCCATATGGAGAAACAGTTACCCTTTAAGTATAAATTGAGCCTTTTGGCCAATTATCGGTCGAGAACAATGGATTGCTGCCTTATCTTTCCCAAAAGTTACACTTTACTTGTCCTTAAAGAATCTGCGGTGTTCACTGTTTTATTGTGCACTATTGCTGAACATGGATGCAAATAAAGGGTTTTAAGCTATAAGTCTTTACTGAATAAAGTGATCATTACTGAAAAATGCAGAAGAATTCTATTTTATATGACCTTTTGATGTGTGTTAGACCGAGAGAAACTCAACTCCATATGGCAAAGAGGACAGTTTCTACCTATCTATTGGTTACAGAAGACGGCTTAGCTGCCTTGTTCTTTGATCATTTTATATGCTTAAAGTTGCTTTGCCATTTGCACAGAATTTGGATGTTGCTTTGCAGAGCTGCAACACTCAATATACACACTAAGGAAACATTCATTATTTAACCTAACAGATAACGTCTTTCTATTTCTGAGAACAGACAGGTTTTTTACTCTACTAGTAGTTGGGGCAACTATACCCCAAAAATCAAGTTTCTAAAATAGAAGCACCTTGGGAAGGGAGGTAGGATTGGGTAAGTTTTCTTACCTCCTAATTGTCTGTATGAGCAGAGTGGCAGACGTTGAATATTTCTTGTGAACTTCTGCCAGGTCTGTAACTTGGCCTGGTTAATGTTAACAAATCAGTTGTTGCACTTGCTATGCAAATACGAAAACGGTTTTAGAAACAACCTACTCCCTCTCATTCCTTCTTTCAATTAATTTTTTAATGAATTAATAGTAACTTAGTTCCTTTTTTTTCTTTAAAATAGGTCTTGCAGAATGATTGCACAGTTATGATGTAATTCTACCCCATGAACGATAATACATAGTGTTGGTGTAGTATCCTGGTGTTAATCATTTTCCTTTGAAAAAAAAAATTCACATTTGCCAGAATCCTAATTTTAATAAATTTCTGATCAGTTCTGTTATCAACAAATTATTTGCACTGAAATGGATGTAGTTGTATGTTAGTGTTGACTTTTATTAATTTCTGAACAAGCAAGTATTATGTCTTGGTAGTAAAATCCAGTACAACATATTAAGATTTTCAAAAAAACACACATAGACACATGCTTCCCTGTAGCTGCAAAATAAAGCAATATTGTTTTACCTCCAAACTTAATATGCTCTATAGTTATCCTTGTGAAATTTCTCATTCATCCAGGTCATGGTATATTTGATGTATTCAATTAGATCAACTGGACTTGAAGTTTAGTTCTTGAAGACGTTTCACTAGTCATCCGACTGGCTTTCTCAATTCTGAATTGAGAAACGCAGTCGGATTGACTAGCAAAACGTTTTCAAGAGAACTAAACTTCAAGTCCAGTTGATCTAATTGAATACAACAGATATACTCTATAGTTATCCTTTAACTTGGGGTACTAAAGGGAACTTTCATAATTCATCTCTTCGGGTTTAAATCTAATTGTACACCCTACACTTCTGAACATGCTCTCTAATGCATGGCAGATCAAAACAAGAAAGCTATATCTTGTCCTGCCTCCTAAATGCTGACATCCAAACATGTATCATGCTACAGCACAGAGATCCGCCTCTCCCAGACACAGAAATGGATTTTAAAGTGTATTGTGTTTTGCTATTGCAAACATTCTCCACCCCTCCGTGCCTAACAAGTTCACATTCATTTTCTTTTCACACAAAAAATAATCTTTCCATTCATTTCCTATTCAGCATGAATGGCAGAAAGTAAGTTTGGTATTTGGAAAACAAAGCTGAATTTGGTTTCTTATTCAGTTAGTTTTTTTTCACAAGTTAAAGTTGGTTCTTATTCGGATATGAATGTTCTGCATAGGTAAACAACTTTTTTCACTGGAAAAACACTGCAGACCGACATGTACATACAATACTTGATGGATCCACTGCACACCAGTCTTAAGCAGTGAGTATTTTTTAATTAACGCTTCGGTGCTCACAGGAACACTTAAGACTTAAAGGGACACTAACTGAAATATATAATCTATATTTGAATACATGTAAGTCGACTTACTCTGATTTGCGTGTGTTGCTGCATGCCTTCAATCCACGCACACATTGTGTATGGAGCAGTATCCCCCCTCCCTTTTTAACCCACTCCCACTTCCATCCAATCTGACTTTTTCCCCAGAAACCAACTGTCAACCTGCACACAGCATACAGCATTCCAACGGTCAAACTCTGTCCCCATTCCAGCTACAGTAAAACTACTCACAGAAGAATAGTTTTGAGAGAAGGAACTTGATTGATAGATGAAATATAAGAAGTTTTACATTGGATATCTAAAGAAATTGGGGGGGCCAGATCAAAAAAAAATGATACAGTGGTGGTGGGAAAGAATTATAGTTTCCGGTTATGGTCAATGTAAATAACCTATTTTTCATTATAGATGCCCTTTAATAAAATACATAAGTGAACAACAATATATGGGAATATGATCTCACACCCCATACTCCTCCCACTAGGACAGCCAGAACCTGTACACATATAACCCATAAAAATCTATTTCAACCCTTCACCGCTAAATGTGGGTAGATACTGTATAAACTTGAGTAATAAACCAAGGTTTTTTTATTTTTAAATTAGCCTAAAAATCTGTAGTCACCACTGTTCTTACCAGGTCAGAGGAAGAAGGAGACCAGCACACAAAAAGAAAGGGACCAGCTGTATTAGACATGTACGTATAGTACCGTAATTGCAGAAGTTAAAGAGTAAAGAACGGAACATTCAGGAGTCCATGCCTGTAGGTGTGCACACGTACATTACACATGTCCAGCGCACGTCACCTCAGCCATCATACGGGTAATGGAGGAGCAACTTAGGAGCATGTCATTAGGAGCTGGTAAGAAGCATACTGTAAGCTCTCTTCTGCCTCTTCTTCTTTGGTGTATGGACCGTTAGGGGTAGGCTATTAAGTCTGTGTACTGGAGGGTGGATGGGGGGGTTAGTGGGTTTTTTTATGGGGCCAAATAACTTGTGAATACCATATACTTTAGGGAGCATTTATATGAATTACACAAATTTAGTGGCACTGATCCCAATTAAAATGGTCTGTGTTATCCAGAATGGATGGTGCTGGGGCTATACATCCCACTAAAACTACAAACCAAGCCAGGGGTACTAGAGCAGAAACCCCTAAAGAAACCCTAATAAAACACTCACACACTTGTGACCTCTTATATAAAGTGTTCTCTCAATTAACACCTATTATACCCATACCTATATATAATCTATACCATAAAAACTAGATGTCCGAAACATGAAAATGGGGATAGTCCTGGGCCTCGCTCAGGTAAAAACTGGAGTATCCGGAGAAATATCCAATAAAATCCAAAAGCTGTCCGCAATGAGGACAGGTCTCTACCTTATTTATGGCCTTGACTTCACTTGACTCCACCAAAGGTGCAGACGATACTGCAACCCACAAACAGTCTTCAGAGTAAGTGAATACAAATCGGGACTTACAGGTGAATCAACCGATTAGCCTCCCAACGCACACTCGGTGCTCACTTCCGTGACCGGGAAGAAACTGCTGGAAAACCCTGGCAGTCCGATCACCTCTTCACCCAACTACTCCTGCTGCCATGGTAGTGTCCACACTCTATGCCCAGTTTCCTCGGGTCGTACTAAACATACAATTGAATTTGTAGGCTTGCAGCTATATATTCAGTAGGCTTCCGCGTAATAGTAATTTTCCATTACCCTCTTTTTGTTAGGCACTGTCAATACTGCACCTTGTATTCACCCTGGTGTTTTTTTTATCCAAATGTTTTGAACATAGGGAAGTTTTTTATATCTGATCCTTTATTTAGTCCTCAATTTTAAAATTTTTGCACTACCTTGAGGCTCTAATGCTTCTGAAGTGTCTTTGAATTGACGTGTCATGCCAACAACATAAGTGAGCAGTGACCTTTAAGATGTATATACAATAGTCTGTCAACATGTATATAGGCCATAATCTTTACTTCTCACTGTATATAGTTGTTACCCACTGTAAGGGTGACAGATATTCCCTTGTATGATAGACTTACATACATTGCATTATAGCATTTAAGCACCTTTTTGGGGGGGGTGGGATTCAAAATTTTGTCTTGCAAATAGGGAAGTTTTTATATTACTGATCCTTTTTTAAGTCCTCAATTTTAAAATATTTTGCACTACCTTGATTGGCTCTAATGCTTCGAAGTGTGCTTTGAATGACATGTGGTCATGCCAACATACATAAGTGAGCAGGGACCTTAAGTATGTATATACAAATGTCTGTCAGACATGTATATAGGCCATTAATCTTTACTTCTCACTGGATATAGTTTTACCACTTAAGGGTGACAGAAGTATTCCCCTTGTATGATAGACTTACATACATTGCAGTTATAGCATTTACTGCACCTTTTGGGGGGGGATGGAATTCATAATTTTGTCCTTGCTGTATTTCTTCTTGGGTCAGCCTGCACCAGCTCGGTCACTACGACTGCTAGGTTTGTACACACAATCAGGGTTTTTCCCTTGTATCTGGTGAAAGTGATTCATCTAGACCACAAGGTCCCAAAACTTTTGAAGATTCCTACAATACCTACAATACCTGAACCTACGGAATACTCCTGAACAAATGGTACAACCCGGGGTATGTAACCCCTGTTTATGGATTTCCTCATAAGTCTGTTACATGTGTCCCATGATCGACCCCTATTATAACCCCTGTCACAGAATTTTTTATCATCTCCATTTTTTTCTTTTTTATCTTCGGGTCATTACAAATTTTACAACTAGATTGGGTCGCCAGACAGCAGATATTTAATATCTTAAGCTAAATATCTTTATGATCTTAAGCTGCACCTGATGAAAGACCAGAGAGGTCTGAAACATGTTTGCCACATCCAAATAAAATATCACTGAAGCACTGCAATCGGTTCCTGTGTAAGACTACTTTGTCATTACAAAATTTTATCACTCTTGGCAATGGGTCTAGGTGGACCTCTTCAAACAATCACCAGCGAGGCACACTCAATCAGAATATCAATATACAGGTAAGTTTAAATGGCACCACACATTTAAGTTTTATTTATGTCAGTTCAGATAACTCACCCTGTTGATAATCAATATCTTTAGGGGTGTGCTACACAGCGTGCTCTTCCTGTGTATACTGGCAACCATGTCATCATTAATACGGACTTTATAGAGCACCATAATGAGGTGACCTATTTAAAACGAAACCGCCCTTGAACCTCACAACCTATCCACACTAGTGAGCATGTATATTATAAATCATAGCATGCAAGACATACAAAAACGTACAAACACATAACAAAGACACACATACTACCTGGAAGGTGACGAAGTCACGTGGATTGTGACGAAAACACGCGTCAGAGTTTTCTCTCCTGGAAAGGTAGCAGAGGTTTGGGCCTACATGGGAACTCAGCGTGTGCAGCTAAGTGATTAGGGCGTTAAGCCCGTAACCGCTATTCCAGTCCAGCGCAAGATCCGTATTCTTGAGGGATGGGTAGTATAACTATCAATGCTGTTTTGTATTGCTTAAAAACGGAGGATGATATATATATGCTTATACCTGATTAGGATAGCTAAACGGTGCTTGGGACAGCCATTATTATCGTCCTTCAATGGGCTGAGATATTAATTCTAGGCACATTTCCAGATGTCTGAAATCACAAGTTAATTATTCAAACATAGAAAAGATAATCAATGCACATTCCTAGGCACCCATCCTATATCTATTATCTGCACACTGGCATACTTTATAAACAAAGGGTTTTAGTTATCATTACTGTGATCACATGAATAAAAGGCTTTCTAACCACGTCAAGGTAACCCCAGTCTGGAAGTCTAACTTCTAACATTTTTAAATTTCTTTTACTTCAATCGATTAGCAAACTTTTGCATTTCTCATTCTTCACACTGGATCCATATAACAAGCTCTTTCATCCCCCCCCAGCCTTTGGCTTTTTAAAATGGAGGGAAGAGGCATCCATTCAGGCTTTATATTAAAGGCATAGGACCTCCCATAAAAGGGGCGTGTTGGGGGTGCTATTACCACATGGAGGCTTGACCAGGCCTCCTAATAATACAAACAAAACAAGAATTGTGGAAACACCCAATAGGTTAATTTGTAGTGTAACTTCATTGTGACATATTGGGATCTTATGCTTAACTATACATGTTTAATATTAATGTCCCTGATCAGCCACCTCGTAAGTTTAACTTCCAGTTAGTATGTGTGTCTTTCTGTGTATGTGTTTGTAAGTTTTTGTATGTCCTTCAAGCTATGATGTATAATATACATGCCAACTAGTGTGGATAGGTTTGTGAAGTTCAAGGGGGGGTCATTTTAAAATAGGTCACCTCATTATAGTGCATATAATAAAGTCAGTATAATGATGATATGGTGCCAGTATACACAGGAAGAGCACGCTGTGTAGGCACCACCCTAAAGATATCTATATCAACAGGGTGAGTATCTGAACTGACATAAATAAGAAAATTAAATGTGGTGCCATTTAACTTATATTGATATTCTGATCTTAGGTGCTAGTTATAGCACCATATTTTTTCTCTTTTCTTTACAATTACACTCAATCAGGAACGTCAAGGATCAAACGGGACTACTACAGCTCCACAATAAAGGAACCTGATGCATTTTGTGCTATCTTAGCATCTTCCATATAGGTATGTGAAATAAAAAAGGTAAAAAGAAAAGGTAAAGGAAACTCCTCCCCACACCCACAGGTAACACCCTAAATAAATTTCGTAAAAGACTATATATAATATAACCACAATACAAAGATTATTACAAAATATCAATATTATTAACTGTTAGTATGTAAACAATCAGAAGTAGGAGACTCACTCTAAAGGGATATACCCACATATTCAAATGCAAAGCTCTAAGCGAAAAAAATTTTTTGAAAATAGAGCTCTCAAGAAAAAAAGATGTATATGTAAAGTACAGTACTGTCAATATTTATACTTGTATTCACATTTATATTCAGGAGATTAAAAGAAAAAGATTCTGAAATTCTCAACTAGTCTTAAATCTCAGACTAGTCTACATAACAAGTGATGTCCCAGGCCAAATTAAGCCCTTGGGGTATACGGGTTCCTAGGCGAAATATCCAATATGTCTCTTGTCTGCGTAATACGTTAGTCCTATTGCCTCCTCGTGTCCAGAAGCACAATATCCTTTAATCCCTTAAAATTTCGGCCCCATTACACACCGAAAAATGTCTACTTATGACTTAATTGATTAACTTTATTAATGTCCCTAACGTTTCTCGGATTCTGTTCTTTAAACACTCTCGTGGTACATCCCACATATTGAATTTGACAGCGGCACATGTTAAAAGATATATCACATATCTGGTGTGCATTGACATATTCACACATGAGAAAGTCTGTCCTGATTGGGTACTCCTGAATTTATCACTCTGAACAATATAAGTGAGGCAGCTTTGCTCCACATTAAAGGACCCCTTGTAACATAGCCAATTTGCTCCCGCTGGCACCCCCTTTCACCACAACTCTTAAACTAGGTGACAGGGAACTTTCTCACCATTCATGCCCTCAGAGATACAAATTTAATATCTGTTCCACACCTCCTTAAGACCGGATCATTAAAAACCACCGGTAGGTATTTATTAAGAGTCCCTTTAATTCTTTGAACTGTCTGCTATATCGGTAAAAAAACGTGGGAGATTCCCTCTCACCTTTTATATCCGTTGAATCTTAATATCTCTTTTTCGTAAGCAACTTTTTCCTGTCCATCTTGGGCTTTACAATAAGAATCTTCTATCCTGTCTGGTCTATAACCCTTTTAATAAACCTCCCAGGGTCCCCTAGGTTGTAGATCAAACTCTGATCCAAAGTACAATTCCTACGCATGTGTAGGAACTGGCCATATGGTATCCAGTGAACATATCCCAGGATAACAAAAATCCTGCTCAAGTAAGGTGGTTACAGAGTATCCTTTCAATATACCATTGTCACGAAACTAGTTGATCCAAATAATTACCTCTCTTCCTTGGAAAAAGCATAGGTAATCGAAATTGAATGAATTACTGTTGATAATTTCCAGACATCTAATTAAAGAACCTTCATCTCCATCCCAGCAGATATTTTGCTTATAGACGACAGCTGACCTCACAAACTCCAAAAGATTTTCATTCTCCATCATGGATGGACCTCCTCCCACCACCACTCAAATATGGTTCGCATAGGTGGTGCAAGTTTTTGGGCCCATCGCGCCCTCTCATCTCTTGACGAAGTAGGCACCATCAAACATAAAGTAGTTGTGGTAGAGGAGGTAACAAATAGAATCTAGGATGAAGCATTTACATGGGATTCATAAAAGCTATATGTATCCCAAGTGATGCTTAACTGCTACCACAACTCATTTATGAAGATGGAGGAAATATTAGAGACAATCAAATGGTTATCAATGCATAGGTATCCTTCAAGCAAACACACCGCTAGAACCTGAAGAGCATTTTTAGTATTACGTAAATAAGATGGTAATCGTATGACTAAAGGTTGCAGAAAATACATCAATTAGATAAGATAAATTTTTCATTCAAATAATAATGCCCGCAACAGGTGACCTCTCTGCTTTATGCCTTTAGGGAAGTGAAAGGGATGGGAATTTGGGTACCTATAGGCCACTATAAATTCACAATTTTCCTATCTATAACCCCAGATGAAGGCCTTCCTACTGCCAATTTCTAGGATGTTCCTGAACTCATGTCGTAGGTCCTTAGCTATTCTACGATAGTACTAACATCATCCAGTTCCCATGGCTTCCTCTTATAATCACATGCATTCAGGAACACAATAGGCACCCACACCCCGTTTGTCAGCATTTTTATAACTAGGATTTATCTTCCTTCAATTCCCTAAGAGTCTTTCTTCGAGAAACCTAAATTATCATATGATTTTATACTTAGAATTCAAGGTTCCTACTCTAGTCTGGTAAGTTCTTATTTTCCACCAGTTTTTGAAAAAGCTCCACTGCAAATGATCTGGATAAAAAGTAGATTTTATTCGTTTGCGTTTGCTGCATGATCCACAAGTTTACCTCCTACCGTTTGTTTCTGCATACCTGTGTCCTTCAGCTATATCATTATTCTCTAAATCCCCCCCCATAAGGAAATAAGATTAGTATTGCTATGTAATTATAGCTAGGGCAAAAGGATAATTACCGTTCTCCAACAAGTCCATTGGGGTCTTCGCCAAAAATTTTGAATTTCAATACCAATGCCATCCGTGTCCATTGTGACTGGTCCCTTAGTCTGTATCCCTTTTCTTTTGTCCCCATATCCTCTCTTCCGTCTCCCTTCCTTAACTTTTTTGACTTTTTTTCTGATGTCAACGAAGTTTGAATTTCCCATTCATGCGATCTGCCCCCTTCCTCGTCTGACACTCTGGTTTGCTTCCTTCTTCGGTACTCTCCGCATTCGATTACCCTGTTCTCATATCGATCTCCAATCCCTTACATCGAAGTCGAATGTTCCCTTTCATCTCTTCTACCCTTGGGTAGAATTAGCTTCACAGATGATTCTAGACGAAAAGAGGTCAGCTTGCCACGTTTTTTCCCTCTATGTGGAATAGCAAGGCTGAAGGTACACAAGAAACACGAAGGAGAGGCAGGGAGAAGGTGTAGACAACATGCCTCTGAGTCAGAATCAGTCAATGAAAAGCTCACTGCCTTCTGTGGGGACAGGATTTTTAGGCGGACTGATATTGGTTTTCATTTCTGTGGTTTCCCTATCTCTAGGAAAAACCTCCTAATGCGAATACACATTCCTTTGGTTGCTTGATGCTTTTTATTTTTTTCTATTTTTTTTTTGTTTTGTTTTTTTCTCAAATCCTTATCTGTCCACTTTTCCCCACTTCCTTTTCATCACTTCTCTTTCTATCCTATTAACTTTGTTAACAAATTTCTATCTAACTGTTCTCGTAGCAAATCTTTTTTTAAAATTAATTTGATCTTTAATATGTTGCAAATCTTTCCGATACCTACCGTCCAATGTTTCATTTTTAATTCTACAGTAATCCATAAGCTTCAAAGAGCATTGTTTAGGACAGTATTCCACTAGAAAATCCTGTTCAACATCTTGTGAGGTGGGATATTTCTTAATTTCAGACCACGTGAATCATACAAGCTTCCTATATTTCTCAATTGGAGGCTATATCCCACCACACATTCAGTTTCTCTGAGTAGAATTTTCTCATATTTATTTATATAACACTACCAGAGACCTATCACTCATTTTCAATCCCCCGCGATATTAAACTCTTCCACATTTGATTTAAAAACAATTGTATCAAATTGCCTGCCCCATACTGGAGTGCGTCTCCAAATCCTCACAGGACCCATACTAGTGTTGTATTAGTCATATGCTCACACTAATTGATTATGGGAACTAATCCTGTACAAACCTGACCACCTGCTCTACCTCCACAATTGCCACAGTAAATCTAGATTATAAACCACTGGCCCTGGCCCCCTTATGCCCCTAGGGCTGGGTTTATTAGGCTGCTATTTTTATCCCTGCTTTGCATTTTTTTGTTACCGAGTTTCTCCCCTTATTTTTTCTACTTTTGCTGCTGCTGGGGGGGGGTGTGGCGGGGATGGTGTCCGTGCTGTTGTAAGTCATTACCATATTTCCTTCGTACCAGTGATTGGCTTTTTCCTGTGACTGACCCTGGACTTCTCTGGCCTCTAGGACTCTGGGAGTGGTAGGACAAGAAGGCAGAAGTGAAGACCCGCGAGAGAGGGTCCCACCGAGTGTGGAACAGTGGAACTTCTGGTGCTGCTGGGTTCCATCCACACCTCTCGGGGTCCTCACTCCTCCACGTTCTCAGTCCTCCTGCCCAGACTGCAGCTGCGAGCTGCCTATCGATGTGACCTGTTAGTTCATGCCCTAATCATATCCCAGCTATAGCAAAAAAACCTCTGTTGTATTTTACCAAACAATCACCTGGCACCACTTCATTCTACCATATACTAATACTCCTATATTATGCCGCCCAGCTCATTAATTTCTCTTTGCTTCTTAAAGTCTCTCCTCTTTCGTCTCGTCTCTCCAATGGCTGCCCATCATGCAAAGTATCCATTTCAAACTGCTTACCCTGTCTATAAAGCACTACCCAAACTTGTCCTTCATACATCTCAAGCTGATCCACCGATACCATCCCAGGCACAACTCCGCTCTGAAAATTATATCGTCTGCGTATCCCCTTGTCAACCTCTTCCCTGCCGCATTCAGGAATAGCACGTGCTTCCCCTCTTCTCGGAACTCCCTTCCTCGTTTGTCTTTTACCATCCCTTAATATATTAAAACCTGGCTCTTTAGGCAAGCATATAACCTGGCCTAGACATTACCCCTCTGAATGACCCCACCTGATCTAACCCGCCTTTCACAATCTATTTCAGCCTACATTCATTATGTTATCACACATTTCCTCTAGACTTTAAGCTCTTTGGGCAGGGTCCTCTTTCCTATTTGGTCACGTATGCTATAAGTAACTCATCACGCTCTGTTGTATTATGTATTACCTGTGTATGTATATGTATGATGAATTTGTTATAATAGTATACCTTGTATGTATTATATGCTATGCAATTGTAAAGCGACACAGAAGATGTTGGCGCTATATAAACATCTAATAATAATAATATTTGGGTTTGCAGTCCTAACTTGTTAAATAGAGACATGTACATACCCCTGGCATATAATTCAGTTGAGTCCAGCATGGCCCAAATTGGCAAATAGCCATTTCTGCACATTTGAATAAGAAACTGTTTTCAATAGGTAACTGCTTTGGGCCACTGAAGAAACCCTGCTAACAGACATATTCATACCCGGCACATAATTCAGTTCAAGGATAATAATTTTAAGGTAATTCTCATGCTACTGATAGTGCTGTGCTGTCCTACATTCGCGTAATGTAAAGATGAACAAAACTGGCATGTTCCCTATTCTTATACGGGTCCGTAACCTATTGATCTGAAATTCAAATTGAATCGGCATTTGCAAAACATTTTTGAATTTTTGATAGAGGTTTTAAATTTTCATGTTTTAATTTCCGTATTTTGATTTTCTATTTGTGATTAAAAAATTTTTGGTTCCACAAATTTTGAAACCAGGTTGGTTTGAAACCAGGATTAATCACTTCACTAATAGAAGCACTGTTGACACACAGAATTGTACAAAGGAGTCTTCCTAGACATTTTATCACCTGAAAAAATATTTAAAAGCTGCCCCTTGATCTTCCTGTGGCTAGTGGATTCTCGTGCTTGTGGTGGTGGGAGTGATGGGCTGATTAACACTGGCTGATGAACTGGAGGGCTGACTTAATTCTGGCTGGTGGACTGGGGGGTATCTTTACACATGCTGGTGAACTGGTATATAAAACGATGCCCACAACACAGGCTGGTAAATCGATAGTGCCCACACAGACTTATAAATATAAGATGCCCTCATGCCTGGACCCAATGGTAAATATAACATGCCTTCATGCCCTACCCACACAAACTTTTAATTTATTAGATGCTCCAAAGATCTAGTACACAAAGACTAGTAATATAAGATGCCATCTTATCAGCCCACACAGACTGGGACACTAAAGATGCCCTCATGGCCCAGCTCACATGGATATGGTACATATCAGATGCCCTCATGCCTAGCCCACACAGACTTGTAAATTTAAGATGCCCCCTTTGTACCCAGCACACACAGGCTGTAAAATATAAAAGCTCCCATGTCCAGCCCCCACAGAGTGGTAACATAAAGGCCCCATTTCCTGACCACACAGACCGGGTCACTTACTGGAAGATGAACTAGATGAGACTGCTGACTCATGCACCTGCACACAACCACCCCCATTCACTTAAGGATGAGCTGGTGAGACTCCTGAACTCACTCTCCCCACACACACATTTGCCAATACACGAGTCAAGTGCAGAAGAAAGAATTGTATGATGAGTTTTTTCTCAGGCGCACACGCCTTTGGCTCCTGGACCCCCCTTCCTCTTCTTGGAAGTTATACACCGAAATAAGATTTTTGAAAAGTCCTCTTAAGAAGTTACAAACGAATTTCCCGCTTTCTTAGATTTTATATTTCAGTCAAGGATAAGTAAAAAAAACAACACTGAACCGTGTGTTCCTTAAATTTCCAAGTAGTGTACGAAAATAAATAGCTGGAACCTGGCCAGGTTAATATGTTAAGCTGTCATCTTGTTAACACTTGTGCAAACCAGAAGCATATTCTCTATATTGTATATAGGCATTACTAGCGTTCAATAAAGACATTAGAATGCAGCTGTAAAATAAATATTTTACATCTATTCATAAATCATCTGGCTAACAAATGGACCCCAAACCCCCAATATTTATTACAGGAATGATGAATAACAGAAGTCTGGAATAAACACTTTCTTATTGGCCTGTTCATTTAAAACAATCAAAAAAAAGGGCGACAAAGTTATTGTTCACAAAAACGTTAAAAGCAAGATGAATGAGTGGACAAGAGAATAATGGAAGGAATATATAATCACTCATACTGTATGCACTGGACCTAACTGGACCTGAATCACCTGTTGATTTGCAGTATATATGAATTTCATGGGACCCCACATAATGTAGCTAGATGGTGCCACCAAAGCCCAGTTTTTATTTTATCCTTGTTATACTCCTTCCTCTGCCTTTAGGAAGTGTAATTAGCCCTAGTTATCTTGTCCTCTCCTAGTTTGTTGCATCAAACTGTTCTTGTGCCAGTAAATAGCTGTTAGTATAGCTTCAATCAGTGTAAGGTTGGGAAATCACTATTGCAGTCTTTAGTATCATGTATTTTAATTAATATAACAGAAATAATTTTGTGTAAATGATTGCCAGGTAAAGGCCAATCATTACGCAGAGTATCCATCATATGGTCCCATACTGGTAAACCAGCAAACCCCCGATTCTTTACCAAATCGTCCCCGTGGCACTACCCCCCCCACCACACACACACAAACCCCCATGGTGGGCCTTCCCATTTGTAGGTTGTGGCTAGAAGATGTCACTTGGCTAGAAGATTGCTCTTACATAGCAATTAATCAGTCTACATAACCGAAACATGTAGATTAAGATAACTTAAGTACTCCCATTAAAGTATTAGTAAAAAAAAAATTAAAGCATTAAAATATGATTATGAAAATCTGGCAAACAAAAAAAACCAGAAAAAAAATCCTAAAAAGGTCGTAGGTGAAAAAGGGGGATAGATGTCGGTAGAATTGTTGTGGAACATGAAAATAAGAATGACAGAAAATACATATAGAAAGAAGACAAGGTGGGATGGTAAAGTGAAATTATAGTGGCATTATAGAATAGGTGGCATAGATTTGGAGAGCTGGAGACTGTCCCGTTAGCAGCAGAGGCGTTGGGATACGTGGGCAGGAGTTAAGGGGTGAGGCTGGGTTTTTTGGGAGTCCTGAGCAAGGGGAGGGTGCCATGACAGGCTAGTGGAGGTTGATGGAGGGGGGCTGTTGGACAGAGAGGTTTTCCTGTCACAGTTGGTGCACATGGAGGTGGGGAGGGAGGGGGTTCTGCCATTACATTGCCGGTGAGCCATAGGCTCACAGGTCAGTCTTTGAATTAGGGTGAAGGGGTAGGTTATAATGGATAATGTACCCCCTACTGTAAATTATACGGAACTCGGAGTTCCGCACCCTATATAAAAGACACTGCCTCGTGCTTTTATATGGTCACGGAACTCCTCAGTGACTTCTAATATCCTTATAAATTACATTATCCACTATATAATTAGACTGGTAAGTTACAGCACCTGTGTCGGTAGGAACTACCTCCAAACAGTCATGCCGGCGCTCCAAACACCTCCATCCAGTACACCGTCTCCCTCTCGGTTAAATCATACAAAGCGTGATGTCCAGCAGGACAGAAAGGGGAAGCGGGCAGCCGGACTTGAATAAAATTCGTCAATCCTTTATTGTTAAATTTTTAAAATCCTGTTATACAAAGTTGCAGACAAACGATCTTATGGGCAACAGAAAACATGTGAACCATCCAGGCTCCACCCGACGCGTTTCGTGGCCAATAGCCACTTCCTCAGGGGTAAGAAGGAGTGTCATCTCTCCCTGGGCTATTTAAAGCCCGGGTGGTTAACCCCTTCGTTACATGAACCAACTACCAAAAGTGAGAGAAGGGATGACACCCCTCGACATATATTGTGCAAAATTTAAAAACAATATCAGCATTATATAGCATATAACAACCCGATATAAACAGTGAACTAATAATATCAAAGGGATGATCTTATCTAATAAGCAGCATGAGTGTTAATATAAATATAATAAATATAATAAAGTTAACTGACCACAATTTAATAAATTTAGCAGACATGTATGATAATAGAGAGGCATTAAACTATTATTAACTTTATTTAATTTATATATAATTTCATTATGGTAAAAAGAGATCATCAGGAAATAGTGGAGTATTATTCTGATCCAATCAATCCTGATCACAGAAACAACTTAGTTCGAACTCCCTGTTCATGCCCTAGGGGCTAAGGTTTCCAGCATATATATCCAGAAGCCTCTTTAAGCAAAGGATAGATTCTCTATTCCCCTTTCGTATCTCAGTTTTGCATTATCAATAATTTGGAACTTTATGTTCAAAGGGCCACCATGCTGTTCCATCATGTGTTAGATATAGCAGAATCACATCTTTTATTATTGTCGCATTTACATGTTCTGCCAATCTTTTGTGGGCAGATCTTATGGTTTTACCTATATATTGGCTCCCAAATCTACATGTAGCTAGATACAACAGAGTGGATTTACAGTTGTAATAACGATTGATCCGGAAAGTTTTATTATTACTACTACTAGTGAATGTTTTGGACACCTCAATATATTGCAGAATGTTACAACGTTTGTGTCACATTGGAAACAACCCTTATACTTGAGCCATGTTGGTTTGGGATGTATCTGGTCCTGTCTAAGAACATACTAGGTGGGACACTAGAGCACCAACAGATTGTCCCCTCCTATATATAACTCTGGGTATTGTGGAGATAAAACCTTTTAAAAGGGGATCTGAGAGCAGAATGGGCCAGAATTTTTTGAGAATTCTCCTAATTTTGTTACTGTCTTTACTATATGTTGTCACAAAAACCGGACCATTGCGTTATGGGTGACCATAGTTTCTATTATTGGATCGTTGCCCTTTGACAGATAACAATGTAGTTCTATCTTTACTCACAGCTCTTTCATAAGCATTTCTGATTGCTCCTGGGGTGTATCCTCTTTCTAAAAGGCGATCCCAAAGGTCCATGGACTTGGACTGAAACTTGTGCTCCTCATGGGACAAGTTTCAGTCCAAGTCCATGGACATGGACATCCAACAGTGTTTTATGATCTGTTTCCATGGGAGAATCAAAGTTCAGTGCATTACAATGTGGGTGACGATCCATTTATATCCACTATGATGCATTGAGAATATGCGATTTTTTTTTTTTCCGGATTACATGCGATCTGATTGCAAAAATCCATTTAAAGGGCATGTCCACCCCCAAAACTAAAATTTAGCCAACTACTGGCCCCACTGTGCAATGTTAAAAAAAATCCTTACCTTACACCTCAGCTCCTAGTGGTTATCATGCAGTTTCTTTCCAAAGTTCCAAAAAGTAGAGTATGAGCTGTCTGTGTGTGATCTGGTCCCTGATTCTTCCTTGTCCTCCTGGAGGACCCTGGCATGTGCAGGGGAGCAGTCCAGAGTAAATGTATCTGTGTCTCATGCTGTTTGTCACTATGGGTAATATTCTTTAAGGTTTGCTCTCTCCACAAACCATAACATTAGCTCTACCAGCGCAGCACAGCAATACCACAGCAGCCCTTACAGAGTGGCTGTACTCAATTATTATAATCCCATTAAAGCGTTCACTGCTTAAAGTAAATCCAAGCTTTGGAGTGTGCTGTTTATGTAGCCTTAAGCAAGGCCACGTTTAATTTTGGACATATTAATATGTTATGCCTTAGAATTATACTTTAAGATCCTTTACTTTAAATATAACCGAGATAAAATAAACTTTAAGTATAGTTTTTATTGACTGTTTTATTTTATGTTACGCTCACATTCTCTAGTTTAATTTTTGTTATATATTAAGCTGTTTTAAGTTTCTTGGTATAAATTTCTACTCTTAATATATATATATCTATCTGTCATTACTAACCCTGATCTATTGTATCTTATCTTATCTTTAAAGCTTTGTACACACATGCGATCACCCGCGGCGCACAATGTGTTAAGGTGGCCATACATCCGAACGATAATAGGTAAATCCTGCCGTGGAACGATGTAATTTATCAATTAACGCTCGTGTGTAGGGGATATTCCCGACCAATCGGAGTGCCGACAAACGACCGTTGTCGTCACTCCGATCAATCGGGAAAGACGGAAAATTTCTGTTGTCGTTATCGGCTCCCTTTACTTTAATAGAGGGAGCCAATATCAATTGTGTGGTGTATGGCCGCACAGGCGACCGATCCCCATACCCATACTCCAAATCAAACATTGGTAAACTGCAGTCTCCTATGCTACTTTCGCTGAGACACTAACACTTTTTCGGCTGAAAAAACTGCCCATGTGTAGCGGCCCAATGGCTGCTGTTTAGGGGACAATGAATGTCATCAGAGACACTCAATGAAAATAAGGAATTCTATAAAGCTACTAGGTGATTGCTGGTAGAAGTGCCTTGCTACCTAAAAACAGAGGTATACATGGTTCAGATTAAAGTAACTAGCACTGAAATGCCATTTAGTACTATCAATAACTTTAAGTTTTAAATAAATATCAGCCTAGACATCCAAGCAAGTCTGATAGACAGTGTAATGTGCTCTGCAGTGTGTATTTACCATGTGTTAGGACCTTAGCACATCAGTTTTGACACATGATGACCTGACCTTTGTTTTTAAAGATAACTGCTGGACTACTGTTATTTTACTGTTATCTATAAATCAGGAGATAAAACTGCTAGCTGCGTGTGAACCTATGTTTAATTATAATAAATTTATTTGAAATATCAAGCAGAGATAAACACACAATTAGGTAATTACATTGCCTATGTGGTTTTTCAATCATCCAGGTCATATTATTAAGTCTATTCAACTCTATTTGATTTAGTAATTTAATATGTTTTTGTACTCTCCCAATTGGCCTCCTTAGTTTAAATGAACCGTAGGGACTTCCCCCAGCATATATAAAGGGATATGTGTTAAATATATGTTAATTGTCAAGTTGACAGTTTAAGAACAATTCATAACTATGGAACTCAAACAAATTACAGTTGCAGAAACGTACAAATCTATACTGCACATTGCAGCTCTAGATAAATCATAGCATAGAGTCTTCACGTGCAACCTGAAAAAAAATAACTCTATGACTGTTCCCAATTAATATCATCCCATAGGAGTATTCAATACGTTCAGGAAATCCTGTCTCAGGAGTGTGCCATTTTTGCAGCCTCTGGCAAAGCTAGTTTAATTTTTGCACATATTGTTTATTATGCCTTTGAAATTTACTTTAAGATCCTTAATTTGAAATATATTGGAGATGAAAAGCTCAGGCTTTCCCTGAATATGATTTTGTATGTTAAGCTTGCATTCTATCACTTAGCTTTTGTTATTTAAGCTGCTTTCTGTTCCTTCTTGATCCTTCCACCAATTCAAGGATACGCTTGGAGATCACCTTAATACACATTTCACAGAGAGACCAAAGCTCTCTATATGACGGAGATATGCTTTTAGGAAAGAAGCATCTGGGAGTACAATATGCTGTACAAACTGCCAACCTCAGAAAGTATATTGTATCTACAAACTCTAATCTAAGAGTAGAGCCAAAGGGGCTATTCTCTTGCAACAAAAATAGCTAAATAAATTCCTAAAGAGACTAGAACTGTTTAGGTACAACCTGATGCTGATGCATACTAGCTAATCACTGTGGGGTTCAGAATGCCCTGCTGGCTACAACTAGAGCAGTTCATATTACAGATGAACAATGATTGCAATTTACTGTAACACTATACAATGACTTTGATTCTCACCCACTGGCCAGTCTTACAACAAGCCTAGCCATTACAAACTGAAGTTTCAAACCTTATGAAGTAATTAATAAAATCAAAGAGATTAAATATAAAGCCTCAAAATCTCAAGCATCCATTTAAAATAACTAATTATGTTATCGCTATTTGCCACTTTAAGCAATATTTTATCAGATTGCATCTCTCCCCAAAACATAGATGCAGTCTTCAATTACAATATCACAATCCCACTGCAGCTGTTGTAATGTGACTAATCCCACCAAAGCATTCACTTCTTACAGTAAATCTCTTCTCTTCAGTGGGCTATTTCTGTTGCCTCAGGAAAGCATGGTCCTTTTTTTTCTAGATGTATGTTACAACATTCAAATTTACCTTAATATGAAATATATTGGAGATGTAATAAAGTGTTATCATAGCTGTTAGGCTTTTCCTGACTGTTATTGTATGTTTGCATTATGTAGTTATACTGTTGTTATTAACTTTCTTGGTATAAATCTGTTTTTTTTTTTATTTAGTGCAGTTCCTCAACAAATGTGTGTCAGTCTGACAAATATTAAGATAGTCATATAGTAATGGGATCCCTACTAGTGTAGTGTAAAGTGGGCACACAATTAGCAGTATATGGCCAATTAGCCCTATATCGGTAATGTGTGTGTATGGCTAAGACAACAATTTCTGATGCGACGAACATTCCATCTGAGCATCATAAATGATCAATGTGTCCGGAAAACTTCCCTTGTTCGCGGTCGGCCCCCTGTACTAAAGTCGCTCGTGATCGTAGGGAGTATGTCAGTCACTAAGGATCTTCCTATACTTTATATAGTATGTGTATACTATATAGTATGTGTATAGTTTTTTTTTTATTTAGTGCAGTTCCTCAACAAATGTGTGTCAGTCTGACAAATATTAAGATAGTCATATAGTAATGGGATCCCTACTAGTGTAGTGTAAAGCTGGGCACACACATTAGCAGTATATGGCCAATTAGCCCTATATCGGTAATGTGTGTGTATGGCTAAGACAACAATTTCTGATGCCGACGAACATTCCATCTGAGCATCATAAATGATCAATGTGTCCGGAAAACTTCCCTTGTTCACGGTCGGCCCCCTGTACTAAAGTCGCTCGTAATCGTAGGGAGTATGTCAGTCACTAAGGATCTTCCTATACTTTATATAGTATGTGTATAGTTACATCTTTCAAAGATAACAGAATCGTGAAGTTTTATTCTGCTATCTTTGAAAGATTGGTACTGTGTGTACCCAGCTTAAATTCTCTACACAAAAAAGGTAAGTGGCTGATGAACAAACTATTTGACTGACAATAACGTGTGTAGAGGCTGCCCCGTGCATCATTAGTGATCTGTCCAACAGGATGCTCATCTACTGCTAGACTGATCACCAATCATCTAAAAATTCATTCTTATGAACATTATCTAATATGTGAATGTTGATGTGTTGAAGTGTTTACAGTCATAGGCAGTGTAAATATTTGATGGCAGTGAGGTGGAAAAATAAAACCTTTGATTGTTTAAAGTGGCTGCCCATTCAAACCTTGTGAAAGTACCAGGCCAATAAAAGTGTCTTCTTTCTACTACCTTATTCAGACCTGTGTGAACCAACCAGTGCATAACATATGACAATGCCAAGCCATTGAGGGGAAAAAAGGTAAAAAACTACATATTTTAATTACTTTTGGCACAGTCTTCTCAGCAATACACTCCTTTTTGTCACATAGGCTGTTTGAAAACAATCATGCAACAGTATTGTATGGGCTATAATGTATGGTACCAATTGTGCTTGCAGAGGAGGTGAGAACCAGGGTAGAAAGAAGTATAAGAAGCTTCAGGGATAGGTGAGTAATTATAAAGATCTCAGGGTTTGGGGGGTGGGGGATGGTAAGTACTGTATAGATTTAAGAAATGGGGTGGACATGCGCTTTAAAAAGACCACGAGTTACAGCTCACTGTGACCCCTACACCGTGACTGCTCAGCAAAAGCTAGCTTTGAAATCTGATTGGTCTAGATATAATCTAGGGTAATTCCTTTGAGAAATGTTTTGAGAAATTCAGTAATGCGAAAAACGAAAATGGTGCTGGGTCTAAATATGCAATTTTATTTTATTTTAGAGCTGGACATGACTTTTAAAGAATTTGAGCCTAAAGGTGACCATAAACATATCCGATATTCAGCAAATCCTGTCAGATCCAAAGCAATTTGCAAAACATCAGCCATGTTTATGGATACGTCATGAAGCTGTGAACTACCGTCATCGGCATCGTGAGCTATCGGTCTAAATATACATTTCTGGCGAATCGTTATCTGCTTCCTCTACAGGGATTCGATAACTTTGTTGTGAATGATTGTTACTATGTATTTGTGAATCTGGCAAATTTATGATTGGATTCCTACAGAATCTGAAGTGAATTTACAGCCAAAGTCACATGTGTATGGGCACTTTGGAGAATGCACACTGTGGAATGCAGAACAGACTGCCTAGATGTAAATAAGCAATAATGCTGCGTTTAGTAGACCATTTCTACATTACAAATTCACAAGTATTAGTTTTTCTCAATGATCCTCATATTTGCCTCTCCATAAAGTATACTGTTGCCCCCATTCAGTCACTAAGTATACCCCAAAGGACACACTACAATTAATCCTATAAAACACAAGCTAGGTATAGTTCAGCAGGGTAGGTTCAATCTCAGCATGACCACAGAGAAGCATTTACTGTAGCTATCACTATTTAAGCTCTTCAATTTCAGATTTTTGCAGAAGTACATATGGTTTAAGCATTTCTCCAATGTTAATCTGCTGCATATGGAAAGCCTTTTTCATCTTACAAGGGTTAGCCAGTCCATGCAGATCTCACATCTGCTTAAATTCTTCATAATTAGAGACTTTGAATATTCATATTCTTTCTTAGTTATACCCTACCAAGTAAAATCTATGATTTAACTGTGTTTAAGCATTTCAAGATTCTATGTCATTTGAAGCTGTAAAGATAGTAAAGATATAAAGTTGCCACGGTCATTCACAGCAGTTACACTGATCTTGAAGACTTTCATAGGACAATGGGGATCTTATCTGTAACAAAAATAGGAGGCATCAACTCAATTACAACATCTTGAAGTAACAGTGGTATCTGGCACCAAGCACGTAATACCTTTCCAATACTATAGCATTGACATCCTATATATCCAAACCAGATGGTAACTATACGTGAGTAATTTTAAATGTTTAAATATTATCCCTTAATGACCAAAGTGAGTCATAAGTCATCTTTGAACTAAGATGGTATAAACTGAACAATGGGAATTTGAGACTTTCAGCCTCTTGCCGAGAGTCTTGACACAATTAGAATACTATTAGGGTTATTCAATAAAAGTTCTTATTGTTAAAAATGGTGTTAATTCTGCCCCAACAATCAGATGTTAGCTTTCAAATGTTAAATAAGATCTGATTGGTTGGGGCAAAATTAGCACCATTATTAACGATGAGAACTTTTATTGAATCTCCCTGTTTATTTAGAACCCTAGCTGTGTGTAAAGCAAGACAGAAATTCTGTTTTTGTCAGGATCCTTCTCATTAGGTTGTAGCATGAAGGCACCAAATTAAATGTATTTCTAACATAGCAACAAACAGCCATGCCCCCTAAGCAACTTACAATCTATGTACCCTATCACACATGCCTACAGTATTATACAAACACACACATCAGGAGGAAATCCACAAACGTAGAATACATATTCATGGGGGAAAGTTCCTTTAACTAAAGCTTTCACACAAGTGATCTTAAATGCTTAGCCCTCGGTGTATCCTCTTTACACTGCCCTGTGTCTAGTTCCAGGAACAGGATAAAAGGAATTTTTTCCACAGCTCATAAACTGCTGATTAGAAGAGAAATATGTAATTTGCTTTTTAAAGTAATTCCTCACCATATATGTACATATGCAAAGTCTTTAAAATCTTTTATTACAAAAGGTCACCCAGTTACTTCCTAAACTGGGTGTCCCCAGTGGTTACAGGCATCCTCAGTGTGCTTCATCCAGGGAGAAAGTGGGTGCTCTACAATAGGCTACCTTGTCCCCATCATGCTAAGGGAAGGCGAGGGAGTAAGGAGGCCACACACACAACAATGCTAATATCGTACAATAGTCTCAACCATTTATAGGCGATGTTAAATTGAACCAATAACCATTGATACTGGGATCGTATTTCATGCTGTAATGAAGAATGTCAGATGTATATTTTGGGAAAATGTCATTTTAATCAGCGGTTTCATAGGATCTCCGTCAGAAAATATAGATCTTCTGTGATAAATCATTCAAAAAATTAATGATTCCTTTCTGCAGTTTAATAACACTTATTACATAGCCCATATAATAATACCTTGTGGGCAGTTATAAATATTCAATACCTTGAGAAACATAAACTCTTTATCATATACCAATGTAATCCCATTAAGCAGGGTAAACTATGTTTGTTTCCATTTGTTTCCGCTGAACTCATCTTGGCTGCATAATACAAGCAGTTGTACTGGATAGTGTAAAACAGATAAAGGGCAACAAATCCCCCCAAGGATAGGTACACAGTAGCTATGAAAAGATTTATTATTATTACTCTGTAGCTTTAAACCTGCTTTAAATTAATCCCTTGATCTTTCTAAAAAGAGGAAAGTAAAAGCCTTGACTAAAAAACAGTTTATAGCCTCTTTGAAGTACAGTGTATGTAAATATATATATAAACAGAGCAAATACTTTTTATTTGTTATGTGACATAATAATATTTATTTTAAAGTAGATTTGTAAATTCCATAGTAATTGTATGACATCAAAAGGCTGCCCTGCTATCACAGTCAGTCAATCATTTCATGTGTTATATACAGCGCAGGGTAATGCAGACTATACCTGATCCATGACCTTTTAAAATATCACATACCAGCCTGAATTTTCACACTAACATAATCAAAACCGAACCCAGGAAAACTACAAACAAAGGGGAAAGGGCATATTAAACACATTCAACAGCTTGTCTGCTTCCTGTGACAAAACACAGACACATTAGGAGAAAATTCTGCTTTTGTTAAATTAGAGGATTGTACTGTTACCCACTGCTTGAGATGTTTGCACTAATATTGATTGAAAATGAACATTCTGGTAAATATTGATCAGTGTTATAATTATTATTGTATTTATTTCTTTTTGGGTGTACTAATTTCACTTAGTAACAAAAATGAAAGAATAAAAATAATGAAACAAATGAATATACCAACTACAAGTAAATAAGACTTGTACTCAGCCAGGCATGTGTACCATAAATCCAGGTGTAACTGAAGCTATATAGAAGGTAGTCATATGTGCAATGTTCTAAATGTTTCTCTATGTTGTCTAGCACTACCTTCCATATTACTATGGATGTCTGGTGTATATGTTTATTGGAGTAGACGTCTGAAAGCGATTTAAGTAGGTTTGAACGCTCCTTTGTGTGTATGTATGTGTGTGTGTGGAGGGGGGGGGGGGGGGTACATGTTATTGATGTTATGCCCCAAACTCAAAAAAGGCCAAAACTTTGTAAGATAACTTCAACATTAAAGACAAGCTTATGTAGGAAAGTCACCATGTGGGCTCTGTTTGGCAGTTGCTGTGGGAGCCAGTGGGAAACAGAGTTATTAGGAGTTCCCATGAATCTTTAAACTAAGTCTCTGTGTGGTTATACCATCAAACAGATAAACAAAGGTGGTTCTCTACAATGACTATAAAGTTGATAAGTATCTGTTTTTTGTCCACAGTCAGAAAGGATTCTGCATTGCTACACAATTAGATATCAATTCACACCAGCCTACCAATATGTCTTATAGATTGTTGAAGGAAACTAGAGATCCCAGCACAGAGAGAAACACCCTATACAGTATAAGTAGTAGTTTGACATACCTGTACAACAGACAAATGGGAAACCAGAACACGAGTTTTATAATCAGATATTTAATAGTCTTAGAAACCAAAATTCATCTTAGTAACCAAAGACATCTGTTAAAAAACGACGGTACTTACCATGTATTGTACATACAGTCATCAGCAAATAGCCCAGCTGGTATGTAACTTTTATGAGGCTAAACTTTTTTTCCCCTCAGAACCCTCAGTCAGCAAAGTAGCCCACAATATGATAAATGTTTTATATATAAGATAACGATGAGACTTTTTTTGTATAATTTTACATTAGTTTCCCTGGTTCTGCTAAAACATTGTTGCGGCAATAACCTCTTTAATATTTACTCAACATTCCACTTATACTGAATATTAATTTCATACTAATGTGGATTTTTATTCATTTGTAACTTCTGGTCTATAAGATGTGTAGAATCCAGTCTATATTCTATAAGATGTGGCAGAATAAGAGTAAACAGTTATTATCACTATAATTTGTTTTAGAATGTGATCGCACTTATGGCCAGACTAAAGAAAAATCCAGACTGCTATGTGAAATCACAAAGGTCTGCTGCCACCTGTGACCAGTATCCCTGTAAGTAACTCCTTAAATCCCAAGAATAAAACAAGCAGATGTAATCATGAAATGTTTCACCCATTGAAATTTTTTTTGTTGTGTATGCACAACAAATACTGAATATTGCATTACTAAGCTGTTTGATAGCTTTCCAAAATATTTTTAAATTGGACACTTTTTTTTGTATTGCCTGTGGATTTTGAGTTTTTTTTCTTTATTTGCAACACAGATGTGAACTATTATTTCGTAGTCACAATTATACTGCAAATAACTTCTACATTAACTAATTTATTCCAGATCAGTTATGCTAAAATGTGTCCAATAAGGAATCTTTACTTCAGAAGAAGCCATTTTAGCGATACATTACATGGCATCAGATAAACTGGCAAATTGTTACCAGGAAATCCTTAGTAAAATCCTGGCAAGAGATGCATACATAGTCTGGATTTTTTTATTATATTGCCTTTCTGTATCAGAGTATTTTAGAAGAATACTTAAAAAGGGTTTCTAATAATAAAATGTTTTCTTTGTAAGATCTTATACAGCTTTGTACTGTAGCAATATAAAGGGGAAATTAAGTGTTAATGTAATATGGAAATAAGGTTGTAATTCAGCACCTCAGATCAGTTGCCCACAAAATATTGCTCTTATTATTTGTTATCACAGTTTATTACATAATTTTCTGTGATTGAAAAAATGCATTCAATAAAAATAAATGACATTTATTAAATTCCACTAGAGACTTTCAGGGTTATTCAATAAAGGTTCTTATTGTTAAAAATGGTGCTGATTTTGCCCCAACCAATCAGATATTAGCTTTCAAATGTTAAGTAATATCTGATTGGTTGGAGCAAAATTAGCACCATTTTAAACAATAAAAACTTTTATTGAATCTCCCTGTTTGTTTCAGTCAATGCCACAATAATCTTTATGTCTGTATTCCCTTTAAGATGAAAACAGTAAAAGAGAGTGATGGGGAGAGACGATTAACCACAGTCTCAAGTGTGACAAAGTGTATTTAATGAAACAATTCCCACAATCTACACAACAATCTGCACAACACGTTTCGAGAGGCATGCACCCTTTTTCAAGTTGTGCAGATTGTGTGAATTGTTTCATTAATTACACTTTGTCACAGCTGAGACTGTGGTTCATTGTCTCTCCCCATCACTCTATTTTACTCTTTCCATTATATGGAGTATTATTGGACTACTGTAGATGGAGGACTGAGATACATATTGGAAATTGGAGTATAGAGCCCCTACCCTTTTTTTCTTGGTCCCTTTAAGATGAACAAAGTTATAACAGTAATTAATGGTGCTTCCTTGCAGAGCTGGGGGAAGTAAGGACCCTTACTTGTTATTGGACTAACAAAAGGTGCCATTGGCTGTCCAAAACTGTCCAATAGAGGACAGTGATATTATTTCCATAGTTTGGAAAGTATGTAAAGTAAAGGGTCACTGTGGTCTCCATACAAGTGGCCTGTATTTAAAACAACTCCTGGGACATGCTTCTAGCTGCTATCTAGCGCGGGTTAAAAGCCAAATGGCCACAAATGTGTGAGTGCTTCATGGGTATCTGGGGGGGGGTATTCCTTTGTGTTTCTATCATAATAGGCTTGTTTGAAAGGTATGGGAGAGTTCTTTTAAATAGAAAATAACTCTCCCATCCCATATGGAGAACACAGTTACCCTTTAAAGTATAAATTGAGCCTTTTTGCCAATTATCGGTCGAGAACAATGGATTGCTGCCTTATCTTTCCCAAAAGTTACACTTTACTTGTCCTTAAAGAATCTGCGGTGTTCACTGTTTTATTTGTGCACTATTGCTGAACATGGATGCACATAAATGGGTTTTAAGCTATCAAGTCTTTACTGAATAAAGTGATCATTACTGAAAAATGCAGAAGAATTCTATTTTATATGACCTTTTAGATGTGTGTTAGACCGAGAGAAACTCAACTCCATATGGCAAAGAGGACAGTTTCTACCATATGCTATTGGTTACAGAAGACGGCTTAGCTGCCTTGTTCTTTGATCATTTTATATGCTTTAAAGTTGCTTTGCCATTTGCACAGAGAATTTGGATGTTGCTTTGCAGAGCTGCAACACTCAATATATCACACTAAGGAAACATTCATTATTTTAACCTAACAGATAACGTCTTTCTATTTCTGAGAACAGACAGGTTTTTTTACTCTACAGTAGTTGGGGCAACTATACCCCAAAAATCAAGTTTTCTAAAATAGAAAGCACCTTGGGAAGGGAGGTAGGATTGGGTAAGTTTTCTTACCTCCTAATTGTCTGTATTAGCAGAGTGGCAGCACGTTGAATATTTCTTTGTGAACTTCTGCCAGGTCTGTAACTTGGCCTGGTTAAATGTTAACAAATCAGTGTTGCACTTGCTATGCAAATACAGAAAACTGGTTTAGAAGACAATCCTACCTCCCTTCCTATTCCTTCTTTCAATTAATTTTTTAATGAATTAATAGTACTATAGTTCCTTTTTTTTCTTTAAAATAGGTCTTGCAGAATGATTGCACAGTTATGATGTAATTCTACCCAATGAACGATAATACATAGTGTTGGTGTAGTATCCCTGGTGTTAATCATTTTCCTTTGAAAAAAAAAATTCACATTTGCCAGAATCCTAATTTTAATAAATATTACTGATCAGTTCTGTTATCAAGCAAATTATTTGCACTGAAATGTGAATGTTAGTGTGTACATTTTATTAATTTCTGAACAAGCAAGTATTATTGTCTTGGTAGTAAAATCCAGTACAACATATTAAGATTTTCAAAAACACACATAGGACACATTAGCTTCCCTGTAGCTGCAAAATAAAGCAATATTGTTTTACCTCCAAACTTAATATGCTCTATAGTTATCCTTGTGAAAGTTCTCATTCATCCAGGTCATGGTATATCTGATGTATTCAATTAGATCAACTGGACTTGAAGTTTAGTTCTTGAAGACGTTTCACTAGTCATCCGACTGGCTTTCTCAATTCTGAATTGAGAAAGCCAGTCGGATGACTAGCAAAACGTTTTCAAGAACTAAACTTCAAGTCCAGTTGATCTAATTGAATACAACAGATATACTCTATAGTTATCCTTTAACTTGTGGGTACTAAAGGGAACTTTCATAATTCATCTCTCTGGGTTTAAATCTAATTGTACACCCTACACTTCTGAACATGCTCTCTAATGCATGGCAGATCAAAACAAGAAAGCTATATCTTGTCCTGCCTCCTAAATGCTGACATCCAAACATGTAATCATGCTACAGCACAGAGATCCTGCCTCTCCCAGACACAGAAAATGGATTTTAAAGTGTATTGTGTTTGCTATTGCAAACATTCTCCACCCCTCCTGTGCCTAACAAGTTCACATTCATTTGCTTTTCACACAAAAAATAATCTTTCCATTCATTTCCTATTCAGCATGAATGGCAGAAAGTAAGTTTGGTATTTGGAACAAAGCTGAATTTGGTTTCTTATTCAGTTAGTTTCTTTTTCACAAGTTAAAGTTGGTTTCTTATTCGGATATGAATGTTCTGCAATAGGTAAACAACTTTGTTCCACTGGAAAAACACTGCAGACAGACATGTACATACAATACTTGATGGATCCACTGCACACCAGTCTTAAGCAGTGAGTATTTTATTAATTAACGCTTCGGTGCTCACAGGACACTTAAGACTTAAAGGGACACTATACTGAAATATATAATCTATATTTGAATACATGTAAGTAGCACTTACTCTGATTTGCGTGTGTTGCTGCATGCCTTCAATCCAGCACACATTTTGTATAGGAGCAGTATCCCCCCTCCCTTTTTAACCACTCCCACTTCCATCCAATCTGACTTTTTCCCCAGAAACCAACTGTCAAGCCTGCACACAGCATACAGCATTCCAACGGTCAAAACTCTGTCACCATTCCAGCTACAGTAAAACTACTCACAGAAGAATAGTTTTTGAGAGAAGGAACTTGATTGATAGATGAAATATAAGAAGTTTTACATTGGATATCTAAAGAAATTGGGGGAGGCCAGATCAACAAAAAAATGATACAGTGGTGGTTGGGAAGAATTATAGTTTCCGGTTATGGTCAATGTAAAATAACCTATTTTTCATTATAGATGCCCTTTAATAAAATACATAAGTGAACAACAATATATAGGGCAGAATATGATCTCACACCCCATACTCCTCCCACTAGGAGCCAGAACATGTACACATGATAACCCATAAAAATCTATTTCAACCCTTCCACCGCTAAATGTGGGTAGATACTGTATAAACTTGAGAATAAACCAAGGTTTTTTTATTTTTAAATTAGCCTAAAAATCTGTAGTCACACACTGTTCTTACCAGGTCAGAGGAAGAAGGAGACCAGCAACACAAAAAGAAAGGGACCAGAGCTGTATTAGACATGTACGGTATAGTACCGTAATTGCAGAAGTTAAAGAGTAAAGAACGGAACATTCAGGAGTCACATGCCTGTAGGTGTGCACACGTACATTACACATGTCCAGCGCACGTCATCTCAGCCATCATACGGGTAATGGAGGAGCAACTTAGGAGCATGTCATTAGGAGCTGGTAAGAAGCATACTGTAAGCATCTCTTCTGCCTCTTCTTCTTTGGGTGTATGGACAGTTTAGGGGTAGGCTATTAAGTCTGTGTACTGGAGGGGTGGATGGGGGGGTTAGTGGGTATTTTTTTATGGGGGCCAAATAACTTTGAATACCATATACTTTAGGGAGCATTTATATTGAATTACACAAATGTAGTGGCACTGATCCCAATTAAAATGGTCTGTGTTATCCAGAATGGATGGTGCTGGGGCTATACATCCCACATAAAACTACAACCAAAGCCAGGGGTACTAGAGCAGAAACCCCTAAAGAAACCCTAATAAAACACTCACACACTTGTGACCTCTTATATAAAGTGTTCTCTCAATTAACACCTATTATACCCATACCTATATATAATCTAATACCATAAAAACTAGATGTCCGAAACCATGAAAATGGGGATAGTCCTGGGCCTACTGCTCTAGGTAAAAACTTGGAGTATCCGGAGAAATAATCCAATAAAAATCCAAAAGCTGTCCGCAATGAGGACAGGGTCTCTACCCTTATTTTATGGCCTTGACTTCACTTGACTCCACCAAAGGTGCAGACGATACTGCAACCCACAAACAGTCTTCAGAGTAAGTGAATACAAATCGGGACTTACAGGTGAATCAACCCGATTAGCCTCCCAACGCACACTCGGTGCTCACTCACGTGACCAGGGAAGAATACTGCTGGAAAACCCTTGGCAGTCCGATCACCTCTTCACCCAACTACTCCTGCTGCCATGGTAGTGTCAATCACCTCTATGCCCAGGTTTCCTCAGGGTCAGTTACTAAACATACATATGATGAATTAGTGTAGGGCTTGCAGCGTATATATTCAGTAGGCTTCCCTGCGTAATAGTAATGTTTCCCTATTACCCCCTCTTTTTGGTTTAGGCACCTGTTCAATTACTGCACCTTGTAATTCACACACCTGGTGTTTTTTTTATCCAAAAGTGTTTTGCAACATAGGGAAGTTTTTTATATTACTGATCCCTTTTATTTAAGTCCTCAATTTTTAAAATATTTTGCACTACCTTGATTGTGCTCTAATGCTTCTGGAAGTGTGCTTTGAATTGACATGTGGTCATGCCAACATACATAAGTGAGCAGGGACCTTTAAGTATGTATATACAATAGTCTGTCAGACATGTATATAGGCCATTAATCTTTTACTTCTCACTGGATATAGTTGTTACCACTGTAAGGGTGACAGAAGTATTCCCCTTGTATGATAGACTTACATACATTGCAGTTATAGCATTTATAGCACCTTTTTGGGGGGGGGATGGGAATTCATAATTTTGTCCTTGCTGTATTTCTCTCTTGGGTCAGCCTGCACCAGCTCGGTCACTACGACTTGCTAGGTTTGTACACACATCAGGGTTTTTCCCTTGTATCTGGTGAAAGTGATTCATCTAGACCCACAAGGTCCCAAAACTTTTGAAGATTCCTACAATACCTACAATACCTGAACCTACGGAATACTCCTGAACAAATGGTACACCCGGGGTATGTACCCCTTGTTTATGGATTTCCATAAGTCTGTTACATGTGTCCATGATCGACCCCTATTATAACCCCTGTCACAGAATTTTTGTATCATCTCCATTTTTTTCTTTTTTATCTTCAGGGTCATTACAAATTTTACAACTATGATTGGTCGCCAGACAGCAGATATTTAATATCTTAAGCTAATATCTTTATGATCTTAAGCTGCACCTGATGAAAGACCAGAGAGGTCTGAAACATGTTGTGCCACATCTCCAAATAAAATATCACTGAAGCACTGCAATCGGTTCCTGTGTAAGACTACTGTTTGTCATTACAAATTTTATCAACTCTTGGCAATTGGGATCTAGGTGGACCTCTTCAAACAATCACCAGCGAGGCACACTCAATCAGAATATCAATATACAGGTAAGTTAAATGGCACCACATTTAATTTTCTTATTTATGTCAGTTCAGATAACTCACCCTGTTGATATATCAATATCTTTAGGGTGTGCCTACACAGCGTGCTCTTCCTGTGTATACTGGCACCATGTCATCATTATACTGACTTTATATAAGCACCATAATGAGGTGACCTATTTAAAACGAAACCGCCCTTGAACCTTCACAAACCTATCCACACTAGTTGAGCATGTATATTATAATCATAGCATGCAAGGACATACAAAAACGTACAAACACATACACAGAAAGACACACATACTACCTGGAAGGTGACGAAGTCACGTGGATTGTGACGAAACACGCGTCAGAGTTTTCTCTCCTGGAAAGGTAGCAGAGGTTTGGGCCTACATGGGAACTCAGCGTTGTGCAGCTAAGTGATTAGGGCGTTAAGCCCAGTAACACGCTATTCCAGTCCAGCGCAAGATGCTCGTATTCTTGAGGGATGGGTATCGTATAACTATCAATGCTGTTTTTGTATTTGCTTAAAAACGGAGGATGATATATATATGCTTATACCTGCATTAGGATAGCTAAACGGTGCTTTGGGACAGCCATTATTATCGTCCTTCAATGGGCTGATGGATATTAATTTCTAGGCACATTTCCAGATATGTCTGAAATCACAAGTGTAACTTTATTCAAACATAGAAAAGATAATCAATGCACATTCCTAGGCCCCATCCAATATCATATTATCTGCACACTGGCATACTTTATAAACAAAGGGGTTTTAGTATACATTACTGTGATCACATGAATGAAAAGGCTTCTAACCACGTCAAGGTAACCCCAGTCTGGAAGGTCCTAACTTCTAACATTTTTAAATTTCTTTTACTTCAATACGATTAGCAAACTTTTGCATTTCTCATTCTTACACACTGGATCCATATAACAAGCTCTTTCACTCCCCCCCCCAGCCCTTTGGCTTTTTAAAATGAGGGAAGAGGCCATCCATTCAGTGCTTTATATTAAAGGCATAGGACCTCCCATAAAAGGGGCGTGTTGGGGGTGCTATTACCACATGGAGGCTTGACCAGGCCTCCTAATAAATACATACAATACAAGAATTGTGGAAACACTCCAATTAGGTTAATTTGTAGTGTAACTTCATTGTGACATATTGGGATCTTATGCTTAACTATACATTGTTTATATTAATGTCCCATGATCAGCCACCTCGTAAGTTTAACTTCCAGTTAGTATGTGTGTCTTTCTGTGTATGTGTTTGTAAGTTTTTGTATGTCCTTGCAAGCTATGATTATAATATACATGCTCAACTAGTGTGGATAGGTTTGTGAAGGTTCAAGGGGGGGTTCATTTTAAATAGGTCACCTCATTATAGTGCATATATAAAGTCAGTATAATGATGATATGGTGCCAGTATACACAGGAAGAGCACGCTGTGTAGGCACCACCCTAAAGATATCTATATATCAACAGGGTGAGTTATCTGAACTGACATAAATAAGAAAATTAAATGTGGTGCCATTTAACTTATATTGATATTCTGATCTTAGGTGCTAGTTATAGCACCATAGTTTTCTCTTTTTCTTTACAATTACACTCAATCAGGAACGTCAAGGATCAAACGGGACTACTACAGCATCCACAATAAAAGGAACCTGATGCATTTTGTGCTATCTTAGCACTTCCATATAGGTATGTGAAATAAAAAAGGTAAAAAGAAAAGGTAAAGGAAACTCCTCCCCACACCCACAGGTAACACCCTAAATAAAATTTCGTAAAAGACTATATATAAGATAACCACAATACAAAGATAATTACAAAATATCAATATTAGTTTAACTGTTAGTATGTAACAATCTAGAAGTAGGAGACTCACTCTAAAGGGATATACACACATATTGCAAATGCAAAGCTCTAAGCAAAAAAAATTTTTTTGAAAATAGAGCTCTCCAAGAAAAAAAGATGTATATGTAAAGTACAGTACTGTCAATATTTATACTTGTATTCACATTTATATTCAGGAGATTAAAAGAAAAAGATTCTGAAATTCTCAACTAGTCTTAAATCTCAGACTAGTCTACATAACAAGTGATGTCCCAGGCCAAATTAAGCCCTTGGGGTATACGGGTACCTAGGCGAAATATCCAATATGTCTCTTGTCTGCGTAATACGTTAGTCCTATTGCCTCCTCGTGCCAGAAGCACAATATCCTTTAATCCCTTAAATTTCGGCCCCCATTACACACCGAAAAATGTCTACTTACTGGACTTAATTAGATTAACTTTATTAATGTCCCTAACGTGTTCTCGGATTCTGTTCTTTAAACATCTCGTGGTACATCCCACATATTGAATTTGACAGGCGGCACATGTTAAAAGATATATCACATATCTGGTGTTGCTATTGACATATTCACACATGAGAAAGTCTGTCCTGATTGGGTACTCCTGAATTTATCACCTTGAACAATATAAGTGAGGCAGCATTTGGCTCCACATTTAAAGGACCCCTTGTAACATAGCCAATTTGCTCCCGCTGGCACCCCCTGTTCACCACAACTCTTAAACTAGGTGACAGGGAACTTCTCACCATTCATGCCCTCTGAGATACAAATTTAATACCTGATTCCAGCACCTCCTTAAGACCAGGATCATTAAAAAACACCGGTAGGTATTTATTAAGAGTCCCTTTAATTCTATTGAACTGTCTGCTATATACTGTAGAAAAAACTATGGGAGATTCCCTCTCACCTTCTTATATCCATTGAATCTTAATATCTCTATTTTCTGTAAGCAACTTTTTCCTGTCCATCTTGGAGGCTTTACAATAAGAATCTTCTATCCTGTCTGGTCTATAACCCCTTTTAATAAACCACTCCCAGGGTCCCCTAGGTTGTAGATCAAACTCCTGATCCAAAGTACAATTCCTACGCATGTGTAGGAACTGGCCATATGGTATCCTAGTGAACATATGCCCAGGATAACAAAAATCTGCTCGAAGTAAGGTGTTACCAGAGTATTCCTTTCAATATACCATTGTCACGAAACTAGTTAGATCCAAATAATTAACCTCTTCCTTGGAAAAAGCATAGGTAAATCGCAAATTGAATGAATTACTGTTGATAATTTCCAGACATCTAATTAAAGAACCTTCATCTCCATCCCAGACAATTAAAAGGTTGTCTATATTTTGCTTATAGACGACAGCTGACCTCACAAACTCCAAAAGATTTTCATTCTCCATTAGATGGACCTCCTCCCACCACTCTAAATATAGGTTCGCATAGGTGGGTGCAAGTTTTGGGCCCATCGCTGCCCCTCTCTCTTGACAGAAGTAGGCACCATCAAACATAAAGTAGTTGTGGTAGAGGAGGTACCAAATAGAATCTAGGATGAAGCATTTTACATGGAATTCATAAAAGCTATATGTATCCCAAGTGATGCTTAACTGCTACCAAACTCATTTATGAAGAATGGAGGAAAATAGTGAGACTACATCAATGGTTATCAATGCATAGGTATCCTTCAAGAAAACACCCGCTAGAACCTGAAGAGCATTTTTAGTATTACGTAAATAAGATGGTAATCGTATGACTAAAGGTTGCAGAAATACATCAATTAGATAAGATAAATTTTTATTCAAATAATTAATGCCCGCAACAAGTGACCTCTCTGCTTTATGCACTTTAGGCAGATAGTGAAAGGGGATGGGAATTTGGGTACCTATAGGCACTATAAATTCACATATATTCCTATCTATAACCCCAGATGCAAGGCCTTCCTCTGCCAATTTCTTGAGGATGTTCCTGAACTCATGCGTAGGGTCTTTAGCTATTCTACGATAGGTACTAACATCATCCAGTTGCCCCATGGCTTCCCTCTTATAATCACATGCATTCAGGAACACAATAGGCACACACCCCCGTTTGTCAGCATTTTTTATAACTATGGATTTATCTTCCTTCAATTCCCTAAGAGCTTTCTTCTGAGAAACACTTAAATTATCATATTGATTTTTATACTTAGAATTCAAGGTCCTACTCTAGTCTGGTAAGTTTATTTTCCACCAGTTTTTGAAAAAGCTCCACTGCAAATGATCTGGATAAAAAGTAGATTTATTGTTGCGTTTGGCTGCATGATCCACAAGTTTAACTCCTACCCGTTGTTTCTGCATACCTGTTCCTTCAGCTATATCATTATTCTCTAAATTCCCCCCCCATAAGGGAAATAAGATTATTAATTGCTAGTGTATTTATAGCTAGGGCAAAAGGATAATACCTTCTCCAACAAGTCAATTTGGTCATTAGCCAAAATTTTGAATTTAATACCAATCCATCCGTGTCCATTTTTGACGGGTCCTTAGTCTGTATCCCTTTTCTTTTGTCCCCAGATCCTCTCTTCCGTCTCCTTCCTTTAACTTTTTTGACTTTTTTGCTGATGTCAACGAAGTTTGAATTTTCCCATTCATGCGCGATCTTCCCCCTTCCTCGTCTGACCTCTGGTTTGCTTCCTTCTTGGGTACTCCTCAATTCGATTACCCCTGTTATCATATCGACTCTCCAATCCCTTACATCGATAGTTCGAATGTTCCCTTTCATCTCTTCTACCCTTAGGGGTAGAATTAGGCTTCACAGATGATCTAGACGAAAAGAGGTCAGCTGCACGTCTCTATTGTGAATTAGCAAGGCTGAATGAGACACAAGAAGACACAGAAGGAGAGGCAGGGGAGAAAGGTGTAGACAACATGCAATCTGAGTCAGAATCAGTCATTGAAAAGCTCACATGCCTTCTGTGGGGACAGGATTTTTTTAGGATGGACTTATATTGGTGTTTCCTATTTTCTGTGGTTTCCCTATCTCTATAGGAAAACCTCCTAATGCGATACACATTTCCTTTCTCAGAATCGTCCTTATCTTGTCCAAACTTTTCCCACTTCCTTTTCATCACTTCTCTTTCTATCCTATTAACTTTGTTAACAAATTTCTTATCTAACTGTTCTCGTAGCAAATCTTTTTTTTAATTAATTTGATCTTTAATATGTTGCAAATCTTTCCTGATACCGTCCAATGTTTCATTTTCATATTCTACAAGTAAATCCATAAGCTTCAAAGAGCAATTGTTTAGGACAGTATTCCACTAGAAAATCCTGTTCAACATCTTGTGAGGTGGGATATTTCTTAATTCTCAGACCACGTGGAATCATAGCAAGCTTCCTATATTTCTCAATGGGAGGCTATATCCCACCACACATTCAGTTCTCTGAGTAGAATTTTCTCATATTTATTATATAACACTACCAGAGACCTATCACTCATTTTCAAATCCCCCGAGATATTAAACTCTTCCACAATTTGATTTAAACAAATTGTATCAAATTGCCTGCACCCATACTGGAGTGCGTCTCCAAATCCTCACAGGACCCATCTAGTGTTGTATTAGTCATACTGCTCACACTAATTGATTACTGGGAACTAATCCTGTTACAACCTGACACACCTGCTCTACCTCCCAATTAGCAACAGTAACATCTAGATTATAAACACTGGCCCTGGGCCCCCTTATGCCCCCAGGGCTGGGTTCTTATTAGGCTGCTATTTTTATCCCTGCTTTGCATTTTTTGTTACCAGTTTCTCCCCTTATTTTTTTCTACTTTTGCTGCTGCTGGGGGGGGGGGGTGTGCGGGGATGGTGTCCGTGCTGTTTGTAAGTCCATTACCATATTTCCTGTACTGTACCAGTGATTGGCTTCTGCTGACTGACCCTGGACTTCTCTGGCCTCTAGGACTCTGGGAGTGGGAGGACAAGAAGGCAGAAGTGAAGACCCGCGAGAGAGGGTCCCACCGAGTTGTGGAACAGTGGAACTTCTGGTGCTGCTGGTTCCATCCACACCTCTCGGGGTCCTCACTCCTCCAGTTCTCAGTCCTCCTGCCCAGACTGCAGCTGCGAGCTGCCTATCGAGTGTGACCTGTTAGTTCATGCCCTAATCATATCCCAGACTATAGCAAAAAAACCTCCTGTGTATTTTACCAAACAATCACCTGGCACCACTTCATTCTACCATATACTAATACTCCTATATTATGCCGCCCAGCTCATTAATTTCTCTTTTCGCTTCTTTAAAGTCTCTCCTCTTTGTCAGTCTCTCCAATGGCTGCCCATCATGCAAAGTATCCATTTCAAACTGCTTACCCTGTCCTATAAAGCACTACCCAAAATTGTCCTTCATACATCTCAAAGCTGATCCACCGATACCATCCCAGGCACAACCTCCGCTCTGAAAATTATATCGTCTGCGTATCCTCCCTTGTCACCTCTTCCCATGCCCGCATTCAGGAAATAGCACGTGCTTCCCCTCTTCTCTGGAACTCCCTTCCTCCGTTTGTCTTTTACCATCCCTTAATATATTAAAACCTGGCTCTTTAGGCAAGCATATAACCTGGCCTAGACATTACCCCTCTGAATGACCCCACCTGATCTAACCCGCCTTCCAATCTATTTACAGCCTACCAATTCATTATGTTTCATCCACATTTCCTCTAGACTTTAAGCTCTTTGGGCAGGGTCCTCTTTCCTATTGTGTCACAGTATTGCTATAAGTAACTCATCACTCTCTGTTATTATGTATTACCTGTGTATGTAATATGTATGATGACTTTGTATAATATGTATTACCTTTGTATGTATTATATGACTATGCAATTGTAAAGCGACACAGAAGATGTTGGCGCTATATAAATCCATAATAATAATAATAATTGGGTTTGCAGTCCTAAACTTGTTAAATTAGACATGTACATACCCCTGGCATATAATTCAGTTGAGTCCAGCATGGCCCAAATTGGCAAAATAGCCATTTCTGCACATTTGAATAAGAAACTGTTTTGCAATAGGTAAACTGCTTTGGGCCACTGAAGAAACCCTGCTAACAGACATATTCATACCCCGGCACATAATTCAGTTCAAGGATAATAATTTTAAGGTAATTCTCTGCTACTGATAGTGCTGTGGTGTCCCTACAGTTCAGCGTAAATGTAAAGATGAACAAAACTGGCATGTTCCCTACTTATAACGGGTCCGCTCAACCTATTGATCTGAAAATTCAAATTGAATCGGAATTTGCAATAACATTTTTGAATTTTTGATAGAGGTTTTAAATTTTTCATGTTTTCAAATTTCCGTATTTTGGATTTTCTTATTTGTGATTAAAAAATTTTTGGTTCCACAAATTTTGAAACCAGGTTTGGTTTGAAACCAGGATTAATCACTCACTAATAGAAAGCACTGTTGACACACAGAATTGGTACAAAGGAGTCTTCCTAGACATTTTATCACCTGAAACAAATATTTAAAGCTGCCCCTTGATCTTCCTGTGGCTAGTGGAGTTGCCGTGGCTTGTGGTGGTGGGAGTGATGGGCTGATTAACACTGGCTGATGAACTGGAGGGCTGACTTAATTCTGGCTGGTGGACTGGGGGGCTATCTTTACACTGGCTGGTGAACTGGTAAATAAAAGATGCCCACAACACAGACTGGTAAATCTAGTATGTGCCCACACAGACTTATAAATATAAGATGCCCTCATGCCTGGCCCGGAATGGTAAATATAACATGCCTTCATGCCCTACCCCACAAACTTTAATTTATTAGATGCTCCAAAGCTCAGTACACAAAGACTAGTAAATATAAGATGCCATCTTATCAGCCCACACAGACTGGGACATAAAAGATGCCCTCATGCCCAGCTCACATGGATAGGTACATATCAGATGCCCTCATGCCTAGCCCACACAGACTTGTAAATTTAAGATGCCCCCTTACCCAGCACACACAGGCTGGTAAAATATAAAATGCTCCCATGTCCAGCCCCCACAGAGTGGTAAACATAAGATGCCCCCATTCCCTGACCACACAGACCGGGTCACTTACTGGAAGATGAACTAGATGAGACTGCTGACTCATGCACCTGCACACAACCCCCCCATTCACTTAAGGATGAGCTGGATGAGACTCCTGAACGCACTCTCCCACACACACATTTGCATACACGAGCAAGTGCAGAAGAAAGAACTGATGATGAGGTTTTTCTCAGGCGCACACGCCTTTGGCTCCTGGACCCCCCTTCCTCTCTTGGAAGTTATACACCTAAATAAGATTTTTGAAAAGTCCTCTTAAGAAGTTACAAAAGAATTTCCCGCTTTCTAGATTTTATATTTCAGTCAAGGATAAGTAAAAAAAAACACACTGAAACCGTGTAGTTCCTTAAAATTTTCCAAGTAGTGTAAGAAAATAAAAGCCTGTGGAACCTGGCCAGGTTAAGATGTTAAGCTGTCATCTTGTTAACACTTGTGCAAACCCAGAAGCATTAAATCTATATTGTATATAGGCATCACTAAGCGTTCAATAAAGACATTAGAATGCAGCTGTAAAATAAATATTTTACATCTATTCATAAATCATCTGGCTAACAAATGGACCCAAACCCCCAATATTTATTACAGGAATGATGAATAACAGAAGTCTGGAATAAACACTTTCTTTATTGGCCTGTTTCATTTAAAACAATCAAAAAAAAGGGCGACAAAGTTATTGTTCACAAAAACGTAAAAGCAAGGATGAACTGAGTGGGACAAGAGAATAATGGAAGGAATATATAATCATCATAATGTATGCACTGGACACTAACTGGACCTTGAATGCACCTGTTTGATTTGCAGTATATACTGAATATTCATGGGACCCCACATATATGTAAGCTAAGATGCGTGCCACCAAAGCCCCAGTTTTTATTTTATCCTGTTATACTCCTTCCTCTGCCTTTAGGAAGTGTAATTAGCCCTAGTTATCTTGTCCTCTCCTAGTTTGTTGCATCAAGCTGTTCTGGTGCCAGTAAATAGCTTTAGTAATAGCTTCAATCAGTGTAAGGTTGGGAAATCACTATTGCAGTCTTTAGTATCATGTATTTTAAATATAACAAGAAATAATTTTGTGTAAATGATGCCAGGTAAAGGCCAATCATTACGCAGAGATCCATCATATGGTCCCATACTGGTAAACCAGCAAACCCCCGATTCTTTACCAAATCGTCCCCGTGGCATACCCCCCCCACACACACACACAAACCCCCATGGTGGCTTCCCATTTGTAGGTGTTGGCTAGAAGATGTCACTTGGCTAGAAGATTGCTCTTACATAGCAATTAATCAGTCTACATAACCGAAACATGTAGATAAATAACTTAAGTACTCCATTAAAGTATTAGTAAAAAAAAAATTAAAAAGCATATAAAATATGATTATGAAAATCTGGCAAACAAAAAAAACCAGAAAAAAGAATCCTAAAAAGGTAGGTAGGTGAAAAGGGGGATAGATGTCGGGTAGAAATTGTTGTGGAACATGAAAATAAGAATGACAGAAAATACATATAGAAAGAAGACAAGGTGGTGGTAAAGTGGAAATTATAGTGGCATTAATTAGAAATAGGTGAGCATAGATTTGGAGAGCTGGAAGACTGTCCGTTAGCAGCAGAGGGCGTTGGGATAACAGAAAGGAACAGCACTCACAATTACCTTACATTTAAAGGAAATTGATAAAGTTATATCTGTTGTATTTTGTTAGATCACCCGGACTTAAAGTTTGCTCTTGAAGACGTTTCACTAGTCATCCAACGGGCTTTCTCAATTCAGAATGACTTGTACAAGAATCTGTTGGCAATAAATAGTTTATCTAACTGAATTCTACAGATATATCATGACCTGGATGAATGAGAACCTCCACGAAAACATTGATATAGAGTTGTAAAAACAAAGCAGCTCAACGTGGATCCTAAAGCATAGCCAGGAACCCAGTGGCAGATAACAGATGTTTTGGTACCAGAGGTGATATTTGTATGCATTTATTATTTAATACATTCACATCAGGTCCTGTCCTGAAGAGCTTACATTTTACGAATGTTATTGTACACACACACAGCCATCACTATGACGGTTCTCAAAGTGAAATCAGTAATGCTTTAGGTGTCTATGAAAAAAACAGCATGTTGTTCTTTCTCGCAAGTCACACTACTTTAATCAGTCACGCTTATTTTATTTCTGTGTGATATGTCCTCTAGAGCCTAGTCTGGGCCTAGCTATGGTTATAGGATTTACAGGGGGTAATTGTTAGAATGAAAAACAAAAACATTCTGGGGGTTTTCAAGCCCTGGAATTCCATCTGCTTCCCTTCTGTTAACTGTAATCTGACTGTCTGAATTATTGTGCATATCAGTCATTTCAAACATACATTCCCAATGGAAACAATCTTGGAGCAAATAGTTTGCAAAAATATATGCTATTTAAAGGTATGTCCATAGGTATGTTGCAGAAAATGGCCGAAAACCTCATTTGTCCCCAAATGAACTTAACAGCCTTTTTCCCTTACTGCGTTCTGCTTGTCTTCCATGCCTTTTCTGTGCACAAAAGCAAGCAGAAGAGGCTCAACAAGCATCCACTCCTGTGATTGGCTAAGGCACGATGTCTTATCACATTAGCAGATGCCAGTCAATGCACGGAAGCAAGCATGGAAGACAAGCAGAAGGCAGCGAGGGAACGAAGGCTGGTAAGTACAATATAAAAGTACAGTATAAAAATCTCGCAAGGTCAAGGTTTTTGGCCATTTCCTGCAACATATAAGTTTTTGTTTGGGGAGTGGACATACCCTTAAAGTCCAAATTATAATATAATTCCTGAATAATCTAACTCAAGTTAATATATTAAAGGGGGATGCTATATGGGCCATTTTCAGGTCAAATTAGTGCAAAACCCGATGTACTATTGGTTAAGCGTGGGTTTTTCACTAATTTCCCGCTGGCCACGCCATTTCCATGGCTTTTTGAAAATACCACGCCGTAGCCTAGTCAATATTGGCTAAGTTAAGTTTTGTGCTACCTTGTAGTGCAAAACTTAATTAAGTCTCACAAGGGTGTTTAAAGCATTGTGTAAGATGTAACTTTTTTTGTACATTGGGCCATAAATACACTAAATAGCACCTCTATAGTGTATTTATGGCCCAATGTACAAAAAAAGTTCCATATTGCGGTTGTGGCTCTGGGTCAATTTCAAATGGGACTTAAAGGGACACTGGAGTGACTATTTTCAATATCTGACATTTGGACCTACAATTCCGGGATGTAAGATATTCAAGCCGTGATATTGAATTGCTAGCTGTGATTAAATTGCCCATTGTGTTCAATGTTCATCCACTTGCCTACAAATTACTGATAGCGTTACTCCCAATATTTTGTGACTGTAGCCAAACATAGAAATAAATAGATCACAGATTTGCAATCATGTTTATTATTTCAGCTATATACTCTTTATCTTACATTTATGTTCTTTATATCTAGCTTCTTTTTTGTTGAATACTGATATACAAGGAAGTAATGAAAAATGTTTAATATTAATTAATATTAGGGAGTAGGTTCTGATGTATTGAGACCTGTGGTTATTGTCCAATCATCTGAGGAATGTATATCCAGTCTTGTCTAGTAGTTTCCTCTTAAGGGTTTGAGTCGTCATTTGTTTCCTGGCTTTAAGAGATGGCCAAACTCACTGAAAGTCATTTTGGCTGCAGATTCATGCACAAAAAATCCGAAACTTACTCTTCATGAAATGCAAGTGTTAGCCATATTGTGAGAAGTCATATGGGGATTGTGTCAGCCTTAGATAGGATAGTGAATTTAAGCAATAAATGTGGGATCCACTACACCCATTGATCCTTAAACTAAATATTCAGTACTAACTTCTGCATTGCATGTTAAACAGAAAGAAAAAAATGTATTTATGTTTTTAACCATCAAGAATATCAGTGAAGGTCTACAATACAAAAAAGGAATTTGCTATTTAGTGGGGACTTGTTGACCCTTGTAATTTTTTACCTTATTTCTTTGTGGTGGCTTTTAACAGCTGAAGGGTTTGAAAGAGAAAATCTAAAAGGAATGAATGTTTCCAATTATACTGTTTATAAAACATACAGTCATGCTTCACTTGAGACCACTTCATTTCTTCAAAGGCTTCTCAGCATTTGTGATCCTCCTTATATTCCCCTTATAGTCCCTCCATTAGTCTTTACAGAAGTATTTCTGGTATTCAAACCGGCTATAAATTAACTATAACATTATATTATCTAATTATTAAACATTTGCACTTTTGTTTTCCATGTTAAATGAACTTCCCTGCTTTAGTAAGGTTTGCTGAGTTGCATTTACAGTAAGAAAATATTAGCCAGGCAAAATTTTGCTGATGGATTTTATTGAAATAAATGCTTCTCATTTTTATTTCAAAGTCTAAAAACAATTCTAACAGCATAAACATTGTATTGCACTTGGGCAGGTAGAATATCCAAGGTTATAACTGGTGACTGCATCTTGTCTGGGCAGGTGTGTTTGGCTATATCCTTGTCTAGTTTGGTGCACTGAGGGCATGCATTGTTTCAATGGAGGATAGTTTTTGTTTGGGGCTGCAGGTTTTTTTTGTGATGAGGTTGAACTTGATGGACTGTTTTGTTTTTTCAACCAAAAATTAAAGGACAACTATACTCACTGGGTTCAGCTTCTAACTCCTGGACTTACCTCTTGAAGTTCCAATCTCTGTCAAGCTGTTCATTTACTTCCTCCTTTTGTGCCGTGAGCTGACCAACAGGAAGACACTCTGATGAATAAGCATTTCTTCCTCTTGGTTAAGCCCCAGACAAAGTTACTGAGGTGTTAGAAGCTGAACCCAGCGTTAAGGGCCTAGCAGTTTAGGTCCTCATCGTAAGTAGTTTCAAAGAGAAGAGGGGTTCTTCAGGACACTATAGTTTTCCTTTAATTATGTAACTACAGCATTTGCTTGTTATGCAATTCATGCTTATTGTATTTTTATATTAGTATGGCAATTATACTTACTTAACTCTATTATATAGCAACATGTGTGGGTCTAGAGACAAAATAAGCATAAGCTGGAAAAATCATTTAAAATACTTTCCTAGAAATTTCCTAGTAGCTTTGTCAATCTTTGTCTGGTAGGAATATTTAGAGAAAGTAGTTTAACTTTATTTATTTGTTGTTTTTTTAAAAAATCTTTTTGGTCACATTCAGCACCCCAAAAAAACAAGTACTGGGCAACATTTTATTTTATGCTGGATTCTCTTTGGTAACCACTTCCTGTCAGAGGACTCTGCCCTTTTTATGCTTTTACTAACCCCTTCCAAAGAATACTGGTATATTAATAAACTTTTAGGGTTATGTACCAAGAGCCAGTATCACAAAGATGGTGTAAAGTGAACAAGTGTTACCTGTATTCAATAAACCGTTTGCGATTAATAGTACATAAGTGTTTGCATTAGAAAGTCATGTTAAGAGCTTAACGTGTATTTTAGTACTACCGTTGCGTAAGTCTTGATACATAGCGGTAAAGTCACGTTAAGAGATTAGCGTGTGTTTTAGTAGTGGAATTGCATAAATTATAATATGTATGACTTTGTATAACATGTATTACCCTGTATGTAATGTATGACTATGTAATTGTAAAGCGCCACGGAAGATGTTGGCTTTATATAAATCAATTATAATAAATTGTGGTATATTGCGTTACATAGAATCAACAACATTTCTCACACCATTTATTGCAGAATTAAAAGCCATAAAATGGATATGTGAATAGAATTTATTTATTCCTATGTATTCGTAATCGTGAGGAAAACACTTCCAGCAAAGGAAGATGTGTTAAAAATATTTGTAGCCTTTATACACATAAGAACGTACATGTATGTAATGTGTCATTTCTCCTAAATAGACACATGCATATATATATATGCATGTGGAATTTGTGCTAAAAATCAGTATGAACTGAATGAATTCGCACGGACTGTGTCCACTAATAGAATATGGAGACCCGACAGGGAACTGGTGATGTCATCAGGGGGAGGGATGGGGAATGGGAGGGAGGGGGGTGTGTACTTCAGCTTTTTGTTACATTTAAGTTTGTTTGTATACATTACACATTGTCTTGAGAACGGCCAAATTCGCGTCCGAAACGCGTTGACCTGTTTGTCACAAATTAAAAGTTTGTTTGGATATAAGACCCAGGAGTGCTCCCTTCTAAGTACCATATCTATATATATATATATATATATATATATATATATCGTCCCTAGTCATGCAACCAAATAGGCCCGGGTGCTCCCAAAGGAAATACACAGATACACAGTAACGGATGATAGGAGAACTCCGTGCACTTAAAAAAGTGACGCGTTTCAGCCGGCACGACTGTTAACGGAACTTTAAGACCCAATTTTGCGATAGCAGCTCTCGTACATAGCCCCATTTATATCTTGCTAGGAACAGAATCATAAAAATGGCAGTCAAGTCCCTCGTCCTTGTTCATCTCCTTTAAATAAATTATAGTCGGCCGCAGCTGAGGGAAATCTGCAGTCCCGAGTGTTCTCCCTATGCTTTAGCATGTGTGTAGAGGGAGCTTTAGAAAATGACAGAATCCTGACGGCATTTAGGGATGGCATAGAACTCGAACCCGAGTTCGAGTCGAACTTTCGAGTTCCAGACGGACCCGGACTTCTCAAACTATCCCGGAGGCGGTCTTTCGATATTTCCCGGACTTGTGATGATTTATCGAATGTTCGAACGGTCGAACATTCGAAAATCATCGAATTTAAAAAAAAAGTGCCCACATGTCCAAAATCACCAAATGGCAGCTAATTTGAGCACTGCCAGCCCCCTGGGTATAAAAGGCAATGCGACCAGTGCCATTTAGTCAGTGTGTTGGAGTGTATTTAGTGGAGACCTGACAGTGTAGGAGTTGGAGAGAGTTTTCTGAGCTTTCTGTGTGTGGATTTCAGCATGGTGGTTTAGCTCTTGTAGTTAACCACCCCTGTGGTTTCCCTTGCACAAAGCATACACTGAGGGAGAGAAGCCAATGGGGTATGGGGTCTGTCCGGTGGGGCCAAGCCTGCCTGGCTCCGCAATAATGTTGTCAAACTGAAGTGAATCTATCGACGCTCCTACAGATACCATGTACATTTTACTCGCGGATTCGTCGACATTCGATATAATCCCTTCTTCCCATTGACTTCTATATGCAATCCAGGATCTAAAATCGAGCCTGGAAAGTGGGTGTAGTCATTCCACCATTACTTTCCCTACCAGAAAGCATGGACAATGCAGTTTGACAACATATTGTGGAGCCAGGAGGCTTGGCCCCTCGGACAGACCCCATCCCCATTGGCTTCTCTCCCTCAGTGTATGCTTGTGCAAGGGAAAGGGGAAGGAGATAGGTTTGTAGGAACAGCACCATGAGCATTGAGTAGCAGTAGATTCACTTCAGTTTGACAACATTATTGTGGAGCAGGCAGGCTTGGCCCTCCGGACAGACCCCATACCCATTGGCTTCTCTCCCTCAGTGTATGTTCGTGCAAGGGAAAGCGGGGAAGGAGATGGGTTTGGACAGAACCAATGAGTTCAGAGGGAAGGAAAAAGAAGAAGAAAGTTTCACGTTAGGATTATAAAATTAAGTTTAGTACTCCTTTAATGTAAGGTTTGTTGAATTTATTGGTAATAATTATCTATTATCCTTATAAAGTGATCCGTTTTTTTCAGTAAAGTTTGTAGCTGGAGGCCATTCCCCATTACCCCATACCCTTCCCAATGGGTATGGGGTCTGTCCGAGGGGCCAAGCCTGCCTGGCTCCGCAC